>JAEIGQ010000073.1:1200000-1526775 GCA_018904275.1 Lordiphosa clarofinis | reverse complement strand
AATAGTACACAGGCATCAGAATGGAGAGTCCTTGATAGGGAAACTCCTTCTCAGACCACAAGTACATCCAATTTAAGATCGAGTTCAACCACAACCAAACCAGAAACGCCTATAGGAACCCCCGGAACACAGACTGGGTGAAGTACCTTAGAACGGTAGAATCAAAACTACCAAAGCCAACGAGTATCTGCTCGGTAGGCGACATTGAGAGGTCCGTGGAGACGCTCACAGCCAACCTAACCGCAGCATACAAAAACCTCCTGCAAACTCACAGTTAGCAAAAAGGAGAACCAGACCCCTGGTGGACCCCAGCGCTGAAAGAGCAGAGGAAGGACGTGCAAGAATGCTTCAAACTCGCCAAACAAGCGGATGAGCAAATAATCTGGGAGGAATACAAGATTAGACTTCGCGTCTTCAAAAAAGAAGTACGGAAGGCAAAACAGAACTCTTGGAGAAACTTCTGCTCCAGCATAGAGAAGGTCTCGAAACAGCTAGACTCAGGAAACTGCTTTCAAGCAGCCACCCATGCAGAGTCAGCTAAAAACGAACGACGGACACTGGACAGAAAGCAGCAGGAAGCGACATGTGCTCTACTTGATGCGCACTTTCCAGGCTGCACTCCAGTCACTGAGGCAGATACGCCTCAAGACCTACACACGCAACAAGTCAACATCCCAGACAATATCATCACTCCAGAAAAGATCCGATGGGCGATCGACTCGTTCGCGAGTTATAAATCCCCAGGGCTAGATGGAATATTCCCAGCCATGCTAAAAACGATCAAATGCGCAATCGTCCCATGGCTACGATCCATTTTTATAGCATGCTTGAGGTGGAGCTATGCCTGTGGCCTGGAGGACAGCACGCGTTGTATTCCTGCCCAAAAGCAGGGAAATGCAGTCACGTGCAACCAAAGACTACAGGCCCATCAGCCTCACATCATTCCTGCTCAAAACAATGGAGAAGCTACTGGACCTTCACATAAGAGAAGGCATGAACCTGACCTTGGAGGAAACCAGCACGCCTACACGAAAGGGAAATCGGTGGAAACTGCGCTACACTCCCTAGTAGCCACCATCGAGAAGGCACTGTACCATCAAGAATTTGCCCTGGGAGCATTCCTTGACATTTCGGTGCATTCAACAACGTCACTACAGAAGCAATAATGCGAAGCCTAAGAGCCCTAGCAAATACACACGGCATTGGACTCCTGGATATATAACCTGCTGAGCTGCAGAAGAGTACAAGCCGAGTGTGATACAAAACCATTACAAGAGAGGCACACGGCGGAACGCCCCAGGGCGGAGTCCTGTCACCTCTTCTATGGAACCTTGTGGTCAACGAATTACTTAAAAAATTTCGCAGGAAAGCACCCAAGATAACCGCATATGCCGACGACATAAGCATAATTATTATGGGAAAATGTCCATCGACTGTCAGCTCAATCATGGACTCTACTCTCAGAGAGATACTAAAGTGGGCCACAGAAGCCGGACTTAGCATCAATGCGGAGAAGACGGACCTCATTCTCTTCACCAAGAGATACAAGGTACCGCAATGGACTCCACCCACGATAAATGGAACACCGCTAACGCCAAAAAACAACGTAAAATACCTTGGAGTAGTAATCGATAGTAAACTATCCTGGAGACTCAATGTGGAGGAAAGGGTGAAAAAGGCAACCAATGCGCTATATGCATCCCAGAAGATGCTAAGCAGCACTTGGGGCCTATCACCAAGACTAACACACTGGCTCTTCATATCAGTTATACGACCGATACTACTACACGGTATATTGGTATGGTGGCAAGCCACAGAGAAGTCCACATATCTAAAGCTGATGGAAAAGGCCCAGCGGCAGGCACTGGTCTGCATAACGGGGGCGCTACGGTCTACTCCAACAAAAGCACTGGAACACATCCTAGGTGTCAACCCCCTGGACATCCAAGCACGCCTCACTGCACACAGGACGGCCCAACGTCTTTGCGCGGCTGGCACCATGGCTCTACAAAGCTATGGACACAGCACAGTGGGCAGAGACATCAACAGTAGCACTGACTACATGATCCCAAAAACCAACTTTACAGGCGCATCAGCATTACTGGGACCAGAAGACTGGCGTACAGGGCTGGCTCAGGAAGCAATGCACCTTTTCACGGACGGCTCAAAGATGGCCTCAGGAGTCGGAGCCGCCGTGTACTGCAAGGAACCGGAATTGAAACTCTCCTACAAACTGCCAAACCACTGCACTATATTCCAGGCGGAAGTTTTCGCCATAAGGAAAGCAGCCGAATTGGCAGAATTACACGCACCAAACGATCAAATCAACATATACGTAGACAGCCAAGCGGCAATCAAAGCAATGCAGAGTCACGCCATCAACTCCAAAAATGTTCTGGCAAGCAGAGAAGCATTAGATTCCCTCAGCACCTCCAGCAAGGTGCAAATCTACTGGATTCCCAGCCACCAGGGCATCGATGGAAACGAAATGGCGGACACTCTTGCAAAAGCCGGGGTCGCACTAAGCCGAGAAGCAACACTAAATATACCTATCTCCCTACAGACGCTATACAGCAAGATGGAGGAGATAGCGGAGAAAGAAGCAGAGGAAAAGTGGAAGAACGTGACCGGCTGCAGAATCTCTAAAATTATGTGCAATAAGAGAGACAAAAAACTCACGCACTATACGCTGCAGCTCCAAAGAAGAGACTGCAGACTGCTTATAGGCATATTAACTGGTCACTGCCTAGCAGCCGCTCACGCGATAAAGCTAGGCATCACGACAGCAGACACCTGCAGGAAATGCAAGGAACCTGGAGTAGCAGAAACTCTAGAACACCTCATCTGCAGCTGCCCAGCAATCGCCACGACAAGATTAAAACATCTGCACTCCCCAAGCTTCACCACTCTGGAAGAGGCAGCCAAGAGCTCCCCCAAACAACTATTGGCATTTGCCAAAACGTCAAGAATCCTACAGGATTTCTAAAGGAAATGGTACCATAAAGCACCCGGCCTCACTAAGGACCGTAAGGTCTATGTGTGGCCCCCCCCTACATGGGGCCAGCCGGTAATACCTACCTACCTAGTTATAAGTTAATTTGATGTATAAATGAACCTTTTTGATTGTGCTATATGTTTCCTGATGCATTTTTGAATTATAATTCAAATTAAAGAATAAAAATATAAAAAAAATTTTCGCTAATCATAAAATGTAACTTGGCACATCTTAGCGCTCGTTGGTAAGGAGATGGCGGCACCATATGTAGAGGGCGCCAGCTGAGGTTGAGAAGAGAGTTTGTTTGTCAACGTTTGGTTGGTTTGGCAAACAATTATTGGAAAGAAAACACGAGAGATTTTAAACCAACCAAAAGAGATTTCTGTGACACCAAGAAATGCTTTTGGTTTGGAATTTGGTGGAAAGAGATTTCTGTGACACTGCTGATTGACAGAAGGAAATCACTGTGGTTAGAGCGAGACGACCATATTTCCAAAAGTATCCAAAGTACGTTAGCGACAGCGAACAGCTTACCCAAAAGTATCTAGCGAGCATAAGTGAGAACGAACAGCTGACTAAAATATGACAGAAACGTTGTCAACTAGAGTTGTGCCGATTTTGTTGAACTAGTTCAAATGAACTAGTCTTTAAAATGAACTAATGAACTAGGTCTTGGTTTTGAACTATAGTTCATATTTTGAACTATGTATTTCTTAGTTTTTGAACTATAGTTCATTTTTTGAACTATAGTTCATATTTTGAACTATAGTTCATTTGAACTATAGTTCATTTTTTTGAAACGTTGTCAACTAGAGTTGTGCCGATTTTGTTGAACTAGTTCAAATGTACTAGTCTTTAAAATGAACTAATGAACTAGGTCTTGGTTTTGAACTATAGTTCATATTTTGAGCTATGTATTTTTTAGTTTTTGAACTATAGTTCATTTTTTGAACTATAGTTCATATTTTGAACTATAGTTCATATTTTGAACTATAGTTCATATTTTGAACTATAGTTCATTTGAACTATAGTTCATTTTTTGAACTATAGTTCAATTTGAATTTGTTCATAATTTGAACTATAGTTCTTTTTTTTATCACTGAAGCCAATTTTAAGGCGTTTACTCATTTTCTGATACATGAGATATGAAAATCTATTGGGCCTGCATTTAATAATGATTTTCAATGAATTTAACAAGCTATTCTCATTTAAAAAATTACAAATAGCAGGACTACGAGACTATCATTTCTCAAAGCCAAAGTATGCGATTTTCGAGCCAACCCAGCAGCAGGTGCTAAGTGTTGCCTCCTCCTCAGCACAGATTCTTCCACATGCTGTGGCCGCTTTGCTTCGCAATGCGTCCTTTACACCAGAGTTCTGCAAAAGTTTCATTGATCCGCAGGATAAGCTGCTCCAAAACATTTACCCTGATGGCCATGGGCACCCACGACATTGACACATTACAGGGACCCTTCGGCAGCGAGGATTTGGCGTCAGAGGGAATCAAATTCAAACCGCATAACCAAACTTAGGAGATGACAGGTCTGCAGTTGATTGACTTATATGCCCAGCTTAAGCCACATTATTCGTGTCTCTTCCTTCTACCCAGTGATCTATGATGCCAATCGTGTAGTTCTCTCACTGCTGCCCATCATTAATGGTGAACGATCGAAGAACTTGCCTAAGACCAAGAAGGTGTTTCTCGAATGCACAGCCACGGATTAAGCCAAGGCCTATGTGCTACTTTTTCCTCTTCGAGCATAGCCAGAAGTTGCCAGTTGAGCATAAAGTGGTCCAACCAAATGGTAACACTCTCTTATTTAGAGGTAGTCGTACGTGAGAAGAAAATTTCGGTAAAGCGTGCCAACGCTATTGGTATTAATGAGCCGGCTTCTCAACTGGCTGACATGTTAACTTGAATTTACTAAGAGGCACGGGTTAAGGGTAACTCGCTGATTGTGTAAAGGTTCCCCCAGCGCGACATGTGTAATCCATGGCTGCGACATCTATGAAGATGTAGCTTTTCATTTTGCCTATAACAACATTAAGAAATCGCTGCTAACATTTATGTAGATAGTAAAACAGTTTAATCTCAACAAACTGACCGAGCAACTGCGCGAGCAAGTACCGAAGCCCTGATTTCACGCGCACGCAAACTTAACAAATCCATCGAAGCCAAGCCGACTGTGTATCATGTATCAACCAGTATTAAAATTATCCTCAGTATTTAAAATAATGAACAATAGTTAAAAAAACGAGCAATAGTTAAAAAAATGAACTATAGTTCAAAAAATTAACTATAGTTCAAATGAACTATAGTTCATGAAAAAATGAACTAATGAACTAGGTCATTAAAATGAACTAAAATTTCCAACTCTATTGTCAACTAAGCAAAGTTTCTCTCTTTCACTCTGAATGGACGTCTTAACGAGCTTCGGAGTAGGCTCGAATTGCACGTGAACTGAATGAACAAATGGAATAAGAAAGAACTGGGACAAGGCAAGGTGGGACGACCACTACTAAGATGGGACGATGGAAAGATATTTGCAAGCTTAGTGCGAAAAACTGGTGTCAGCTCGCACGGAGTAGAAACGACTGGCGGCAGCGACCAAGACCATCTAACGGTTGTGATTGCCAAAAAAGAAGAAGAAGAATAATTGTTAACTTGATATGATTGCAGACAATAGAACTCTACATTTAAAGTTGGGTTGCTCTAGTCTCTAGTGGTAAGTCTCGAAGATCCAGGTGTTAATACAGACAGACAGGGCCATATTGACTCGGCAGTTGATCGACTCGAAAATAATTAATTTTACACGTTATGTTGCCGGTGTGTAGCTTAGCGGTTAGTATGATGGCCTGCGGTGTGTGGAGCTCGTGGGTTCGATTCCACCTCGGAACTTCTAATAAAAATGTTTATTTCTTTCTTTAGAAAATTGCTTTAACACATCCGGCTGTGAATTAACTAGCCATGAAAAAGCTTCTCAAACTTTGCCGTTCGGATTCGGCGTTAAACTGTGCGAAAAAATTATAAGCACACACACCTAGATATTGGACGCTTTGGGGGCCAATACAGCCAATATTATATTTTTACACCTTACATTTAATTACGCAACTTTAGTATACCGTATTTAACACAAGTTTAAGCTTTCTAACTCTTAGCTTTTAGTCAGAGCTTGGTGAATCAATCATTGAAACAGTAAGGAAAAAAGCTTTTGCCTTAGTCGAGCGAATCTTGATAACTCGTTTCGGTTCAATACGCAACAACCCTTCATGGCATTCCATTGTTAAAATGAGTTCCTCAATCCATTAAGTTTATGTGAAGCTAACAGTCGTTGATACTCCGCTCATCAGTCTCCTGGTGGCTATTCTGATTAGATTGCTGGTGGCAATCTAATTATACTTCATTAGTCATGTTTCAAACTCGTCGCGGACTTCGACAGAAAATCGTGTTGAATTGTATGAAAGTTTCTCTATACGTATCTTTGGCACTTGGCGTATTTCCATTCATTTTCAAAACCAGGAATAGACAGTGGCAACGCTCTAAATGGCTGATTGTTTATGGACTAATTTTTAATTTTATTTTACTCGGACTGATCCTGCAGTTCTACACGGATGAAGGAAACCCTTTAAGTGCTGAAATTTTCGAACGGAATCCTTTGGTGAAACACATTGAAGTATGTGGTGGAATAGCGTCTCTGATAGCCACCTGTGTGGTTCACCTGCGCACTAATTGGAAGAGTTCTGAGCTGGTCAATATTCTTAATGAACTTTTACTTCTGGAACGACACTTTTTACAAGATCTTACGCTGGACGACTGTCCAAAATTTGATTACTATGTGATACAGAAACATTGTTCGATGGCATTGGAATTGCTAACCTCGGTTTTTCTGTATATTGCAATACCGGGAAATCGAATATACCCCTGGAGTGCCGTATGCATGTACATGGTGCAGTTGTCTGTTGCCCTGGTGGGAATGCACTTCCATCTGGCTGTGGCGATCATCTTTCGCTTTGTGTGGACCATCAACGGACAGCTTCTTCGTATGGCCAATCGGCTGAGAATGGGTAGAAAAGTTGAATCTTCACGGGTAAAGCTGCTACTTTGGTTGTACAGCCGAGTCCTGGACATAAACAGGCGTCTGACTGGCATCTATGACTATCAGATTACTTCCCTCATGGTCACCTCCTTGCTTGCTAGCACCATTGTTTCATTTCTTCTCATCACTTTTAGCCTTTCCATGGAAATCAGAACGACCTTTGTATTGATTATAATGCTGACACACTCTTTGATTATAAAACTATGGAGCTTTTGGTTGAGCATAACGATTTGCGAACTCACCGAGCGAACCGCAAGAGGAACTTCTGTAATTTTGCGGTTGTTTTGTGACATGAATAATGCAGAGGAGCAACTGGAACGCAGTGTAAGATTCGTTTGAAATTTTTTTCAAATATTATTTCTCTTACCTGAATTTTGTCTCCCAGACAGGTAAATACCTTTTCGCTTTTCTGCAGCCATCGAAGATTGAGATTTTTCCACTGCGGTTTGTTCCATGTGAATTATGCCATGGGCTTCAGAATGATTAATACAAGCATTCTGTACTTAATATTTTTGGTACAATTCGATTATATTAATTTGCGAAAAATGAATAAAAATAGTTGAAAAATGATAGAGTTACAGAAATTAGTTTGGTGTCTACCAGCACAACTCGAGGTTCACTGCCGTTCCGAATGTGATATACTACGACATTACGGAGAGGAAGAGTTATGTTAACAGATGCAAAGCTTTGTTAAAAAACACAAGATTGATAATAAAATGGTACTACAATGTATGGTGCATACCTGGCTAATTGATTTATGATCTCGCAGCACCAAAACGAAAAAGTTTTCTTGAAGAGAAAAAAATAAGGCTTGTTTGTCAGTAAAATAAAAAGTTAATGGCAAACTACGCACTCTTTCAGTTGCTAGATGTAAAGAAAGTAAATTTGCCTGAACTCTGTGATAAATTCAGGAATTAATATTGAAATTTTATTTTCATTCTTATCTTTCATTTATTTATAAAAATTTTTTTGTTTAATAGCTGTGCAAATGAAAACCAAAAGTGAAACCTAGAAGTCAGCTTTTCCGATTTCCGACTGTTCCATTTTCGGTAGTTTCGCTTGGAATTCTGGGTTCTTTCTTGTGCATCTAGTGCAGAGCCGGCAAGCCATAGCTACCAGTAGCCGCAGTCAGTCGTGTTTTTATGCAAAAGCGAGCCGAACTTATGGTTGTGTTAATAGATGAAAACTGAGTCTAAAGAGGGCTCTCTCGTTCACCCACACAAGCACACTGTTCTGTCTTCTACATTTGGTCGGTGACATTTTATCTAGTGACATTCTTGATGGGTGCAAAAATAATGAGAGAGCAATTTCATTCAGAATTTTGATCAACAAAACGAAATCGAAGCGGAATTGCGCTCGATTTATTCTGAAAAAAGTAGAGAAATTGTGAACATGCCTGTATTTAAAATTAACCAAGAACTCTCCCACCGCACAGGGGTAATAAAGCCGCAAAAATGCGGCGTAAAGATATCGCATACACCACTTCCCAGTTTCGAATAACATCTTAGACCGATTGATCCAACCCAACCTCCCACACTAGCCCATCTTTAGTATTAACACTTTTTCGAGCTTCAAATAGTAGGGGAGAGTCTCCGGTTGTGGACATAGTTGCGTTTTTCACTAATAACTTTTTTCCAAGTCAACATTATGCGGTGATATGAACATCATTGTAAAGCTAGAGACTCTAGCTAACTTTCCTCTGAAGTAACCTATTGTTTTAGACAAATGGAAAAAAATTTACAGCCATGTATATGAAGTGATGATTTTTGGCCAAAATTTTTTTGTACCCGGTTGTGGACACCCTTGTAAAATCGCTACAAATGGAAAAATATGAAGTAAAATGGCCATGAATTGATGAAAAAGGAACGTTTATTTATTTTAGAAGCCTTCAGTGGCAAAAATGAAAAAAATGATTCAGAAATGCAATGGATCGAATTTGCAGCAGTCAGTTTTTTTGGCAAGAGCACCAAACAAATCAAACAGAGTCGACATCTTCGTCTTCTTCCGATGACGAAGACGCCTTCTTCTTGGCACCGCGTTTGGCCGACGGCTTGGCTGGTGGTGTTGCCTGTCGTTTTCCTGGCCGGCTACGTTTCTGGGGGTCTTCTCTAGTGCGACACAGAATCACGCTTGGCTGCGCGCTCAGCTGTTTTTTTGCCTTCTCGCGCAAAACCTCGACGCTTTCCGGAGAAGTTAGCTTAGTGGTTTGCATTGGCTTGCGACCGCGATTCGATGGCTTTTTCGGAGAAGTTCCTTGCACCGGCCCAATTTCATCCAACACTAATAAGCGGCTAGCCGAAGACGCTCGTGAAGTGGATGGCTCGGGGGAGGATAACACCTCTTCTTATCGCCCAATATTGGGATCGGCGAAAACGATGTTACGTCGCTGATTGTCTTCATCCAGATCAGCTTCTGTGGCGACTTCAACTGCTCTTCGGTCGACAGCCTCAATGAAGTCAGCTTCGGAGAAAGCATCAGGGTCAAACAGACCAATACCGGAAAAATATTTTACGCTTGATGTGAGAGAGGTAAAAAAACACACCATGTTTGATGGAGTTCGTTGTTTGCAATCTCGAACGAATTCCAACAAAACCGAATCAACAACGGACGAAACATCTGCAAAATTTGCTCTGAATTTCTCCAAATACCGGATCAAAGTGGTTTGAGGAAGCCCATATTCCTTGGCTGTAGCTTTGAATCGGACGATTTTTTTGGTGTTTACATGGCTAAAAATGCACAAAAATTCTCAAAAATGCTGTAAAACTAGCTGTAACTAGCATAAACAACGATATTTGACAGATTTATGGCCAAACACACGCTTTAAACACCAAAAACGAGGGTGTCCACAACCGGTGCAAAACTGTGTCCATTCTTGGAAATGGTAGCCATTTTTATTTTGTTCAGCAAATTAACACGACACAAACATTTCACTTAAACTTGATATCACATCACAAAGTACACTTAATAAACTAAATAAAAAAGTAAAATACTCACCTATTTTCAATGCTTTGCTTCGATTTAACGCAATGTGGAAATTGAAAAAAATAGAAACTCGGAAAAATGTTCACGATTATTTTTTGTTTCCTCAAAGCAAGAACCCAAATGCTTCTTTACACTTCGGTATTGGCTCAGATTATGGGTACTGTCAAACTACAAGTTTTACATTACTCAGTTTGGCGGCATCTGTAACCTGTCAAAAAATAGACCTACAACCGGAGCGTGTTTACAACCGGAGACTCTCCCCTATATATTCCGATTTTAAAAGATATATATATTATATGGTTTTATTTACATTCTTTTAGAAAAACGAATGATCCTGTTGAAAGACCTATCACACTTTCAAAATTGGCACCCAAATCCTTATCTTTCTTTGCTTTTGATGCAATATTAACTTAAATTCTTTTTGAAAATTATTTCGGTGCACTATGCACTATTTTCTATTATAAGCCTTGGTGCTATTGGCGATCGCCTTTCCACTATATCCGCTATATTTAGATGACGAATCTCTCACAGATGGTTGATTTAAATGAAAGCAAACTGACGAGGCGATGCAAAGATGCATAGTGGGCCATTTTTTAACTTTTCGTACGTATTTCCCAAATTGGGCAGGAGGTTTTCGTTGCTTGTAACCAAACAGCTAAGAACATGCTGAAAGTGTGGACAGTTATTTTTGAGCTCTGCTAATTTTAAAACTAATCCTTTTCCAAAACGTATTGGGTTCTCTTCGCTGACCTCTTTCATTTCTAAATATTTACAAATTCATATAATCAAATTGCACCAAAAATAGTAAATACAAAATGCTTGTTATGACCATTCGAAATCCCATTTCATAATTCACTTGAAACAGCCCGCAGTGGAAAAATTGTAGCTTCCGATGGCTGCAGAACCAAGCAAAGTCGTTAATCTATTAAAACCAGAAATAATATGACTAAATAATTAAGTCTCTGAGGCTAAGCTTTACTTACACTGCGTTCCAGATCCTCATCCAAATTATTCATATCACTAAATAACCTCAAGATTGTTGAGGTTCTCCTTCCCGTTTGCTCAGCCAAATCAGATACCGCAATGCTCAGCCAAAAGTCCCAGAAATTGATGCACAAGGCTTGAGGAATCACAGTTATCAAAAATACCATTGGCATCGTTTGTAAGCCGATGCTGAAGATGATGAGCACAAATGAGATAACAATGTTGGCAGCCAAAACGTTGGCCATAAGGAGAGTGATTTGATAGTCGTAGATGCCAGTCAAGCGATTGTTCAAGTCCAGCAGGCGGCTGTAAAGCCGGAGTAGCAACTGAACCCGAGAAGATTCCACTCTTCGTCCCATTCTCAGCTGATTGGCCAGATCAAGTAGCTGGCCGTTAATAGTCCACACAAAACGATAGATGAAAACTACGGCCAAGTGATAGTGCATGGCTCCCAAAAGTACTGCCAACATCGTCATATAAGTAAAGAAGGCATACAGAACGGACTTCTGACTTCCCGGCAAACAAAAATGTAGAAGTAATGAGGACAGAACTTCCATAACGATGACTAGGCATTTCTGAGTCACATAGTAGTCAAACTTCGGGCAATCTGTCAGGGTATAACTGTTGAAGTGGCGTTCTTCCAAAAGCAGAAGCTCATTGACAATCCTTTCCAGCTCTTTGCTGCACCAAAGATTGCGCAGATGAGTCACACAAGCGGTGACCATACTTATTACACCCACTATTGCCTCGGTATATTTAACCAAAGGATTGCGCAGAAAAATTTCTGTTTTTAAATAATTTTCGTTTTCCGAATCCTCTTGTAGGGACAGGCCGATAAAAACGAAATTTAAAATGAAGCCATAGACAACTAGCCATTTGGAACGATGCAGCTGACGGGTGTGAGCATCGAAGGTAAATGGAAATAGGCCTAGCCACAAGGAACTGTACGTAGTCGCTTTTAAAATGAACCACACTGTTTTCTGGCGAAAGCCTTGACCAGCTCGAAACATTGCTAATGCTGTAGGATTAATGAGGCACTGACGTGGCTAACGAAGGAATATGGCGATGAAACGATTACAGCGAACAGCAACAGCAATGAAGATGGACAGATTAGTTAAGTGATTAATTTACCATTTGTTTTTGAAAGGAATTAGGTAAGTACATAAATTAGTAGGAGAAGGACAATGTGACCGTTTTTTTGTTATTGTTTGCTGTTGAAAGCGTCAAGAGACAAGGCCCCCTGGCACAAATTCGAAATCGAATTTCACTTGAAGAAAATTTGTAACCCAAAGTGCTTATAAGTCGACTTTAAACAAATAAGCCTCACTTCCCATTTCTATTCTTCATTCAGTCATTCTTCACATTCTATTTAACTGTTTTGACAACTGAGTGATGGTTAAGCTTAGAGAGATTTTCTCATTCAAATGGATAATTATTAAAGGATCATAATTTGTATACCTTTAATGGCATTTAACATAATATTTTCTTAAGTGTTTGAACATCACAAGTTCATAAAATCAAATTGTACCAAAAATACCAAATACAATAAACTGGTCATCATCATCCGAAAACCCATTTCAAAGTTTACATAAAACAATCCGCAGTGGAAAAATCGCAACTTTCGATAACTGCAGAACAGGGCAAATTCGTTAAGCTATAAAATAGAGAAGCCATTTTAGCAACAGTATCCCAAGATTAGAACTGAACTTACACTTTTTTCCAATTCAACATTATTAATTTCAGCATCAGTAAATAACTTCAGCATCTCAGCGGTTTCTCTTCCCGTACGCTCCGCCAGCTCAAAGATGGCAACGCCTACCCAAAAATCCCAGCAGTTGATGATCAAAAGCACGGAGTACATTATCAAAGATTTCCAAATTATTGATTGGTTAATAATGACTATGATAGTAAAAGTGACCATTATATTTGCGGCCAAGAAAACGCTCATTACACTAGTTTACAAAAAAAAAAAAAAAAAATGACCCATTTCAGCTGAAAAATTTTCTTAGTATAGTTTGGAATGGTGATCTAAAAAAATCGATTTCAAAAATTTTTTTCATGGCTCCGTTTTTGAAATATTAATTTTTTAAATTTTTTTGGTAGGTACTCTTACATTTTAAGCCATATCTCAGTTCATAATTGCCAGATAGAGTCAAGTAAGAAATAAATCGAAAGGTAATGGAGCTGCCAATAATTGCGTGGAGCATTGTTTTGAAATCGGTTCAGTAGTTTAAATTCAACAACCAAGAACATTTCAAAAAAATCGATTTTTTGCTCGAAAATCCAAGAAATTTCATTTTTAAACTACTAGAAAAAAATAAAAAAAATACAAAAAATTATTTTTATTTTTTCTACTTAAGAATCGCACTTTACGAAGAAAATAAGGTATTGGTGAGGAAAATCGTGTAACTCGTACCATAGATGGATCAAATTGAGTAGAGGAACTAACAGTCAAATTTGAGTATATTGTGTGTTTTCAAAAATTAACATTGTACTTTTCTTCGTTTTTTGGTCAAATTATGAAGTGAAGGAAAAGCCAAAATAAAAATAAAAATTAAAAACGGAACAAAAGTCGAAGCAAACGAAAATTTATTTTAAAATATTCAGGAAAATATCACATTTTTTTGCAGTAAATTGCTTACAGCTCCTGTGTTTGTTCACAGATTTTGATGATCGATATCTGTTTTTCTTCGTAGAAGTGCGGTTCTTATGTAGAAAAAATAAAAATAATTTTTTTGGATTTTTTTATATATTTTCAGGCGACCAAAAATGAATTTTCGAGCAAAAAATCGATTTTTTCGAAATATTTTTGGATATTGTTGTCAAACTAATGAACCGATTTAAAAACTATGTTCTACTCGATTACTGGCAGCGTAATAACCTTTCGGTTCTTATCTTGTCTGACCCTACCAAAAAATAAAAAAAATTATATTTCTAAAACGGAGCCATGAAAAATTTTTGAAATTGATTTTTGAGATCACCATTCCAAACTACACTAAAAAAATTTTCAGTAGAAATGGGTCTTTTTGGCTGTAAACTAGTGTTATTAAAGTTATCTGATAATCGTATATGGCAGTTACTCGCTGATTGAGATCCACCAGATGACTGTATAAGGAGTGCAGCATTTGAATCTTAAACGCGCTTACTGCATTTCCAAGTCTCAACTGTTTGGACAGTCTAAGTAATTCCTGATTAATGATCCACACATAACGGTAGATGGCAATCACAGTCAAATGGTGTTGCATCACCAACAGCAGCGCTCCCAATTGAAGCACAATCACCCAAACTGTTTTCAGATCGCCTTGAAAAAAGGGTGTATTTTCCAGAACTAGCTGAGGTATTACAATTAAAAGGCATTTCAGCAGAAGGATTAGGCCCATGTATATAGCATATTTGTTAAATTGTGAGTTATCGTCCACCTTTAATTGTCTGAAATGATTTCGCAAGAGTTCCAGCAGTTCGTTCAGAACTTTCGAGAACTTCTCGCTTATCCAGAAGTAGCGTGTAAATTCCACAAATAGGGCACAAGCGCCGAGCAATATAACGAGTGCATTGATATGCTTGGTCAAAGGATTACGTTTAAATACTTCCATTTGCAGATGTACATCAATTTTACTTGCTCCCCGTGCGGACATCCAAATGAGACCTCCATTCAGAATGATACCATACCCAATTAACCATTTCGAACGTTGCAATTTTCCCGTTGCGGAATTGTAAGTGAATGGAAATAAACCCAACGTCCTAGAGAGGAAAAGAGTTGAACGCAAAATGAACTGAGCAATGTTCTGCTGAAAGCCACGCCACATGGTGTACTGAACATTGGGAATGTAGTCTACTCACTTGCCGCCCCTGAACAACTGAATATATAAATGTGGTAATATGGGGTTGATAAGAGATCTTTCGGATGCGTGGTGATAAATTACACTATGCAACAGCCAACTAAAATGCCCCTTGTCTATTTCTGACTTTTTGGGGGACATATTAGAAAAAAAATGTATTAAAAGTGTTAAGTAAATTTATTTTGATGAAGTTTGACAATTGTTGTAAGTTACTTCATTGAGGGAGAGCTTTTTTATTTTATATATTATCATAGTTCCAAGCAGCCATACAGATTTTAACAAGTAAGAGCGTTGCCGTCGAGTGATCCTACTTCGAAATACCCTGTATAATTGAAACATACATACAAATACACACACACAGGAGCGCTCGTGCACACTGACTCTTACGCTCCAGCAGCCTGGAATAGGCGTAACTGTTTCGTGTATAACTTTGGTGTTTTTGCTCGGATCTTATTGCGCTTTTCAGAAGGCCTAAGATAAAATATATTCAGTCACGAGTTCGTAGCTATAAAATTGTGGCCCTGACAATTTTTTGCGCTTTAATGTGGGAGGGGAAAAATTTTGCAAATCTAAAACATACTTGATCTGGGTACGGTTTAGATTAGGTACATGCAAAAATTTGTGTCCCTATCTCCTATAGTCTCAGAGATCGACGCGTTCATACAGACAGATGGACCTACGAACATGGCTTAATCGACTTCACTGTTGATGCTGATTTGCCTTATGTGGGTAGTTCTGGCCGTTTGCTCTACGCGTTTCGATGTCTTCTTTGGGGGGACCGCATTTTATTTTTTCACAAAAATTTTACACAGCTCTTTTCGTGGTGAAAATCACAATTTAAGTCAAGCTTTTTTTTAAGTGTTTAATTAAATGCAAATGTTATCGATAAAAGCCTTGATAACTCCGAAGTCAAGTGTGGGGCAATCAACTACTTTCAAAGAAAGTACAACCTTTTCGTAATAAATAACATGGTACCGAAGATATATACAATTTTCTAAACCTAATTTTCTTACAGTTGTTCGCAACAGTGTGACCGAACGCAAAAACAAAAATATCACCAAAAGATATTCAATTCCTAGGAAAAATATGCGCTGTTGATATCCGCCGTTTTTGGCTTAAATATCGATATTTCGATATATGGATAATATTTTCGACATTCCTAGTTTCAGAGCCCCATATCAAAAGCTATTTTAACCATGAACTTGAAATTAAGACAGAAGTTTTTAACATGGAGTAGCACGTAGGATTACGTCAAGTCTGCAAATTAGTTCTTAATTTACGCCTGTTATTTGGGAAGACACTTGGGGGCTATCAAAAAAAAAACATCTTGCAGTGTTTACATTATATGTGACCCCGGAAACAGGCATCGCAATATACACTAATAAAGCCATTTCGACCCTAAACATGTTTTGGATTGGAAGATATACAGATTACATAAGTTTGTGAAGTGTCTATATATCAGCATCAACATCTGAGTAGATATAGCTATGTCAGTCTATCTGTCTGACTGTCCGTATGAACGAAGAGATCTCTGAGATGGTAAGACATAGAGGATCGACATGTGTAGCTGCAGTGTATGTGTACGAGCAGATCTCTGCTTTGCAAACTTTAAAGGGAATTTATATTTGCGTATAAATATTACAAGTTCATGAAATCAAATTGTACCAAAAACACTAAATACAATAAACTGGTTATGATCATCCTAAACCCCATCTCATAGTTTACATAAAACAATCCACAATGGAAAAATCGCACTTTCCGATAACTGCAAAACAGGGAAAAATCGTTGAGCTGTAAGATAGAGAAGCCATTTTAGCAACAGTATCCCAAGATTAGAACTGAACTTACATTTCTTTCCAATTGAACTGTGATATTTTCAGCAGCGCTAAATAACTTCAGCGTCTCAGCGGTTTCTCTTCCCGTACGCTCCGCCAGCTCATAGATGGCAAGGCCCACCCAAAAGTCCCAACAATTTATGATTAAAAGCACGAAGTACATTATCAAAGATTTCCAAATTATTGATCGGTTAAGAATGACTATGATAGTAAAAGAGATCATTATGTTGGTGGCCAAAAAAATGCTCATAATTAAAGTAATCTGATAGTCATATATGGCAGTTACTCGCTGATTGAGTTCCACCAGATGATTGTATAAGGAGTGCAGTGTTGGAATCTTAAAGGCGTTCACTGCATGTCCAAGTCTCAACTGCTTGGACAGTCTAAGTAATTCTCGATTAATGATCCACACAAAACGATAGATGGCAAGCACAGTTAAACGATGTTGCATGACCAACAGCAGCGCTCCCAACTGGACTGAAATTACCCAAACTATATTCAAAAAGGATTTATTTTCCAGAACCAGCTGTGGTATTACAATTAAAAGGCATTTCAGCAGAAGGATTAGGGCCATGTATATGGCATATTTGTTAAAGTGTGAGTTATCGTCCACCATAATTTGTCTGAAATGATTTCGAGAGAGTTCCAGCAGTTCGTTCAAAACTTTCGAAAACTTCTCGCTCATCCAGAAGTAGCGTGTAAATTCCACATATAAGGCACATTCAAAGATCAGTATAACGAGTGTATTGATATGCTTGGTCAAAGGATTACGTTTAAATACTTCCATTTGCAAATGTAAGTCAATTTTATCTGTTGCCCATGCGGCCATCCAAATGAGACCTCCATTCAGAATGAGACCGTACGCTATTAACCATTTCGAGCATTGTAATTTTCCCGATGCGGAATTGTAAGTGAATGGAAATAAACCCAACTTCCTAGAGAGGAAAAGAGTTGAACGCAAAATGAACTGAGCAATGTTCTGCTTATATCCACGCCACATTGTACACTAACTTGCTATAATTGAAAAAGTAGTCGACTCACCTGCCGCCCCCGAAGACCTGGAAATTAAATGTGGTAATATGTGGTGGATAAGAGATCTTTCGGATGCGTGGCGAAAAATTACACTACACTTAGAAAAAAAATATCACCTTAAAATGTTAAAAATTTACTGAAATTTAAGTCCATATGACCTAAAATGACAACCAAGAAATATGTGGACTTAAATTCAGGCCTCTATTACCTAAAGTTTTCTAAGCAATAAATTTGATTTTAAGGTAATATGTGACCTAAAATGTTAGTCAATGTAGTGCCATAAAACGTATTTTCACACAATAAATATAACAATAATTTTAGGCAGTAATATGCGAAAATATATATATACTAGCAAATAGCCCGTCACGCTTCGCTGCGCCTTCAACAGTATTTAACCAACGCACACCCACTTACCACCCACTTCAGGCCCACATTCCACCCACTTTCCGCCCACTTCGCACACACTTTCCGCCCACTTCCCACCCACATTCCACCCACATCCCATCCACTTCCCATTTCCATCCCACTCACTTCCCACCCACATCCCAACCACTTCCCGCCCACATCCCACCCACTTGCCACCAACATACCGCACACTTCCCGCCCTTTTCCCGCCCAAATCCCGATCACTTACCATTTACATACCACCCACATCCCTCCCACTTTCCGCCCACATCCCACCCAATTTTCGCCCACTTCCCACCCACATTCCACCCACATTCCATCCACTTCCCATTTCCATCCCACCCACTTCCCACCCACATCCCATCCACTTCCAGCCCACATCCCACCCACTTTCCGCCCACTTCGCAACTTCATCCCACCCACATTCCACCCACTTGCCACCAACATACCGCAAACTTCCCGACCTCTTCCCGCCCAAATCCCGATCACTTACCATTTACATCCCACCCACATCCCTCCCACTTACCGCCACATTCCACCCACATCCCATCCACCTCCCATTTCAATCCCACCCACTTCCCACCACTATCCGCCCACATCCCACCCACATTTCATCCACTTGCCACCCACATTACTCCCACTTACCGCCACATTCCACCCACCCACTTCCCACCTACATCCCACCACTTACCCACATCCCACTTCCCGCCCACTTCCCACCCACATACCACACACCTCCTGCCGTCTTCCCGTCATCTTCCCGTCCACATCCCACCCACATCCCTCCCGCATCCCACCCACATCCCTCCCACTTCCTGCCACATTTCACCGACTTTACATCCACTTATCACCCACTTCCAAAACAACTTTCCACCCACATCCCACCCACATCCCATTCACTTCACAGTGAGCATCCCGGCGATAGTTCCAACATCGGAAAATTAAAAACAAAATAAATTCTCATTTTGACCTTACAATCCGAGTTTCAAGCTAATCGTATGAAAAATAGTTTTTGCATGCAGAATTTTCCGGCCATTTTCCTCTTGGGCGGCTTTTCCGACATTGAAAAATCACATTACAAATTATTTCGTATTTTGTCCTTACAAACCGAGTTTCAAGCCAGTCGGATGGAAAATAGTTTTTTTTATGCAGAATTTTCCGGGAATTTTTCGACCGTCAGGTCAAATTTTCCAACTTTGGAATATAACATTTTAAACTATTTCGTATTCTATACTTACAAACCGAGTTTCAAGCCAATCGTATGATAAAAACTTTTTTGGATTTAGAATTTTCCGGCCAATTTCCTCTTGTGCGGATTTTCCAAAATCTCTATTTCGCGTACTATGCTTACAACTTATGTTTTGTTATGTGTAATTTTGAAAATGAGTTTGGCGCTAATCGCTGGCAACTAAAGTTTCGCCCATACAACCTTGACCACCCACTTTCCACCCAATGGGGGTGAATTTTTCGGAAGATTGGTATGCAGTTGTTGTCGAATTTTCATATAGATCTTTGAAAATGAGTTTGAACTTGATCGGATGAAAAACAAAAAGTTTCTTACAACCGTTTTCCGCGAATTTTCCACATTTGCCGACAAAATTTTCCAAAATCCGTTCTTAGTACTCACTTTCAGCATAAGATAAAACTACTGTGAAAATCTCATCTTCCTATCTTTTATGGCTTAGGCTGTACGACGGTCACCAGTCAGTCAGTCAGTCAGTCAGTCAGTCAGGTTGAACTTTTTATATATATAGATTACATATATATATATTACACTGTGACACATTTTTGAACTCAAAAAAGAACTCAAAAAAGTTGATACGGTCGAGACCAAAAAATTCTGAAAGGGTGTGATGGTAGTATAAAAACGCTGCATGGGTTTGGTCTGATTAGCTGCCGTTTTCGTTTTCGTTTTCAGTGTAGGATTAATGATTCCATATCTCGTAAGCTATATTGAATTTTGCTTGTGTGTCTTTAGCAAAGTTGTTGCTCTTTGCTTGGCCTACAAAACATTTCTTAGTAGCAAATCAAAAAAATTACGTCTTGGTACTTAAAATTACAAAAGATGTCCAAAAAAATCAATTTTTCACAACTTTATTTCAGTTTTTCAACTTTTTCCTGAAATCCTTTACAAATTTGGACAAGTTGTTGCTTAGACCAAAACCGTTAGTACGAACACACTTCATTTAAGTACTCTTTGATATAGTAAAAAGACCAAAAGCATGAAAAACTGTCAAAAAAATTCGAAAAAAAAAACGAATTTTATCGGTAAAAAAGTAAATAAATTAAATTTCTTTAGCTACATTTTTTAAGTTATATTTTTTGACAATTTTATTGATTTAATACAAAACAATCGAAATTTTTGACAGTGTCAGCCAATTTCTACCAAAAAATGTACTTTTTCGAGTTTTGGTTGAAATTATTCATCTTTCAGGGTCTTTAACTATATAAAGGACCATTCGAATGAAGTTGGTATGTTCCAACCGATTGTTTACGTTAGTCTATGCTACTTTTTCGTCCTTCATTGCTTGGTCAAATTCGTTATAGTTTTCAAGAAAAAGTTGAAAAACAGTACAAAATGAGGGGAAAACATGATGAATTTACGACATTTTTGCAATTTTGAGTTTAAAGATGTGACTATTTTGACTTGTTCCTTAGAAATGTTTTGTAAATTAAGTCAAGAGCAACAACTTCTATTTAGACGTCAAGGCGAAATTCCAAATAGTTTACGAGATAGGGAGTTACAAGTCCCAATAATATGCTTAAAACTTCAAAGTGCTATAAAAAGAAATCGGCAGCTAACCAGACCAAACCCAGGGAAGGTTTTTGTACTACTATCATCCCCTTTCAGAATTTTTTGGTCTCGACCGTATCAACTTTTTAGTGTTGCACAGTGTTATATATGAAATAAAGCCAGTTTCATTTTGTTTGTTTCACAAATACTTGAATTTTATTTCTTAAAATTTTTGTCTTGTGCATGAATTAATTTCCATTACATGCATTCACGACTGTAAATAGGCACCGAAAGCACACAAATATACCTTTGTACTTTTTGTTGTTTGTTTTAAAGGGGTTATATACCTTTTTTTGTCAAAAAAAATAGAAAAATTTTGGATTTTTTTTAGGTAGTAGCACTTGACTTGTACTTGACTCTATTTGAAAATTGAGATAGTGAGAGTGGCTTAAAGTGAGATATGGCTTAAAAAAAAGAGTATCTACACAAAGTATGAAAAAAAATTAATATTTCAAAAACGGAGCCATGAAATTTGTTAAATTTATTTTATGAGATCCCCATCCCAAACTACACTTAATAAAAATTGCAGTAGAAATGGGTCTTTTTGGCTATCAGCTAGTGTAATTGTGAGAAATGGGTCTTTTATTTTTTATACTCTGTTCCCATTAAAAATGGGTAAAAGGGGATCATAAAGTTGTGCAAATGTATGTACCAGGGAAAGGGAAGCATTTCCAACCCTATAAAGTATATATATTCTCATCAACAGCCGAGTCGATTTAGCCATGTCCGTATGTCCGTCTGTCTGTACGAACGCGTTGATCTCAGAGACTATAAAAGATAGAGAAACAAATTTTTGCATGTACATAGGTGTATACCGTACGCAGATCAAGTTTGTTTCAGGTTTGCAAAATTTACCCCCCTCTCTTCGAGTGTGTGTATTTGTTAATTGTGCAGGATATTTTGAAGTCGAGCTACTCGACTGCCGCGGCCTTACTTGTTTTATTTTTGAAAACTAGTGTTATTTTCAATTTTTGACAGGACGAAGATATAGTCGCGCTTGGCCGACTTTCTTTCTTGTTATTCCAGAGCTTTATTAATCTTGACATCACAAGTTCATAAAATCAAATTGTACCAAAAACATCAAATACAATAAACTTGTTATCACCATTCGAAAACCCATTTCATAATTTACATAAAATAATCCACAGTGAAAAAATCGCAGTTTTCGATAACTGCAGAACAGCGCAAAATCGTTTAGCTGAAAGATAGAGGAGCCATTTTAGTAACAGTATCCCAACATAAAAACTGAACTTACACTTTTCTCCAATTCAACATCAATATTTTTAGCAGCGCTAAATAACTTCAGCATCTCAGCGGTTTCTCTTCCTGTACGCTCCGCCAGATCGTGGACTGCAATACCCAGCCAAAAGTCCCAGAAATTTATAATTAGAATCAGTGGATACAGTATCCAAATGTTCCAACTAAAACGCTTAGTTAGGCTGAACGTGATGACGATTAATGAAAAACTGATCATTATATTGGCAGCCAAAAATACGATCATAATTAAAGTCATCTGAAAGTCATATATGGCATTTACTCGCTGATTGAGTTCCAAAAGATGACTGTATAAAGAGTGCAGTGTTTGAATCTTAAAGGCGTTAACTGTATATCCCAGTTTCAGCTGCTTCGACAGCCTAAGCAATTCTTGATTAATGATCCACACATAACGATAGATGGCAATCACGGTCAAATAATGTTGCATTACTAACAGCAGCGCACCCAATTGGAGCACAATGACCCAAACTGTACTTAGACTGCCTTGAAAATAGGATTCATTCCCCAGAACCAGCTGAGGTATTACCATTAAAATGGATTCCATTAGAATAACTATTGCTTTGTATAAAACATAGTTGTTGAATTGTGAGTTATCCTCCACCATGAAGTGTTTAAAATGATCATGGGAGAGCTGCAGCAGTTCATTCAGAACTTTGGAGAACTCTTCGCTCATCCAGTAGTAGAGTGTAAACTCTAAAATAACGGTAAATGCGCCGATTATTGCAACAAGTGTATTGATTTGCTTGGTCAATGGATTTCGATTAAATACTTCCATTTGCAGATCTCCATCAATTTTTTCTGACGTAAGTGAGGCCTTCCAAATGAGGCCTCCATTGACAATGAGGCCATAGACAATTAACCATTTTGAGCGCTGCAATTTTCCCGTTGCGGAATTGTAAGTAAATGGAAATAAACCCAACGTCCTAGAGAGGTAAAGAGTTGAACGAAAAACGAACTGAGTAATGTTCTGCTGAGTGCCACGCCACATTATGAACTGACATGGTATAATTGGAAAGGAATAAAATATGGAAATATGAAGGCGACTAGAGATCTATCAGAAGAGATAGCTCATTACGGTCAGCTGCTTATGCGTGGAGAAAACAAAAATAACAAAACAAATTGTTGGATTATGGATCCACCACACTTTGCTCCATATAATTTGTGGAAAATTAAATTTCGTTCTTTAATTTTCTTATATTAATTGATTCGCTGTTGTCTGCCAACTTCAATTTACTACCTGCTGATGCCTAAAATTATTTTAATTTTCTACACAGAGGAAAAAACGTGTACAGAAAATAAATTGCCGTCAACCTAAAATGAGAACAGAATGTTCTCAAAATTTTTGAGAACAAATGTTCTAAATGTTCTTGGAATGAGTAAAGTTGTTCTCAAACGAATAATATTTACTTTACACAACAACTACACCGGTTTTCAGCAGAGAGATATACAAGAGAGACAGCGAGTTGGTTCTCTTTTTGCTCTCTCTCTCTTGTCTGCTCAACAAAGCATAAGTAGCCCTCTTGACGTGCATCTGCAAAACTGTTCAATGGCTGAATTGTCAAGTGCGTCATTCCATACGTTGAGTGCATAAGGTATCGGGCTCAAATCCCAGTCCCGAACCAATTTTTCTGTGTTTTTCTGGAAACTTAAATGAATTGAGTCAGGTGAAGTGGGTCGTTGAAGCGATGTTTCGGATTTCTATGGCACAATGGGTGGATGGAGAAGCAGCAGCGCCCATATCTAGAGTAGCCTTGCCTATCTTAACTTCCAATCAAAATAGGTTTGTCCCCGTGAGTAGTCCGCCCACACCTGGTCCCAAGTGCAATCAAATTTTTTTCCAGGTGAGTTTAAAATGTTCTTGAAAACGGAACAATAGAAACTCAAATCTTGTTCTCAAAAATGGAACAATGTCAACTCAATTTGAGCTTTTGCGTTCTCAACAAATAGTTCTTGAAGTGAGAACATTGTACTACAAATGAGAAAACCCGTTCATGCATACTTTTTGGTAACGATTGTACCCGATTTGAGTCCAATGTTCTCGGTTTTTTTCCTCTGTGTACTTATGCGCAGTATAAAATAAGAACTTGGTATAAGAAGCAAGCACAGCTGCTCGTAAAAAAAATGACAAGCTGCCCTTGCAGCAGTTCCTGCTATATTTATTTAATTTTATTTTGGTTAGGCCATTTTAATAATATAAACAAATAAAATAAATAAAAACTTAACAATTCAACAGTCATGTTGACAAAAAAGGGTTGTTCACAATTAAACAGGTTGAAAGTTCCTCAACTCCCCATTCTAAAAACCCTAATTGATTCTATGAATAAACCATTTTTAAAGTGATTGCGCTCTGTTTAACAATGCAAAATAAATAAAACTTATTAATTTCGTTGACATATTTATTGCCTTGTTGACCACTTGATAATTGAGCTGAAGATATGTATGCCCACTCATGCGAGGGCAATCAACTTGTACTCGTTAATAAGTCAAGGGTCAAAAAATCACAAATTTAATCTAGCTTTTAAGTTGACCAAAGTTAACTACTCAGCAATTTGTTGAACCTGTGTTCGCCTGCAGCTTTTGATATTGTCTAAAAATCTGCAATTATTTGTCGTTTCAAAAATGATCTAAAGTTATGGCCCAACAGCCGCTTTCTGCTTACCTTCCTAACTTCAAATATATAATCTAAAAAAATAAAACCTCCTACATTTTATTTATATGTGCAAAAAGAACCCCATAGGCCGAGCAGTTTCATGTCTTAATTCAAAAAACCCAAACCACCAAAAGGGGTAAAACGAAAATGTATGAAATTTGTGGGTGAAACTGAGTTCTCTGTCCCTTGTCAAGTTGTCCAATGTTTACCCTTAAAGCGGCTTTCGAAGCTTCCTTTGTTGCCACACCCTTTTCTCGATTGACAATGCCTACAATTAGAGTTGTTCCTTGCTCTCTCCCTTTGCTCTTCAGCCTGTGCGTGATTATATTTTAAAGCACGCGCGAAAAAATAACACCTCAAAGAGAAAAGTTTTGTACGCGTTGCGTATACGACACGTGAGTTGCCTCAAAAAAGTCGCCTGCAATTAGCTAACGCCTCGTCTCGCATTTTTATTTAACTTTGTGTGAACTCACATAATTAGGACCAGACATCAAGCAACAAAGATTTCCCTTGTCAAAGTTGAGTTGAGCTGTCACAGCTCATCAGAGAGGGAGACACAGAGAAAAAAGGAAATAACTTAATTAAGTAAATTGTATTAAGGTTTAGGAAAAAATGAAAGTGAGTAGACCGACAGCTTAACCCAATAAAGTGTTTTGATTGAGTTTCAGATCTCAGTAGTGGCACATCTTAATAAGGAAGGAAGTAAGTAATTCCCTGTCATTTTCAAAAGTATAATATTTCACTGGGCAATCCAAGTGAATTACCCTCGAGCTGGGCAAAGGAGAATCTGCATAATTTGAACAGTTTATGACCAGATTCATATTGCCAAAGAAAAAAAAAAAAACAATCACCTGGTAAATAAAGTGCAAAAACGCTGCAGGAACAAATATTTGCACAACAAAGTGGGAAAACAATTTTTTCATTTCACACTTTCACAAAAGACTGAAACATTTCTGTTTAGAATCTGTTTGTTTCATGGCGAGAAATTGGCTTGAGAATGACTGAAATGCAGTTTGCAAGCTGCTTATCCATCAAAGTAAGCAGACAATGAAATTTACTGGCATATTTATGTCCTTCGATAAACTTGTGTGAAAATCTGCAAAAGGGAAGGGAAACTTTCAACCCTGCAAGGAAAATTTCTTGAAATTGCCAGACAAAAGAGGATACAAGCTGGGGCCCAAGCGGCGGAGAGAGCGAGGGTGGAAATTAGCTTTGCTGCAGTGAAATAAATTGCAAATTTCGAAAAGGAAATTGAAAATTTATTGTCCAAAGAAAAGTCGTTAACGGGGAATTCTGTTAAAAATTGTCAGTGCCTGAGTGACTGCTGGAATTGATGATCCAAATGTCAAGAGATAAGCTGAAGTTTTTAAGTCTTAAAGACATTGCCAAATTTGTTATTGTTGTATTGGAAAAGTTTCGTTTGTCTATTCCCAGCTCCTTTAAATGACTCAATTTGGATGCCACTAAACTGCATCTAAAATATTTTACAGATAATAAAAATTGGTCCAAAGGGGGAAAAACAATTTATTTATGCCCTGTGAAAACTCGTAAATTTTCAATGTACGCGTGATAAAAATCAGCAATGAAAATGCAAAACAACAAAATGGATTTACATACTTTTGGTTTTTGGTGTCGGAAAAAGTTTTTTCCTTATTTTGTGAATGGAATATTTATAGCCTAAACAGGTGGAGAGCCGATGACAGGACTTTGAAGCAATAAACAAAAATATACTAAATATTTAGACTAATTTCAGTTGGAAAAATGTGTTTAGCCTTACTATTTTCATTTAAGAAAATTACATGAACCATTAAAACTTTATCTGCATTAGGTTAAGCAAATGATGTATAAAAAATTCTAGGTTCATACACAGAATCCGACATATTCGGGTTAAAATGAATCCCAATCGATGTCAAAAGTCGGTCAAGCCCGGATTTTTTATGGATTGATTTAAGTAAGGGATTTTCAATCCCGTAATTCTTGTCTTGATGCAGACTTAAGCTCACACGAGATTGATTCTATCTTGTTATTCGAACTCGATTTGATCCCTCAGTCATATCCAATTAAGAAGATATTGATTAAAGCTTAATACTCAAAGCAGCAAGTTCTAGCCGCCTCTACACAAACGACATTACATGGACAACCATGGATTGTTGTGACCCGATATCGGTCTGTCGGAGCAAACTTCATATTATTACAAAGTTAACCTGTTTCAACTACAGCTCCTATTTACCAGCCAGGTTACGTGTGTTCTTTATAAATCAGAACTCTAATGAGAGCTCTCGAAATTTCGCTATTTATTGGCCCGTAATTTACAAGTATCGCAAAATATTTTATCTTCAGTATCTTCAGTCTACACCTCTTATTTACCAATGTCTGGGAAATATAACAATTTTCGCACTTCTTATATTGCCATAATCCCATTCTCGAGAATTCTTTAAACATGAATAAAAAGTGCACAGTCCATTTTAGGCAACCTTTTAACATCATTTAATGCTATCGAGCAAAATAAAAATGGATTGCTGTTTGGATATGCTCTTTAAGGGATTTTGTAATCTTTTTACTCAGTTCCGAGTTCTTTAATATATCCTGTGTCAAAAAGATCGTTCATGACCAGATTTAAGTTGTGACATGCGCGTTATGCTTGCTTGATGCTTCATTAACGTCATTGTGTGTTACAATAAAGTAGCTGCTGAGACATCTTTCCAGGTCGTACTCTTTGTTGAATTTTCTAACAGACCACAAAATATTTTCGCTAGCTTTGTAAATCCAATTTTTTCATTCTTTGGCTAAAAATGGTTGATTAAGCTATTTTTACCCGTTACTCGTAGAGTAAAAAGGCTATACTAAAGTCGTGCAAATGTATGTAACAGGCAGAAGGAATCATTTCCGACCATATAAAGTATATATATTCTTGATCAGCATCATCTGTATGAACACCTAGATCACAGGTAAGAGATAGAGGTTTGACATGTATGGGACAAATACTTCTTATATCTGCACGCAGATCAAGTTTGTTTCAAACTTTTGCCACGCCCCCTCCCTCCTACAGTTTTAAAGATAGACGATTCGTACCTTTTAAAGATAGTAATTAGCAAATTTGCCGAAGAAATGATAAAGATCGGATGAACGGATCTCAAGTTATGAGCAAAAAAGTGAACCAAGCCCCTCCCGCTACCCCCCCTCCCACCCTAAAAAAAGTGTTGCATACTTTTCGGATGGTCACCCTAAGGAACGCGGGAACACTGTTAAACATGTTTTTTCATGAGTAACGGGTATATCGAAGTCGGTTAGAGCTGACTTTAACTTACGCTCTCGTTTAAACTATATAATCGGAGAATGAAATTCCAAGTTGAGAATTACAACTATTACTTTTTAGCCAGATTAAATCAATACCCCCGCGAAGGAAGCCTCGAAAAAGGAAATCGTCCCAACGGTGGGACTTCTTCCACACAAAATTTGAAAAGTTTTTGTATCCGGCACTTTTAGCAATTAGTTCTAATGTAAAATTTCACGCTGAATTCAAATCTGCTCTTAGATATGTCAAAAGTAAAACAGTTTTTGAGATATCGCTATCAGATATCAATTCAATTGGTGTTTTGAAAAAAAGTAGGTCTACTAAAATGCCATTTTCTCTGGTTTTAGTCAACCGATATGTATAAACTGGAACAAAAATTAAAGATAATAAAATTATTTCTTAAAAAAAACGACAGTTGTTTAAAATCCAATCATAAATGACGAAGTTATGGCACTTCAAAGTTGGATTTTTGAAAAATTTTTAATAATTTTTAATTTTTGGCTGCCTTTCATTAAGTTTTTTTCAATCTTACTATAAAAATTGCTCAGGTCTCAGATATTGACAGGGTTGGGTAATCTCTTACGAACATTTTTTGACTGGTCATCGAAATCGGATGAAAAATAAACGCTACATTCACAATTAAGTAAACGTAACTCTTCTTGAGAGTATTTATTGCTAGTTTTTTCAGTATAAAAATCACATCTTAGCAAGCCAAATAAGAATAAAAAAGTTCTACTTTCGACATATGTGAGAGCAGATTTGAATTCAGCGTAAAATTTTACATAAGGATCAACTATTTTGAAGCCGGGATCAAAAAACGGTTGCATAGTGTAATGGGCTTACATGGCCTTCGTTCGACCAAAAAGTACTTACAAATTTTTACGTCATAGCACTTCTGGTGGGGTCCCACACGCTCCACTGTCTTATTGAAGTACACGCAGAACGCCCAGGCGTCCATTGCCATGACTTCTGCAAAAAGGTTGCGGATACGAACAACACCTTCAGGGCCATTGCCCCGCCCTGAGTATATGGAGACTCAGGTCAACCTCTGCTACTCAACCTCTCGGAGACATCCGGGCTAGAGATTTCAGCTCTACTCTAATTTATTCTGTATTCTGTATTATGTATTTAATTCAAGCATACATTTGATTCCTCTTGCATATTAATTTTTATGCCGGATAAATTTAAAAATTGAAAACTTTTAAAACTATGGAGAAAACTCGTTAACCAAATTCCGAAGCCACTAAGCAGAGTTTAAAAATCGAATTTTTTTTAACTTATTATCTAAACACCACATACAAAATTTTCCTCTTGTAACTTCATTTAACGGTAAAATTAATAATACACAAAAAAAACAACACCCAAACTTTTTTGTTTAAAAAAAAAAAGAAAAACAATTTTGAAAAAAACACAAAAGTTAGAGGGGGTACAAAAAATTACCCAAAAAAACCCCGCACCAAAAAAAAATTATACCCTTTACCAACCAAAAAGTTATAAAATAGAAATAAAAAAAAACCCCTCCGAAAAAAAAAAAAAAATTTTACCTATATATAGATACGGACGAATAAAATATGTGTTTAAAAGAGGTAGTATGCATCGGAAACCGCGATGGTGGGTTCCCATTTTGAGAGCACCATCATCGAGGGAAAACAAGCCAAAAACTAGAGATACAAATAGATTGAATCGCGTTTTCAGTTTTACCAATGAAAGCTTGGTTCGCGGTTCTTAGGCATTTATATACTAGCAATTGCCTTCGAACAACATTGACCATTTAGGTGAAACCAGTTTCACCAAAATTATGGAATTAATCTTATGAGTAAAGTGCTTCAATACCAGCAGAAAAACAGATCGGATCATTTAAATACATCAGTTCAAGGCATCTTAGCGTATCGCGGTTTGTCCACCAAAGACATTTTAAATTTTTGTTTTTCTTAGTGGAAATGACAAATTTTATTCATAGGATTTATTTCATAATTTTGGAGACGCTCTTGATACCCATATGGTCAATGTTGTTCTGAAGCAATTGCTTGTACAAATATAGCCATAGCCCGTGACTTAAGGGTCCGATGGTGAATCTAAAAACGCAGTTCGGTCTATTTTTATCTCTTTTTAATGGCCTACATAGCCTCGATGGAGGGTGCTGTCCAATATGGTACCGACCATCGCGGTTTTTCGATGCATGTTACCATCTCTTAAGGACACATTTAACTGGCCAGTGTCTCAATATGTTTAAAATCTTACACAATTCTATCGAGTGGTTTTCCATTAATTCCACTTTCTAAGTTAGACCTCTATGGGCATGGTACTAACCGTTTATCCGTTGAAGGCGGGAATTTTATATTAGAATACTGGTGATTCCTTTCATCTTTGGTGAATTTTTCAAAATTTTAGCTTTCATCTTCTTATAACCAGCAACAGAGGTTGTAGCTACGTGTTGCTAGTATAAAAGTGCCCATTAAACGCGAACTTGACGTGCTCCAGAAAAACTGGGTATGAGGTGTTGCTACCTAATGCCTCTAGTTTCACAATTTATTGGTCCCAGTCCCAGGCAAAAAAAAAAGTTGAATTTTGTTCCTCTGTGTTATATACACATTCATTTATGATGGATTTTATTTAGAACCCATCGCCCGTATATGAATATTTTAGCTGTGGCCAGTTATTGCCTTAAGGAACATTAAATCGAATTCCATAAAAGAAATAGTCCGCATTTGTATATCTTTTCCATAAAAAATGCTCAATTCACCCTCAGCAACAATAAATTTCTTAGAAAATTCATTAAAATTTCAATTTAAATTTGCTCAAGATAAACAAAGAATCGAAGTTTTCTTTATTCCGTCGCTCAAAGGCAACCAGCATTTATTTAGAGACAATTAACAGACAACAGGATGTGCGACCGGACCGAGATAAAAGGCAAAGAGAAAGCATAAAATCAACTTCAAAGATAAATATAAACATACATATTTTCCAAATGGCGACGGCTATACGTAAATAAATAAAAGAACAAAAAAACCAACAATCGATATAAAGGCCATAAAAATTCCCACAAAACATTGACAGATGAAATTAATTGCAGTTGTATTCAATTTTATGACAAAGAACTTTAGTTTTCTCTTTGAATTTTTAAGGCACCGATTTAATGAAATTTATTGAGCACAATAAAGTGCCACAATGGAACCAACAACCACAACTATCGTCCCCTTTGCTCTCCAAAGCCATCAAAATTAACAACGAAATGTTCCCATGTTAAACCGTTGGGTGAGTTATTCAAGGTGCAGGAGCATTTGGTGTAACACGAAAGCGAAGCTGGGATTTCCCCGACTCTTGTCCTGTAACTGTTGTAGCTGTTGGCAGCTGTTGCGAGGCGTTGCATGTGGGCTCTGAAAATATTTGAACAATTAACATTTTGCTCGTCGTGTTGGCAACCTCTGACGGAAATTTGTGTGGTTTTTGTTGTGGACACCTTTTTAATATGAAATGCCAACAAGGCACATGATAATTAACAAAATACTTGCATAAAAGTGATTGCTGTTATTGTGGCCCTTGGCTATATTTTGGTAACCAACATAAATTCGAATATTAAGAAAGTTTGAACCCCAGAGATCGTATATAACAACAACAAGAAATAGAAAGAGCAAACCGATGTTTCTTTGTACTGTTTGGGTAAATGCGTTCGGCTGATGACGCATATACATCATTGTTGTTGCGTTTGAATTTGCAAGAGACATAGAAAAGAGAGAGAGAGGGAAGACACATGTGAAGTGGTTGTAAAAAGAAAGAAAGGGGAGAACGCATTTGAATTTGTTGTTGCTTTACGTTGCCACAAGACAAGCGTGAAATTTCATTCTTATTCTTTATCCAACACTATTCAGTGTCTGGCTTAACCTTTCAACTCAGAAATCGCATTTATGTTGCGTTTTTTTTTATGACGGGCACTTTCTTGCTTATGTGAGAATGTACGACCCATACTACTATTTGTTAGTCTATTCCAGTGGCTGACATCAAGTTCATAAAAATATCTGCCATAATTGCAGCTAAGTCAGCAAATGTTGACTACCGTGACTAACCTCTGTCTCCTTCCCTGCTCTCGCCCGGCTGTCATTCGTTTCACTGCGTGCCACTTGCTGTTGGTGTTGTCTAGCCGCATTTTCTTTTCTGTTGCCCTTTTCCTTTGGTTAAATATGAAATGAAAGGATTCAGAAAAGCCAACATAGGATGTAAAGTTTTATGCGTTGAGAGTGGATGACGCCATGTGAATGTGAGTTGAAGCACTTAGTTTTATGATCTCACATTCTGAGCTGCTGTTCAATGTGGCAGAATTAAATGAGCTAAGAAGGGTATGAAGGCGAAATACGGTTTAGATGGAGAAGTTGGGTTTAACTACTTTAGATACTTTGAGTACACTTTCTTTACCTTAATTTAGATTGTGCATCACGAAATGCAAATCAAAATAGAGTGCAGTAAAATTAATTTACAAGTTGTAAACTAAACGAAGCATGTACATCCGGTCTCCAATTCATTGGATGAGAGCACAACACTTGACTTTTTTTTTGTTGTCTTTTGGCCTTTTACTTGGCGCCAACTCGCAGAAGGCATTTAAATATCTCTCAAGTATTCCTTAATTTTTGTTTTCTTTGCCCGCCCCTTGGCACTTTGTTGCATTTCCTTTTTGAAATAGTTTTTTTCAACAAATTGCGTCTGTATTTCATTTGCTTTGTTTGTCAAAAATTCCACTTTGCTTCATTGGGCAAATTTTGAACTGGTTTCTCTTGGCATTTGAAGCAATGTTGCAGTCAGTTCATAGTTTTAAAGAAACAAATGCGGTTAAGGGGACATGCTTTAAAACTATTTTAGAAAGAAAATAGAAAAAAATTAAAAAATGCAAAAATGTAATGAACTGCACAGTTTAAAGTCCAATTAGGTTACACATTTGAAAGCAGAGCCGTCAGCTGAAGAAGGAGCTTATCAAAACTGCTTGACAATCTAAGAGCCTAGAACTTGGCTGGTACTGAGATACTGAACATATTCTCGGAGACTAACTAATTGAATGAGAATATACTCAGACGTATATATATGAAAATATCATCCTTATGTTCATTTAGCCAACTTCTTCTCCTTTTAGTTGGAGTCAAATAAAGTGTTGCATTCAATTTTTTACAGTTTTCTACAAATATTATTTTATTATTTGTATTATTGTTTCATCGAATATTTCATCGAGTATATTAGCCATTGACTTTATTTGTCAACAACAATTTTTAAATTGTTTTTACTTTCCACCATCCACCATCTACCACATGTACATGAAAACAAATGTCGCAATTTTTTCTGTGGTTAATTTCGGAATTCGTAGTTACTTGTAAACTTTATTAATTAATTTAGTAGTCAATCCACTCCAACGAACACAATCATACGCACATCCTGTTCACACTTCCTGGGCATGGGGGTCATAGAACGTTATCTGAGCATCCTCTTGAGTTTAGTTTCCACTTTCACTTCCTCCTTTGAAAACTAAAAGTGTTTATCATTTGCTTGAGAAGTTTCAACTCATTTGCGTAGTCATACACAACTAATTAGAAGCTCCGATTCGGCAAGCGAAAACTGAAACCAAACGGTAATTTTTTGTGCGACTGCACTGGAGCTCCCCATTTATTTTCGTAATTCCTGACAGGGTACACTACCTCACAACTAAATAGATTCAAACTTAGGCCCTACAAAACTTAACAGACTTGTTGAGGATTAAAGATAGGTAATGAAACATGAAGTGATGTCCTTCACATATTGGTATGATTTTTCAAGTTACAGCAAAGTTGGTATTAATCTATCTGCAATAATAATTCTACGTATTTTGAGGCGTTATTAGAAGAATTGTCCTCTAAGAGTTTACAACAATTTCAATTTAATTTCTTTCCAAAATAAACCAGTTTACATATCTAGGCCCATCTGTTCACAAACCCTTAAAGCTTAAAATGCACTCAGATATAAAAATGGAGAATTTCATACTTGGATCAAGAACTTTCAATCTTATCATTATCATGTAGGAAATTCTTGATCCAAGTACGAACTGATTTCTTGATTCCACTACGAAATTTTTGAACCGAATTTTATTTACTTTCTCCCAGGGATGCAAACCGGTTCTGAACCGAACCGGTTTTGAACCGAACCGAACCGCTTTTTTCGCTCGTGAACCGAACCGTACACCGAACTGGTGTGTTTTCAAAAATGCTGAACCGAACCAAAAACCGAAAAATAAAATGGTTCGGTTCGGTTCACTACAGCTGGGTATTGAGTTACTGGCACTAACTAATTGGTAGTAAGCTAAATCGGCACTTTGCTTTAAAATATTGCGAAAATACTTGGAAAAGCAGAGTTGTTGTAAAAAAGCTAAGAACGTTAACTTTATCTTTAATTGAGATTGGCTTTAAATAGAAAATAAGTATGAGTATGCCAGCTGCTGGCTGGCAGGCCTGCAAAATTCATGTTGAAAAAAAGGGAGGACGACATAGCTCAGTAATTGTCAACTCTTTGGAAAAAAGAGCTCCGCCTGTTTTTGAATTCGATTTCTTAGATTCCTGGAATCAAACTTGTTATCAGAAGATGGAAAAAAGTAGCTAAATCTCATTTAATGTTAATATACAACAAAATTCAAAACGCTAATGAAAACATAACGGATAATTATTTGAACTCGATAAGTAAAGACGACTTGGAAAAGCTTGCCAAAGAACTCAATAATAGGGAATTTATGCTTTAAATTATTGTGAAGTGCCAAATATGTCAGAGATTACTTGATCAGGTCAAAAGAAAACTGTAATTATTTGACGATTTTGATCCGCTTGGCTTTCAGTAGTCGATTTCAAACCGTCAAAGTTTCTAAACAATATGAAGTGACAAAAGATGTTTTCGTCACTTGATATGTAAAGTTGTAGGATTTCAAAACGAAATGAGGACGGTCAAACGTAAATTTCCGTCGATATTTTGTACAAACCCGTTTAACTGAAAACCCAAGTCTTTGTTAATGAATAATCCGAATACTTGTATCAAAAATATGTTTCTTTAGTTAATTTAAAGAATAAAGAGAACCGAACCGAACCGAACCGTAACCGCGGTTCAGTAAGCCCCAAAAACCGTGCAATGAACCGAACCGGCGGTTCAAAAAGTGTGTGAACCACTGAACCGAACCAGTCCTTATTTCCAAGTGGGTTTGCATCCCTGCTTTCTCCGCTCAGCTACTTGTTCTCACACCCCTCGTCTATAAAAATGAAATTAAGAGCCAATATAACCCGATTTCAAGAAACATTTTTCAAGTTCAAGACCAATGAAAATGATTATTCTGATCAGACTGCTATCGAGAAAAATCTGAAACTAAGAAAATGTAACCTTAGAAGCCGATCAGCTTAAGTTTTTTTTGGTCTTTTAAATCAAATTCTTTAAATGTAAGACCTTTTAATTATGAATCCTCATTTTTGGAAAGGTTGTGAACAAAAAAAGAACTTAGAATTCAGACTATTTTTTAGCCAAACAGTGAAAAAATGGTTGATACAGCCACACCAGCATGGGGCTGAAAACAGTGTTGCCATTCATTGAGTAAAGATGGTAGCGCAAAGCAAATTAGTAACTTAATAGAGATTAACTGAACTGCGTGAATAGTCACTGAACAAGTAAGTGAACAAGAAACTGAGCAAAAGTGACAAAAAGTCACTAAACATATCAGATAAGCCCGGCACGAGCTTAAAAATTCGATCTCGATTTCGAGGATATTCTACACAATTCAATCTTTTAAGGATTGGTCCATTCGAACTTGTATCATTCTAAATGTGCTTACTACAATCTCTTTCGAGATCACATGTCCATAAATTAGAGAGCGAGAGCGAAGAAATATAAGTAGCCTTTCAGACACGCTGCAACAACCACTGGGTATGGCGGTGCGCGATGAGATGCCGTTCCATTCCTGTTCCTGTTCCTGAGCCCCAGTGGAGCCAAAAATTTTTATATTTATTTCTTTGTTTTTCAGAAGTCTTAAATTAACCAAAATTGGTGTGGGTAGTCTTTGAAGGGTATGAGGATGTCCTATGGCAAATGGCATGGTGGAGGAAGGGAAGAATCAGCACCGGTTCCTGAGATCAAATCAATATTACATATCGAGCTTAAGTTAATCTAGAATAGGCATAAAATGATCAAGCTTTGGGACTAAATTGTGCTCGAATTTTTTGCACAATTCAATCTTTTATAGGATTACCCCGGGATATATGTAATCATTCTTAAGCTTAGTATACACTTCCACCAAAGACTTGCCAAAACAAAATACTAAAAGTGACAATTCTTTTGTTTTGGGACAATGTGACCAGATATTAAGATGTATGCAGTAAAATGGTCACTTTCAAGACGTAGATTTGGTTTAATTTTAAACAATAGTTTTACAATCAATAAAACAGTTATTAACACGTTCTCGGCCAAACCTGCACTGGGGCTGATGAGCAGATATGACACTTTTGCAATGATTAAATTCATAATTATAACCCAGTTTATATTGATTGAAGTCTCAGGTGTTTTGTACCTCACTTGAATATGCGTTCATATTGAGGGAAAATTATCCAAATTTCACCCGATTACATATTTGTGAACGGCAAGTAATACCTCTTGAAATAATTAAAATTAATTATTCAGGGAGCTATCGATAAAAAACAAAAACTACGGATCTAGTATTTTATCGGTATTTAATCGAGGCCTTTTTTTGAGTGTGGACTGCCACAAAGAGACTCCAAAAATATTGGCACAAAAATTTTGTGAGTTTTTTATGTTTTTGTTTTGGCGAGTCTTTGGTGGAAGTGTATACTAAGCTTTAGGATTAAAAAGTCGGAACAACTCATACCCACACGGGGGCAAGCATACTCGGGATTGAGTTTTTTCCATTTCCGATTAGGATTGATTTGTTTTTTGAGTATAAGTTACAGAACAAGTCTCTCTGAAGAAGAGATAAAGCGGAAATGCAATTCAAATAACAGCAGAACTGTCACTGAATAAAGACACTGAACAAATAAGTAAAAATGACACCGAGCAAGAGAAATTGAACAAGTCATTGAACAAGACTGAACAAGTCTCACAAAACTCGCTGAACCTTTCAACTTGAAAATGGCTGACGGTTTTTTTGAACCATGCCAGGGACTAACGTCAAGACAGTTCGGCACGAATTGCGGTCAGCTTTAAGGCCTTGACATATATGGACATAACTTTGGTAATTATATGATTATGCGTAAATTCTAACTTATGGTAAAATAAAAGCAAACCCTTATCGTATAGCGCTAGCTATGCGCGCGGGGCACAGGTGAATAGATACAAAAATAGAACAACCCCTTTAATTATCCTCAACAACAACACAATTGAGTTTTACCTTTTTACGACTAACTCCGGAGCATAAAGCCAAATCAGGTTCACATTTTTTCGACTTTGTGTGGCCCATCGATATTGTTGTTGGCCATAGCGACGAATGAGCACCTCGGCTTTACAGCAGTGCAAAAAATTTTTATTTTTTTAATTTAACAAAAAAATGTAGCTTTAAAAAACAATTAGCAATACAAGAAATAGCCACTACCGGTTCTTGAACCCACAAATCAATAATAAATGGCAGCGTTCTCACCCATAAGAAAGCGCCGCTTAATTGCTGTATATGGATCCTCATAAATGAAGCTGTAAGCAAAAACTGTATGTCAGCTTTCACAAACAAACACTTTTTATTTCAGATGCGTCATCTATAATATTTATCTATAATTCTTCGGTTGAACCTATTCAGTTCAGTGTGAGTGTAATTTTTTTGGCAAAGAACTACCAGCTGTTTTACATTTTCCAATTGTTCGGCTATTTATTTACCTTTACTTTAGAAAGTATTCGAACATTACTTATGTTGATTTATTAGTTTCTTCGAGAGGTGAAAAGTTGCTCCACGTTATAAAACATTAATTCTCACCCGAGAAATATAAAGTGGCAAAAAAATGGCCAATGGATTAGTCAAGTGCAAGTGTAAACTCACAGTTTGTCAAGATCACAAAAAAGAGGGAAAGATGGGAAACTGGCTAAAAGACAAGCAAGTTTAAACTGTGCCTAAGCCTTTTAAGACTTTATGTTGTTATTAATTAATATTATTCTGTATTAAAGTATTGCAGTTCTTGGGCATACTTTTATTGCTCATCTCTGACACTCTTCTTGCCGCAGTAAAATACAAAAAATCGCCCAAATATTTTCCCCAAATTTCAGTTGACATTTTTCAGCTAGTACTCGTTTGATTTTAAATTTTCTTCATTTTTTTGGTAGATTTTTTTTAAAACTTTTAATTGAAGCCACTGGGCGATTTTAACGAATTTATTGATTCTCCTCGCCCACCGAGCTGGCTGAGTGTGGGATGAATGTGAAATGTGTGTAACATATTTTATGCATGCCTCGCTGGGCACTCACTGAACAATTTGTTGGTGAGAAGCACAGAGCACAGCTTAATTCCCAGATAAAATATCGACTGGATTGTTTCAATAAGTCAACGCAAAAGGGGCGGAAGGGGGAGAAATACTGTCAACATATGCAAATAATCAAGCCATTGAAATATTAACCCACAACTACAAGTGCATTCCAAGTGCTCCTTCCCTCTAATCTTGGCCCATAAATCATGCAACACCTTTGACACAATTGAGCGTCGTCATACAACGTGATATTGAAGCAGTTGCAACTTGACTCGGCTCCTTCAACTGCCCCCCCGCACACCCCTGATCCCCATTTAACCTCTCTGCAGCAGTTGAGATATGCATGTTCTCAGTCATGTTAAAAGCATCGCGACATTAGCATCTCAAATAGGGGGGAAACCTTCAAATTGATGTGACTCCACCAGAAAGATAATAAAGAAGGGGATGGAAAGACTAGAACAATTCATGCATTTGGGTCAGGACAGTGTCGAAGACATGCCAAGCAGATAAAACATAAACCAAACCCAAAGTGGGTTGGCGGAAGTTCCACTTTTACTTGGCACAGTTGAGAGCATGCGTGGTTCCCTCTCCCAATGTGCAAATTTGCATTTTTCTTACCCAAATGTAAAACACCATGAAATATTTATTAGAGTTCCGAAATGTGAGAGAATAGTGTTTGGGCCAACTTGGTAATTGCAGTTCAAATGGGTATGAGCCAAGTGAATTGTTATGGCCACAGAATCCACCTTTAGACAGTTCAAGGACTCAACCTTGACCGGCAAACTCATTTAAAATGCTAAACGCATAAGCAAAACGACAACTTGAAGCATTTTCAAACCTAACAGGGTGAAGAAGCAGACGGTGACAGCATTTTGTATGAGTAATTGAAATATGTACAAAGGATTTTATAATGTGGCTAGAATTTTTAAAAACAAGGTAAGAGAAAGAGCATACTTTCAGCAGTTTAAAGCATTTTCGACCCCGATCGTTTTACTGGCACTCCTGCAAATTTTTGAAACATGTTATAAACGAAATTTTAAACCTAAATCGCCCCTCCAGACAAATTTTAGACTTTCCGACAGGATAAAAACGTTATCGTTCAATCGAATTTCAAGTATTTCTAGCAATATAATAACGATAAGTTCTTAACTAGTTCAAAGTTGAATCGCTCCAGAGTCGAAGACTCCGAAATTTTTGGGAACCCAAACCTGAGCCGGAGCAAAATAAAGTTGAAAGGACTTTAACTTTTTGTGGATACTAGGTACTTCGTCCACTCCTCGCTTACCGCTAAACCCCTCAGTTGAGACTGCCTCTCAGTCTCTGAAAGTCCCTTAATTACCGCCCGTTCGTTTATCGATTATGCAAAAATGATTGACATATGAGGTTCGGAGAGTTTTTTTTCGATTCTCAACGTCATCATGCAAAGTCGAACGTTCTTTGTTGGTATACCAAATGTAGACAGGTCTTCAAAGAAACTTGTCCTTATCGGTGTGTCGAAGGCTGATTTATAATCAACAAAAATATGGTGAGTTTCCATTATTCTCTCTACACAGAGAAAAAAAAATTCAAAAGCTACACGGAAATGTAGAATTTCTACACGTTTCGACCGGGTTTTTTCAAACGCCGCAGTGGCTTTCTTTGTCACGGCGCGTTTAGGTTTTCAACACGCGGGGTAAAAAAGCTACACGAAAGTAATGAACCCGGTGAAACGTGTAGAAATCCTAATCGTGTAGCTTTTTTAATTTTTTTTTTTTTTACAAATTTATATTTTTTACTTACTCTGGCGCGTTTAAGGGTTTTCAACACGCGGCAGTACAGGCAAAAAATTTGCTACACGAAAATTTATATGGGTTGAAAATTTAACACCGGTCGAAACGTGTAGAAAACCTACATTTTCGTAAGGTAGGCTTTTTAATTTTTTTGCTCAATCAAATTTATATTTTTTTACTTACTCTGGTAGATTTGAAATCCCGCATATAGATTTTTAATTCCTACACGTAGCGTGTAGCACACGTCCGTGTGGCTTTCTAAATTCTACACGCAGCGTGTGCATTTTAACAGGGCGAAATACGTTGCGTTTAGGTTTGACGTTTCTACACGCTTCGTGTTGCCAATTTTGTTTTCTCTGTGTAGGTCTTCTTCAGGATTTGTCGTAATGTGAATATCTGATCTGTGGCGGATTTACCAGGTCTAAAACACATTAATAAGGGCCAATCAGTGTGCTAATACGCGGCTGCAGCCGTTGACATATAATGAAGGACAACATTTTATATGCGATGGGAAGGAGACTGATCCCACGGTAGTTGACGCAATCTGATAGAGCATTCTTTCTTGAAAAATGAACAGTGCCAGATGCAACAAGTTGTGGCAAGTTTGCCTGGGATGTTAAGAATTATTATCTATTCGAGTAGGACTCTGCTTTTGCACATATTGACGTTGGCAGTTTTAACACTCAGAAAACTATTTTTCAATATATAAGAAAATCGCTCTTAAATTTAGAAGCATATAGTATTTTGTATATTAAAAACTGTTTTCTAAAAACTAGTAAAGTTTCCCAGAAAAAGAATTTTTTATTAAATTTATTTCTAAAACTTAGGGTAAATCGACTTAGGACGGATTTTTTAGGAGAATTTCATAATTTTAAGCCGAATTTGGGGCTATTTAGGGTAAGATGATTCTTAAGTGTAGGTGACATCGTAGTTATTTTAGAAAAAGTCAAAAAATGGAGTGGAGGTTCCCAAGTCCGCCTAGCTTAAAATTTTTTCCGCATTGGTACTGTGTAGGAACGTGTCGGGACAATAAATGGATGGTCCACTAAGCCTATCGGTAGAGTGTGCGATGGTGCCTTGCGATAAGGCTATATATAAGTTACATTCCCACAACGTAATTCATAATTAGAAAACCTTATTAAAATTATTGATTAAATTATAACCGAGTTTATTATTTCCAGAGTGAATTTGAGATATGAGTGCAGATAAAGCAGTCATTCCATTCCAAAATTCAACATTATTTACAACATAATGTAATCCTTAAAATCACTTTATATAAAAAGTCAATTCTTACTCCATCCTAATCCTGCCTAAAATCAAACTCAAAACTGAATTCAATTCCATCAAATGGCAAAAAAAAAAAAAACTGCTCTTGTTTGCTGTCTTACCAAAGTTCACATTACGGCAAAGCATGCCAACGTGGGAAAATGCTCCAATCAACTGCACGGCCACGCCCAAAAATGCGGGCAATAATGAAAGTGCTGACAATGTGAACCGAACCGAGGCCCCAAATGCACCTTGTTCGCTCCCTCCCCCAGCCCTTGTCACTGGAACCGAATCCATGGCGGCCACAACACGCTGCAATTTAGTAGAAGGCGAGGAGCCAAGCTGATGTTCTGCGTGCCTGGAATTTTAAATGGCTGCCAAAAGCAGGCAACTCCATCCATCATGAGTCCACCCAGAGGGGAGGAGGATGGTGGCACTTTGACCTGCATCTGCTCATTAATTTTCGGGTATGCCTGCAAAATTGGATTTGCCGATACCTCAAATTGCCTGTAAAAACTTTTGGCCAAGGCCTTTAATTCAATTAACTGTTTGTCACTTAGTTGCAGGAACAAGTTTGTAATTGGGTTAAAGTGTGACATAAGAGAATCTCGTGTTGGATTTTTCAAGTTGAATGTCTGTGGTTTTGTCAGCAACGAAAAAGCAGGTCAATTGCCTCGGCCACAAATCGAAACCCAAAAACAGAGCGAGAAATCAATGGAAATAGGACCATGTTGTTGATTCTTTTGTGGTTAAGGAATCTGCAGCAACATTTGACTATGGTTGCCAGACCTTGGCAACATGCTGCCAGCAATATATGCTTCTCCCTCGCTCTTCATGGCAAGAGACTCCCAGATAAAAACGAAGATGAAAAGCTTTACTTTAAGGCACTCTCGTGCCATAAAGTTATATGTTGCAATTCTTTAGTCTGTGGAGAGGTCAACATACGGCAAGAAGTATGACAAAATTGTTTAATATTCAAGTCAATGGCTTGAATGTTGATGAGGGTTTTAGTTGTTGAATTTTTATATAAAATAATTTATCATCAATCTCTCCTCAATACATAGTTACACAAGCAGCTTAAATTTCCTTGCGATGCATGGCCCTAATCCCACAATTAATTTCAAGTCTGTGTGGCTGAAAGAGTTTTGTCTCAGTTAGGGCAAACTTTTAATTGATTTGTGTGGCTGTAAGACAATTTTCTCCTAATTTGTCTGTCATTGTACAAACAAACTGGAAAAAGATAATCTATAAGATAAGCAGAAGCCAAAAACTGCGCAATTTCTAAATTTATTTTCATTTTAAATATTTTTGGTAAATGTCCACAGAAAACCACAACAAAAACAGCTAAATAAAAGTGAATAATTGAGAGTTTATCTATTTTATTGTTGTGTGTAAAATATTTACAACTTTTCGCTCAGTTGTGTTTTGCTTTTTAAACAATTTTAATTCTGTAATTCACCCATTTTTAATTTGGCTTATCCATTCTCAAACTTTAACCACAAATTACACAGCAACTTTGCATTTGCCTAAATAAACTTAACATGTAAATATATAACTTTTCATTCACTTTGTAAACATTTGCCTACCTTTAGAGCAAAAGAACTTGCACAAATTTTGTTGCTCCATTATTTATTTATGTTGCCTACAAGTGCTCTACAGCGGAAGTCCTTGAGCTTGTCAAAATTTGTTTTCGTTTGTAAAGTAGTTTCAGCACGGCCGCTCCAAGACAATATTAACTCTGCGATACTTTAGAAAATTTTCTGGTGGTTTTAAGATAGATGGGGGCAACCCTTTCAAAAAATAAAATTATAATTAATTATTCCATAATTATTGAGCTTGTTTGAGGGATAAATTAATCTAAATGAAAAGCACCCTCACAATGAAACAAAGATTACTAATTTAAAGAAATGCCACGAATGAAGATTACAAGGACATGAATTAGAAAGCAAAAGATCTATTGGTAAAAAATGCAACAGAACTGTACTTTATAATAATTTAATAGGCTTATTTCCATTATGATTTTAAACGTTAATTTTAGTTCATTGTAAACACGATTTTTTTGCCACAATATGCGTAACAATATAACAAGTGTAGGCCTGAATTTGGAAATTCCGATCACAAGTAAAATGACCTCAAATGTTAATTTGAATTAAGCTATTTTTATTTTATAGACTTGATAATTAATTTGAATATTTGGATGAGAGATGTTCCAAATTAGGAAAACCCCGTTCAGGGGTAGGAAAACGGCCAAAAACGTTTTGTTGGGGAATATCTATTATTTAACCGAATGACAAAAGTTTCGTAAAACCGCCAAAAGATATAATATGATAAGATATAATAGTATAAGAAATAGTAAAACAAGCGATTGGAGGTCCGGCCTATGTCAGGACAATGGACGAGTGATTTTGTATGGGAGAAATGTTTTTTAATTATTTACATAGTACACCAAAAAATTTTGATACCAATAAGACCAAAGTGATATTTTTCAGATCAACAATTTAATGTTTTCAAACATCAATAATTATTTAATGTATTGTTAAAAATTCAAAGCTGTATTTTCAAAATACGTGTAGGACAAGGTATTAGTATCAAAGATATATAAAAATAGTATTTCTGGAAATATCTGTGCTATGTCGCTGAAAGAAATGTACATAATTAAGGCGGATCACATCATGTTCACACCAGAGCACTGCAAAATTCACTTTTTCTTGATTGCGTCATGCACAAATATTCTTACTCACATTTATTCATCTCACAAAACTCTAAACTAAACTCAACTCAAACCGCAATCGCATCGAGCGGTTGTGCCAGAGTTTTTTGATGCAACATTTTTTTTCATATTTATTCACCGAACAAATATTTTCAAACGAACAAACTCAACTCATACCGCAATCGCATCGAACGGTTGAACTAGAATTTTTTGACGCGACACTTGTGTGTTGGATCGAACAAAACTCAGCCAACTCAGGCCAACGCATTGCGAGAGACATAGGAGAGAGAGAAGAGAGACAGATATGATGTTGTTATTGCAGGTCAGAGCGCGACAACAACAAAACACAGCTGGCACAATAGTCATGGGCGCCACTGTTTTAGCATATGCGTCTTTGCATGAGTTTATCTTACGAGATGATTTTCGTTCGCTCAGAATAATCGTCGTCGAGCGAAGCGAGCTTGATTATACTCAGAGTGCCAACAATTGAGTTGAATTAAACTCAAGGGCGAGCATGTTGCGTATGCAAGCTCGATGCATTGTTCGCAAAGCCAGTTTATTCGTGTATTGATTAATGTGTGAGCGATTTGCAATCGAATGAAGCCGTTCTCTGGTTCATAATCTAGAATAATCTAAAAAAATTAATAATAACTATTTCACCAAATTGTCAAGCTCGGGTTTTAGTGACAGTTCCAATATTTTTGTATCTTCCATTTTATTAAAGTTTAAAGGGTTAGGTAGTAAAAATTTAATAAAAAACTAGTTAAGATTATTTTAAATTAATATAAGTTTTTGAGTTCATCTGTGCGACAACAGTCAAAAGCAAAGCACAGAACGAATGACGAAATTCACAAGAAGAAGCTAGGAACCCGCTGCAGATACGAGATCAACTTCGAAATGTGCAACACAATAGAGAAGTGTCGATGTTTTCAAATGTGCATTAGACTGAGCATCATTTTGGATTGTACGTTTATACACATTTGATTTTGGCTTTGGTATTTTAAGCGGTCGTTCAGATTAACTTGCAGTTCTTAAACTAATAATTTGCTTATGGCAGTTTCGCAGCACAAACACAAATAGGAATTTTACAACGATTAACCACTGGCCATGTGCACAAATTGAACATGCCAAAACAGAACTTAAGTAAGAGAGCGCCAAATAGATACCTACTCTCGTTGCTGTTTTGTTTTAGTCTTCTATACAGAATCATATATTTCACAGACGTCAGAAACAATATATGTCGTTACTCCCCTACTCTCTATTCTGATGGCACTGTTTGCAGCTCTGAATATAGAGATGACACTCTCTCGCTCTGTACATCAAAGGCGCAGGAGCAGCTTTAAATATAGTGATGCTAAAATGACTTGGCGACAGCAACGGAAATAAAAAAGAAATCATACCATTGAACAGAAACTGTACAATGTTTTGGTTCTTTTGGTCTTTTTCGAATCAAAAAATATCCGTTCTCTGTAACTAGATCTTTTAATAAGAAAATTAAATCTTAAGAAGTTGTGTTGTGTTGTTTTGTGTTGACACCAACGAATTTTTCGAGACGACGCGTCGGCAACATCTCTAGAGTTTCTGTGGCACACCCAATAAAGACTGTTTAACCCTCAAGCCCTCCTGTGTACGCCACTTGTCACAGTAGAGGCGCCATCTATTGGTCAAAGCGGAAATGAAATTGTTGCCTGAACATAATTTAAAAGATTATACCAATTTCGGCGGAGCCGTAGTTAGCCTTCCCAAAAAGTTAGCTGCCCCAAAATTTAAATCAAGCTTATTCGAAAACTTTTCACTACATCAAACTGAAAGTACTTAAGCCTAATTAAAACTAATTTATGATTCATAAGAAACCAAGCGGTAAGCTAAGAAGGCAGACCAGGTTGTCAACGCTTCAACTTCTCGGCCAGTGACAATTTCTGAGTTTAATGTGCTTAAGCCATGCAATTTCGCATAGCTCGTGTTTCGAGCCACATAATTCAAAGTGCCGAAGACGCGGACAAATTTGAAACTTGTACCGCAAAATTACGCGAGCTGATGAGCAAAGTTTTGCAAGTTTTGAATAGAACATTTAAATGCCCAAGGAATAAGAGAATAATTTACGCGAAGACAAAGGAGCTGACATTTCTGCAAAAGTACCGTGTAAATAGGGGCACACGCACTCACACAGTTGTGGTTTATGGGAAAAGCTTGGCGCATTATTTAAATTTTTATTATTTTTTCAAATTTATTTCGCCGCAGCCTCGTAATTTAATTCAACTTTTTTAAGTGTGTCCCAGAACACATGGTGCCCGCGTGTGTGTGACTTCCTTTAGGCCACATTTTTTTTATTCTGTTTTGTTCTTTTAGTTCTGTTTATTGGGTGGCTGAACACGCATTTCCCATTCTTGGCTACCACAAAACTCAGCCACAACAACGACGACAACAGTTACCTTTCAGTTTACAGGCAACCGTTCAGCATACAAAAGCAATTACGTTGCGTCGCCCAACAGTCTGGAGCCACGCGTCCCTCCATTCCACTCAGCCGTACGAGTACCGCGAGGCACAAAGTCAAGGGATTGACAGGGAACCGTTTGGTTCCTGTCTCCGTCCTGTCGATGCTTTAAAATGGAAGAATTGCTCGCCAAAGAGTATGCTTTACTTTTCTCTATCGCTCCGCACTTCATTTAGTCATTCACTTTGCCTGCATTTCATAAATACAAGGAAGAAGAATTTAGCTTTTGTTGTTTACCACAAAGCTCTGCTTGGAGAAGAAACAGTGACATGACCTCAAGTTTCTGTGGAACAAAAGGCATTTGAGAAAAAAAAACGGAAATAAACTTAGAGATAAAATAATGAAATTTACTGCCGACTTTGTTTTCATTTATCGAGTTGTTTTTTGCAGCTTAGCTTTGGCTTTTGTTTTGTCTGGGGCAAAATAAAACCAAAAAGCATAAAAAAAATGATGAGAAAAATTTGCAAAAGAATTTGACTAAGAAGCGAAACGAAAAGAAATGGGCAAGGCTTTAAGGGGCTTTTGAAGAATGAGAAGAAAATAAAAAAAAATAATGAATATAAAAATGTATTAAAATATGAATATATATATTCAAAAATGTGATTGCGAAATCTAGTATTTTAGTGACCGTTTCCTTCTCTAGAGTTTGGAAGCACAAGAAGCAGGCTGCAGACAAACTTCCAATCCGCAAAGCTGACAGTACCTGGGCCAAAACTCCGTTAGAAAGGGCGGAAGCATTTGCAATAAACTTAGAGGACGGATTTATGCCCCTCAAAACGACTTCGGCCATCCCCAGAAATTTTGTTGTTTTATCTTGTAGACAGTTTCGAGTTCCCCATCATCCCGTCCTAAAGGACCAAACCAAATTTTCTAGGCACTGGAAAATTCCACAACTATATGTTTGTCCCTGTCAGTCAAAAGGATGCTGAAAATATACCTTTTCCGCACGACCACATAGTGAATTTCGGGTCTTGCAAAATCAGCACGCTTTAATTATAATTTAATTCAAATTGGCACCCCCTCTTCACCCGCTCACCGCTCTTTCCCCACCCTCCTTTCCATCTTCCACCGCTCTCCACTCTTTCCCCTCCCCCTTCTGATTCTAACACATGTAGCAGCTGTCATCATTCACACTTACCAAATTTGTGTGAATGTGATTCCTCTCATGTTCCTCTCATGTTTCTATCTTGTTCTGTTCTTGCTCTTTGCTCAGAGGGTTGTTCTATCTTGCTCTGTTAACTGTTCAGTCTCTCCCTTGCTCTGAGAGTTCTTCTGTCTGTCTCGCTCTGTGAGCTGTCAAAGAAAATCTAACATAGAAGCACACTTTGAAACGCCTCTCTATTTTGAGTGATGTTAACTCAATCCTGACAAAGAGAGCATTCATTTTGACAATTCAAAATTTTACTCAAAATTTTTGTCGACATAGGAAACCAAGTTTGTTAGAGAGAGACGCACATAGTCACAAAAATTACTCAAATAGTCAAAAGATGACTCAGAGAGCAGACCCGTCCACCTAAGGCACGCACGAGCCGAAGTCTGTCGTATTTTTAAGCAAACGCTAGCCGAAGTTATGGTTGTGTGAATCGGTGAGCACTGCCTAGCAAGTAAAATGCGTGTTGTCTGGAGAGAGCTCTCTTGTTTACTAACACAAGCTCACTTTTTTTTCCTCTCCATTTGGCCGCCTCTGCTCAGAGAGCCAATAAGACAAACAACTGATTAATATCTGAGTGAAATGTTGACGACGGAGCAGAGTATGCTTCTATGTTAGATTTTCTTTGGCGACCGAATTGGATATTAAAACGGCGAAATGAAAATATTGCAGCGTTACCCTAAGTTGCAAATCACAATGCATCACACCGCACAGTGAATCCAGTTGTCCGGCAGAACAACAACATAGAGTCGTTTTTTCTTTCTCCCGCTGAGCGGGACCCGCTCTTAGTAAAACAGCTTATCATGTTATGTGCTTCATAGTATGAAGCATTAACGTTTTCTATTATTAATATTTTGATCCTCTCTGGTATTTTTTTCGCGTTCTAATAAGTCGTCAGCCGAGTTCCAGCTGCTGGCTCCCGAACTGTGGCTCCCGGCTCACGAACAGAGCGAAGAGACTGCGCGCCTAGCTCGTTTGCGAGCTATTTCGAACCCTGCGTAGGGTTCTACGTCAGGCATTTCTGAGGAAACATTTTGTAGATTGAATCGTTTGGAGCTTGAACCGTTGAGCTGTTTCATTTCGAACGAGTCAAATAGATCATTATGGAAGGTACTGAACTATTCGATTCGGATAAATTTCCTGAGCTGATGTATTCGAACTGTTTTTTGAAATGCGATTCGAAGGGCTCTACGAGTAGACTCGTGCAGGGCTCCAGTTCATACAATCATTTCTTTGGCTTTTCGATCCACTTTGCGGACAAATTTTAAAAATTTTATATATTTAGTGCGCGCCTGCATAACTAAACAAAATCTATGCCAAATCTTGGATCTGTAGGATAAGTAGTTTTGGCTGTGGGTTGATTATATGTCAGTCATTATGTCAGTCAGTCGGCTCAACAGATTTAGTGGTATGGCTAGAAATAGATGACAGTTTTTAAGAACGCTAACATTAAAAATAGAGGCAAGCTAACTTCGGCTCGAGCGAAGTTTATATACCCTTGGAGCACGATATCTGCCTGCCAGTTTGTTATATGGCACCACAATTATGCCAAAATTTTGAAAACAAAAAAGTTTTTCTCACTAGAACTACTTTTTCGACCGATCGTTTCTATGGCAGCTATACGATATAGTCATCCGATCCGGCCGATTTCGACAAATGTACTGCGCATTTGTACCAAAAGACTTCGTGCAAAGTTTGGTTAAGATAGCTTTAAAACTGTCGGAGGAGATAGACGGACAGACGGACAGACGGACATGGCTAAGTCAACTCAGCTCGTCATGCTGATCAAGAATATATTTACTTTATGTGGTCGGAGATGCTTCCTTTGTTGACAGCCCCTTTGCTACTGAGTGTTTTTCTCCATTCAACTGGTACCCCAAAATAGAGGCAGCATACTTTAATGACTTCACCTGGTATAATTCCACCATGGCTACAAGCAGTAGTCTTCCGATCGACATATTAACAGCGAGCAGTCAAAAGAAGACTCTGTGTAAAAATTTCAATTCGATGGCTCTTTTGATTACAAACAGACAGAAGGACGGAGAAAGCTTAAGCGACTCAGCATGATGATCAAAAATATTTATGCTTTATGTGTTCGGAGATGGTTACTTCTTAACAAACTTCTTGGCAAAATTATAAAAAATCACTTTTATTCAAAAAGTAACTTACAAACGACATTGAAGTATGAATAAAAATAAACATTAATCTACTTGCATATTTCCTACTTCCCCTTCTCCACTTCATTGACCCAGCTAATGCCAAAAATTGTATCTCTTTACCTCTTCCTTTTCTATTAGATGCCCAAATTAAATTGGCCACAAGCCAAGAAACAAAATTTGGTAGTCAAAAACGAATTAAATTGGCAAGCGTTGTAGGCAACTGAAGGACATTTTTTCAAATTTCTCTATATTTTAATTTCGTTGAAATGTCGCGTCTAGCTGAATTCAAATGAAATGCGAGACAGAACGAAAAGAAGTGCCTATAATGGAATCAAGTTCTGGCCAAAAACATTTAGGGTGTGACATTTTTTTACGCACAAATGGTACGTGCTATGCGAGCCGTGTGTAAGTGTGTGTGAAATTTTGCAATACGCCAATAAAAATTCAAAACGAAACCAGATATTCTTAGGGCCCAATGACAAGCTTCCTGTTCCACCATTCCTTAGCCTGGTTTGTTGATATTTGATGCGTTTTTATGTGGGAATTCAATTGAGGTGAAAAAATTTAAATCAATTTGTTGTCCAAATTTAAAGGAATTTAAAGGGGAATGTTAAAGAAATTGTTGCTCATTATTTTGTTTTTGTTATATGCCAATTTTTAAGTGCTAAAATATTGGTATACAAGAAAATGCTGTTTGCATAAATATGATATTTTTAATCCTATTTGCACTGTAAAACGGAAATTGTTAAATTTTTAATCAAATGCTAATATCTTCTTCAATTTCCAACAGATTTCGATAAATAATAAATTTTTTTATTTTATTAGGACATCCTTAAAACATTTTTATAACTTATTTGACTTATTCATTATTAAGATATTTGTAATTAAGTGAGAAGTCTTTTAAAAGAACTCCTTTTTCCAAAAGGCAAGAAACGAAAATTTGGGATTATTTCTAAATCTGTTCAACTGAGGTTTTTCAAACTTCAGATTCGGATTAAGAGCAAGATTTTACATAAGGAATGACATCCAATTGAAGAGGATAAAAAATCGTGGTATCCTGTGTTCTAAAAGTTTAAAAAGCTGTCCTTCTAAATATTCTAAGGCTTTTTGATTCATTGCAGTGACTTTAATTGTGAATTGATTTAAAGATTATATGGACTTAAATGAATAATAATTTCGGGGTTGGCTAAAATCTTTCCGAAGACCTAAGTGAAATAATTAGGCCAAATGTTATCGATTTTAAAATCAGGTATTCCATCAATCAACATCTCATTATGGTTCCCTTTCTGCCTGTGTTTGTCCGTTTAAATTGGCAAATAAACAAATACAATAGATGCGAAAATTGTAATCCAATTTCCAGTAACAAGCGAAAAACAATTCCCATTTACAGAGAGCGATGCGATAAAACTAAAAATTATTTGCCAATAACAGCAAATGCAATGTACATATTGCACTGGCCTGATACAGTGAGCACATAGTTAACTTTTATCATGTGGTCTTGACTTTTTTGCTTTTTGGTATTTTGAAATTAATTCTAAAAATGTTTTTCGCATTTGTACGCACACTTTAGTCAAATTTTATATAGTGCTGTTTGGGTTTTGGGCTTTTGTTTGTTTGTTGCTTTTAATTAGTTGGTCTCTAATGCGATTTTGTTTTGTTGAAAAATATCATCATTTGATAATCAGTTGCTACCTAAAATGTAAATGTAATGCAGGCCGACACACTTACCGCTGAATTCAATATTATTATTCAAATTAAAACAACTTTTCAACAAAATCAACGTCGACTTAAAATAAATAAATGAAACAAATATATGATAATGGGCAACACTGCGTATGAGTTATTTACAAAAACTTTTGGGCCTATACGCTCCCATTAAAACTAACTGTGCTTACTCTTGTATTTGTTTAAGCTTCTTATAGACCAAAAAGCTCCAGAAAGGAGGAATAAAAATCAGGAAGAGACGACCATAAGTACCAAGCTTGGTGTGAACAACTGGTGCCAGCTTGCACGAAATAGATCAAGAACGCTTAACGGTATATTTATAGAAGACAATGATGATATCAGATAACAACCTGCCTCACAGAATTACTCCATCAAGTTTTCATTTATCAAAATTTTTAAGAATTGAGTTCCATTGAAGTTGAAGACAGCGATCTCCTCTAGACATTCTTCTTGGCCATGGAAATTCTCCGAAATGATTGTGAATTCTATTATTATCTTTTCATAATTACAAATTCATAGACAGAAAAGTTGATGACTCTGCAGAAGCCCACCGACTGAGCTGCCACACACCTGCTCCTATTGTCCGTCCCTTTCCTGTTTTCCAGCTTCCTTTGGCTAAATGTATAATTTTGCCATGAATAATTTTTGGCCATTTGAATGCCGTGTCCCACTGACAAATTGTGTGGCTCGTTAAATGTTTGCCACAAAACTCGAGGCGCATTATGTAAATTTAAGTTTGCTGCTGCATATCCCTTTTCGTGGTTCTGCACTCACAATTCCTGGGCAATTGCTTAATTTTGGTAAATTTGTCTGTGTGGCCTGTCAACGGCTGGAACTTTCTCTTAAGCAGGGCAGACAGACATTAATTTTAATTCCATTTAAATTGTATTCCTGACTCTGCCAGCAGGACTGACTCCCCGCCCTGGTTCCATAAATAATTTTTAATGATGTGAAAATGTTTTGCCAGGCACTTTTCCTATAATTAATGTGAGTCGCACAAGGGGCAAAACCACAAGAAAAGCCGTAAAACGGATGAAGCTGCCCAAGGAGCAGAGTGCGCCCTACCTTGAGGTTACACGGAGTGGTCATAGTATTCTACACATATTTCTTTACCTGGCGAAAGTTTCTCTGGCTCAATTACTTGGCACAAATTCAATCAGAAAGTTCAATGTAATATTTTGTTTTCTTCCTCGCACCTCCAGCTTCAATTCCTTTGACATTTTCCATTTCGATTTTCCATTTACTAGAAGTAATTTCCGTTGCAGTCGAATTGCCGACTCTTGCACACAATGGAGGTGAGGAATAGTAAGAAAATTGTTATACAGCCATTTGCCATGGTTGAGAGAGAAAAAGTAATGTACTTATGGAATGAATTTCCAGTGGAAGTAATCACTTTAGTTTGACCTTAAACTTGATCTTAGACACATTTTTATCTCTATGAACTTTGGTAGTTTCCCAAATAAAAATGGTACAGAACCAGCAGTGGGAATCACTCCGAATCCAACAAAACCAACTTCCCTCCCAACGAACCAAATGCCGCAATGCAGTTCGTGACCAAGTTCTGTTTTTATGACCACTGGCCAGGTGGCTGTTGCGAGGGTCACTATTTATATTGTAAAAGAAGCGAGAAGAGATTTACTAACTGGGTGGATTAGTCTATCGAGAAGGTTGGTAGCAACAAAACGCAAGCCAAGCCAATTACAATTTATACCAATTTGCTGAAATCAAAAACATATTCTGCATATTCGGCTGTGATGTACCAATCGTAGACCGATTAATATCTGCTCTTTTACTGGCGTTCTACTTCAGAAATATAACTTGAAATGTTCTCTTTTCGAAAAACTATTTTGGGTACGCTTTTGTTTTTGCAAAGTCAGCCGCATTTGGTATTTGAGTTCTGAGTACTGAGTAACGAGTTCTAAGTATCAAGTACTGAGTATCAAGTACTGAGAATCAAGTACTGAGTACCAAGTATTAAGTTTCTAGTTCTAGTATTAAGAATCGAGTACCGAGTACCGAGTACCACACTGAGTTTTGAGTTCAAGTATCGAGTATTTGAGTACTGTATATCGGGTATCGAGTATATTTTCTTATATTTTCTTTTTCAATATCACTTTCCAACAAAATAAATATCAAGTTAAATGCCCTGCAAAGTATGCTATGAAAATAAATATTTAAAATTGAGAAAAATTATACTTTATATTTGACTTAGTGATAATTACCAAGGACCGTAAATAATGATTTTATTTTTTTTTCAAGTAAAAAAATCACCCATTTTTAATGGACCCAGAAAAAAATAATTTACACCAAACTTTCTATTCTTGTACAATCGTAGTAGGATCCTTAATATTTCTTGTGGTGTATTGAATGAAATGTATTCAATCATAGATCAAGAATATTTAATCACTTCCGCGAAAAGTTTTAAAAATCATTTTTATTCATTATTTTTGAGTTTTATTTTTTTGATCAGAAATAATTATTATAATTGAAATTTTATTAAATTACTCAAAATTAATCAAAATCGGTGAAGAAAATCGTAAAAATCAATATATAATCATTATTTCGAGATTCTAAAATAAAACTTTTAATGATTACAGTCCCTGCTAATTACTTTTGAATTCGCTTAACTGCTTCAACAATCTAAGTGAAAGTACAGTTTCTGAATATTTATGACGCTGCGATATCTGACTATCCATTATCTAGTTCAAATATATAAATGTATAAGAAAGAAAGCATACTTTGAAGAGCATTTATCATTATATTTTATGTATGTTTAAATAGGGAATACAATATTCAAACAAATCAATTATCGACTATATCGCCACAAGGCAAATCATTCCAATTTGGATGATGATAAATTTGGAATGCTGTTAAAATAATGTACAAATTTCTGCATTCCCAGATGCCAAATATAAAAGTAAACCTCGTTGATGAGCTGAGGTGGGACAACGTAGGTAAATTTGTCCAGCAGCGAACTAAATTTCAAACGGAAGTGACACTCTAATTGAGAGCAACGAGCCAACTGGGAGATGTTATGGCGGACAAACGAAGAGCGGGCGGGGTGATGCAGGACGGAATATGTCCACTTCATGCGGACACTGGGAGAGGCACTAAAAAAGTAAACTCGTTAATTGCTAAGTGCAAAACCATAAAACGAATGTTCAGAGGGAAATATCAGAGCGAAGGGAGGGAGAGGGAAGACAGGTTGGTTTGTTGGTTTAGCTAACAGTGCACCGGAGATGATGGTGATAAGATGGCACTAAGGGGGGAAATGAATTACAAGACAGACTTGTTGAGGAATTTAATGAGAGCTTGTTTCGCTTAAAAGGAATGTAAATAGGAATTTATGAAAAATTAGAATACAGTTTCAAATAGTTTTGAAGAAGTTGGAATTGCTGTGTTATTAAAAGAGTCATTGTAAGGCAACACGCTAACCCAACGACCTACAGTGTTGTCCTCTATGGTGAGGCAAGGCCTCCTTCTGGGCAAATTTAAACAAAGACGACAGCTGAAACAATTTCTTCAATTTCTTAATTATTATCAGTGTCGATAAATATTCTCAGCCCTCAGCTGTGACATTTTTATTAAATTTTTGTCCTGCTACCCTCTTTTTTCATCTCTCTTCCCTGCCTCGTTTACTCTTGGAATTACAGTTTATGTCCATTGTAAGTTTGCTTTGCATTTTAATTAAATAACAAATCATTGCTGTATTTGTTCGTGGTAATTTTTTATATTTATTTTTTTACAATATTATAGAACAACTGATAATAAATCTTGATTAATATATTAGAAGGGTAAAGGGCTTCAAAAAGTTAGCTAAAGTAAAGTTTAAGTACTGTTAATTTATACTTGTAGAACAATGAAAAATTTGAAGTTTCCTTTGAAGCTAGTTTCATTTGGAAGTAAACCTGGAAACCTATTTAACCCTTCTTACTCTGTCTGCAAACTGTCATGCAAAATAGCCTTGGCTGGTGCAAATAGCAAAATCTGTTTTTAAATACCCAATTCGTAATTTTTTTGCCACTTCTTTTAAACATTTTTTTATGGCCACTAAAGTGTTTATGGCTATGCAATAAGATGGACCACTCTGGTGCAATTTCTCTGCATGCATTTTCATTGTCTTTTAATAGTCAGAATTGTTACTTGATTTATTTCTTCTGTAGTTGAAGTTTGTGGTCTGCTTTTGTTTTAATGTACATTGAAAATGAGAGAAACCATTTTTAAATTGAATTTCTGTTAGCGTTTTAAAATAGATCAACAAATTTTGTCACTGTCATCAATCAAAAGACTTTTGCCCACAAAATGCCGCTGTCTGCTTTCTAATTATAAAGAGTAGAAACTTCTTAAGAAATGTCTCAGCGGGAGTCTCCTTGATTCACAAATATGAGTGATAGGCTTTTGAAAAACGATTTTGCAGCATCCATTGCCAATTCCTTAAGTTGTTCAGCTGGTGGGCAAACATTTTAAATGTGTCAGTGTGTGGGGGGGGGGTGTTTTTTTCCCCCCAATTTGAAAAAGTGTATCCCGCACTTTTAGCAATTGATTTAAGGTAAAATTGCGGATTAAATCTCTCCATATTCAAAAGTAGAACGGTTCTTGAGATATCGGAAATTTTTAATTTTAGTGTTTTGAAAAAGGTAGGTCTACTAAAACCATCCTGTTAGTCACGAATCATGTATATCAGGGGTGGAGACTAAAAAAATACGGTTCTTTATTAGGGTAAGCGTGATCGAAGATAAGTCACCCCAAGATACCAAGAGAGTCCAGTAAGTCAGCCAGATCATAGTGCCCAGTCACAAAAACAGATGTGACAGTAAGCGATAAGATAAAGTAGTGTTAAAGATAAAAAAGTTAAGACCGTTAAGTAGTAGATAGCGTAGTCAAGTTAGTAAGATGTCGCCAAGATTAAACAAAGATCAAGAACAAGATATACCCATCACAAAAGTAAGTATACCCAGATAATAATACAAGATCAGAGATAGAACCAAATCTTCAAAAAAAGATTTTTTCAGAACCCACAGTCCTTAAATCGGATGTGTGTTTGTTTTGAAAATCAAAACAACAAAAAAATGATTGACGTGTAAAAAAAAAAATAATGATAAAGTGTGTGGGTGTGCCGAGCCACATAAACAAACACACTTGGCAGTAGTAGCTCATGTTACTAAATGGGAAAAATAGGAAAGCAAGGATCGGAGAGCGGTGGCCCGTAGGAGCTGTATAATAATTTAAGCGTGTGTGTGTGGCCGAGCAAAACAAGAAAAAAGGTGCGTCGGTATAGCAATAAAACAAAAATCGTGACAATTAAAGTGTTAGTAAATTTTCAAACGTGGTAAACAACAAAAGCGAAGTTATGGACAAGTTGGTTTTGAAAAATTTTGATAATTTTTAATTTTTTGGACTTTTTTGGTTTTTTCAATCTACCATTAAAATGCTCAGGTCTCGTATTGACAGGATTGGGTAATCTTTAACGAGCATTTTTGCCCTTGGAAAACGGTGAAAAACGCTAATCACAATTAAGTAAACATACTGTTTGGGTATTTTTGACAGATAAACAAGCAAGCAAATAGAACGTGCAGGGTTTGTATTCGTCACCGGTGGACAAACTGTGCCGATGAGTTGAGCAATGGTAACAGGCTTACAAGGATGGACAAAGCTTGTGTTTTTGTGCAGATGGGACAGCCGAGATCGCAGTGAACATTACTGCGTAAAGACTGGGATGGGGGCCAATTTTGTAGTCGGAGAAAATAACTTATTTCGCCCTAGTTCAAAAGGAAAATTTTGTGCAATTAAGCGGTTTAAAACTCGTTAGCCTCATTAAATGAAAATTTTGAGGCATTTGAATTTTTAAAACGACGATTCGCACAACTTTCTGACGTCAAAATTAAGAGGCGTATTTGTGGGTCCGCAAATCAAAAAGCTAATGAGCGACGAATTTTACTCGGCACTATCAGCAGCGAGGCAAAACTGGGAATCATTTGCGCAGTAGTGTCTAGTTTTCTGGGAAGCAAAAGAGTGAGGACTATAAGAAATTGTTGATGATTTATTGGAAAACTACAAAAAAATTGGTATAATCTCAGTCTGTTTTTCATCGAGTTTTTATATTTACCAATTTAATTTTTTTATTTTAAAAATGTTAATAAAAATTCACTTTTTGCACTACCATTTGGTTTTTCCCGGACAACCTAGGCGACGAAAGGACGAGCATGGCGAACGCTTCCATCAGCAAATGCAGCAGATGGAGTTTCGCTACCAAGGCAAGTGGGATCCGGCAATGATGGGAGACTATTGCTGGTTCTTGTTGAGAGAAACACACAGAGTGCACAAAAACAAAAGCGGTCACATCATTTAAGTACTTTTATCAACCTTGAACTGCAATAAAAACCCTAATGCTCAACGTTTATTCTTATTTGGCTTGTAAGATGTTACCCGTTATACCCGTTACTCGTAGAGTAAAAGGGTATACTAAAGTCGTGCAAATGTATGTAACAGGCAGAAGGAATCATTTCCGACCATATAAAGTATATATTTCTTGATCAGCATCAACAGCCGAGTCGATATAGACATGTCCGTCGCCGTCCGTCTGTTGAACACCTAGTCTCAGAGATGGTAAGAGTAGAGGTTTGACATGTATGGGACAAATGCTTCTTTTATTGCACGCAGATAGTTTATTCCAAATTTTGGCCACGCCCCTCCGCCCGAATTTCGAAAAACGTCCTTCTAGAGATATTTAGTAATTGGCAAAATGAAATGCGAAGAAATGATAAAGATCGGATGAACGGTTCCAAGTTATGAGCAAAAAAGTGAACAAGCCCTCGCTACCCAAAAAATATGTTCATACTTTTTTGGAGGTACCCTAAGGAACGCAGAACACTGTTAAACATGTTTTTTCAGAGTAAGGGGTATATCGAAGTCGGTTAGAGCCGACTTTAACTTACGTCTCGTTTTTATACTGAAAAAACTAGCAAAAAATACTCTCAAACAGGTATGTTTACTTAATTGTGATATTGCGTTTATTTTTCTCCGATTTCGAGACCAAGGGCAAAAATGTTCGTTAAAGATTACCCAACCTGTAATATCTGAGACCTGAGCAATTTTTATGGTAAGATTGAAAAAACTTAAAAAAGGCAGCAAAAATTAAAATATCAAAAATTTTTCAAAAATCCAACTTTGAAGTGCCATAACTTCGTCTTTATGGTTGGATTTACAACAACTGTCGATTTTTGAAGAAACAATTTTATTATCTTTTTTTTGTTCCAGTATATACTACGGTGGACTAAATCGGAAAATGGCATTTTAGTAGACCTACCTTTTTCAAAACACTAAAATTGAAAATTTCGCGATATCTCAGGAACCGTTCTACTTTTGACATATCTGAGAGCAGATTTGAATTCAGCGTGAAATTTTACATAAGGATCAACTATTTAGAAGCCGGGATCAAAAATTGTTGCAGTGTTATTTACTATTCTTACACATACGCTTATACATACATAAACACATACAGAAATCTCTTGAGATTTTCGTACAAACGATTTAATTTGGAACTAAACTAGGAGAAATTTTTATATGTGAAATGATAATAATAAAGTCGGCTACTAGATCATAGGTCGGTAGAACCCTACGCATATTAAGCAGTTTTCTCTTATTCCAGGTTTTAGGCTGCCTTCACACTGTTCGACACATGCCCCATGATAGTCTTGTAGTCCTGCGTTTTGTTCCGTTTTAAATTTGAATAGCTTGTCAAATTCATAGAATTTCATGGGGCAATGCAGGCCTACTAGATGTCATGGGTCATGTGTCGAACAGTGTGAAGGCAGCCTTACTGAAATCGATGGTTTTTGTACAAATGGTTGTCTCATGCATATTGATTATCATTTTGCATTTGCGCTACAATCTCACCGGCAGGTTTGGAAAGGCACTAACTGTAGGTTGGCAGCACTTCTGCACTCGCCTCTTTATTCTCAAGTCTATTCCGCGCCAAAATAAATAAATAAAGTAAGCATTTCACTGAAGTGGACAAGGTTTTTCTCTTGTTCTTATGACGGAAGATTAATCATTAGGTCAGAAAATTAATTCACACTGACAAATAATTTGGATAATTTGTAATGAAAATGTAAGAAATGGTGGAATTTTTTTGTGGCATTTTTAAGAGGACCCCAGGCAAAGTTATTGCCTATTAAATCCCAAAATCAAGATTAAAATTTGTGGGAGGAAAACTAGACTCCCATGCCCATGTGCTTGTGTGTTTATAGACTTTCGGTTTAATCATGCGACTATCCTTAAATTGCAAGAAATATAATGATTTAAATACGCAATGTAAAAGGGGCCAAAAAAAACTCAGCATTTTCCTGGTGACATGATGACCTAATGGTGCAGTTATAAAGTGATTCATGGGGTCTTCAGTACTTCCGGTCCTTCAGTTGGCCCTCCTGTTCTGCCCGCTCAAAACATAAATATATTTTTCAGAGTTTAGCTCTTAGCTCTTTTTATAGTTTTTCTAGGGATCCTCAATTATAATTGTTAAAGCCCACCACTTTAAAAGACTGCAATATCAAAATATCCTCAAATACTTTATTAAGAACTACTGAAGCTTTAAGAGTATTTAAGCTTATTGATGTATTACGTAGCTGAAAGTCGATACGATATTAGTTCTTAACAATTGCTGCCAATGATTTTTGGGTCAATCAAATTAAAATTTTAAAATTTGGCTAATGTAGTACTTGCCTTTCGTGACAGTACAGAAAAACTCATTTTGCAAACACTTTATTAAGTAACGAATAGAAAAAACAAGTGAGAAAGTCGTTTAAGCCCGACTATAACATACTCTGTACCTGGAGTAGAAGCTGAATGCAATGCTGGTGCTGCGCTCATCTTTAAGTCTCTCTCTCTCTCACACTCTTTCTATCTCTCTCAGATTGTGTGGTGTTAGTTGTAAAATGGTGGGAGGGGCTGGGGGGGAGGGTGATTTCCTTTTTTGCTCATAGCTTGAGAACCGCTCAGTCGATCTTTATCATTTCTTCTGTAAATCGATACATTTTGCTAATTACTAACTATCTCTAGAAGATACAAATCGTCTATCTTCAAAACTGTAGGACACACACTCAGAGAAAAAATAGAGAATTTCACTCTTGAATCAAGAGCATTCGTTCTCAAAAATAGGGTAAGAGTGAAAATTCTTGATCCAGGAGCAACATTCTTGATCCAAGAGTGAATTTTTGATCCCGACATTCTTGACTCAAGAGTTTCAGTACTTGATCCAAGTACGAATAATTCTCAAAATAAAAGACTAAAAATAATAATTGAAGGGGGTGGGGGTTTGGGTGTGACAGACACACGACCGAGACCCCGGGACAACCCGTCACAGACCGACGTGGTGTTTTGTTTGCTCCGCGCTGCTCGCCACTCACCATCAGCCACCCCACCCACTTTTTTCTAAGATGTGATTGATTTTGAGTTAGTCACATTACAGATAAAAATTTTTTTTTACTTACTTTACTGGGACTTGAACTCGGTACCTCGAAGACTGAAACATACACAGTTGGACGAGCAGCTTAACCGACTCGACTATTGTCGATAAACTACAAGTAGCGGCGAAAGCATATTTATGAGGCAGCGCGGTTGGTATTTGGCCAGCCGCAACAGCTCGACCGTGGATCAAGTCCCCGTAGCAGCAATTATTTTTTTTTATTATTTCCTTTTTTTTTATTTTTATTTCATTTTATTTTTTTTTTGTGATGTTTTAAACATTTTTATTATATTAAACAGACGTTTAATCACTTACTTTTGGCCATTTTTTAATATTCAACTTTAACATAATTATCGGCGCGGCACGGTGAAATGACAATGACAAACAGCGCATGCGCTGTCTCTCTTTGAAAGAGCGCGGCCAACGTTATTCTCTCAAAGTTTGCGTTTCCTCACTCCCCTTGCCTATAGAACCACATTGAGAATGAATTTGTCTCGATTCCAAGAGCGAAATTCTTGAAAATTCAAGTGCGACTAGATTTTTTTTTCAAGAGCGTTCGTACTCAAATTATTCGTTCTAGATTTTTATGAGTGCATAAGGTTTTTTTTTTCAAATTACGAGGGCGGGAGGGGGCGTGGCAAAAATTGAAAATAAACTTGATCTGCCTGCAAGTATAAGAAGCATTTGTCCCATACATGTCAAACCTGTATAATTTACCATCTCTGAGATCTGTTTGTTCATACGGACGGACGGACAGACAGACGGACGGACATACGGACGGACAGACGGACATGGCTATATCGTCTCGGCTGTTGATGCTGATCAAGAATATATATTCTTTATAGGATCGAAAACGATTTCTCCTCCCTGTTACATACTTTTGCACAAACTTAAAATACTCTATGTACCTTCGGTATAGAGTATAAAAACAGTTACAAATGTTGTCCGACTTATTAAAATATTTTGTATTTTTTAACCGTTTTTATAAGGGTCTTTAAAAAGGGAGGGTCGATGCTAGCAGCCATTCTTCTTATACCAAACTATCAAAACGGTTTACACACGAATGATCTAATTTTTCTAATTTTATACTTTGGCCAATTAAAATATCTTTAGTTCGATGTGCATTTTCGGTTCATTACGAGCCTTATGAGTGTGTATGGGATAACACCAATTCACAACACGTTCTTCAGGTAAAAAATTTTGCTAACATTCCAAGTGAGCTTGGTTCATTCATTTCAAATGTAAAACACAAAACGATCAGCTTTCTACCTGGTGTGAACATGAATCGTCGAACTATAAAATTGCATAAAATAGTTTTCTATGTCCAATTCAAGTTCGTTTCATAGATTTACTTACCCTGCTTTAAAATCCCACCAAACATCACAAGCGACTGTATCAACACCCTCAAAGCAGTCCAATTTAAATGCATAACGAACCCACATGACACATTTCTCTCTATTTACTTTGCCATGCATTGGCCTGGCAGGCCCCAATTTCGAATCCAGCTTTTGCCTGATGTTTGGCAATTTGGTTGAAATTATGCAGCTGGTTAAATGTTATCCTCCAACAAGTAGCCAATCTACAGACCAACCCTCTGGTAATTCCCCCTGCCTATTTCAAACACCACAAATATGCTATAGTAGCTCCAAACACACATTCCACAATCCTCTTACCCCCCGCAGTGCAATAAGCTGTGATGCGTCAAGGATTAAGCATGTCACAAGCGCATTTATAACTATTTCAGTATTGACATTGTATTGAATTTGGAAATCAATAAATTATTCATATGGCAAAGCCGGAAGCTAAGGCATCAATGCAATTATTTCATTAACAAAACACGAGTTCAACCGACACATCCTCCCCCCCAATTTGTGCAGTAGGCGCCATTTCCTTCCGTTTTCGAATTGATCGCAATTCAACCGGAAATGGCCACTGAGAGGGCAAAAAAGTGTGGCTAAGCGGTAGTTAAATCGCCTTATATGCACACCGGATTGAGAGATAATTAATAAAGTATGCTCAATTGAGCAGAGTTTCGATTTAATTTTCACTTCCCACTGTTCAGATGTGTGTGCGCCAGGGCTTACATTGAAAATGTTCGAGCAACTCTGTGAAACATTTTTTCATACGCGAATTTTCTCAACCAGGTCAAGTGAAATGTTGTTCCATAAACTTTTCCTTTTTCACACACTCGCACAGACACAAAGAACACTCCGCCAAGTTGAAGCAAAAGCTGAAAATGTGACCCGATTTTAATATTTTCAACACTTGGGCACGATTACTAATATTTATGTCACGTCTTTAATCTTAATCGGTGAAGAAGGAGTTTGAACGCTTAAACGTAGAATTCTTAAATTTCTATATAATCAAAACTGCATAGAAATTTGTATGTTCAATGCTTGAATAATTTCAGATATAAGTTTTTAAACTACTCTGAACAATTTCCAAGCCAAGCTTTTCAGCTCAACGAACTCCGAGAACGGAAGACAAAATGTGGGAGCCTAAAGCAACTTTGGCCCCTGGCTGCGAAAACATTTTCCTATTCACACGTACCCAACCCGAACGCATGCCGAAGTTGAGACTAGGAGAGCATAAAGCCAACTTTCGCTCGCCAGATTTGGAAGCAATTAGGTCGAAGCCTATTCACTGAGCTTTTGTTTTACACTCTCACTTTTTGGCCTCTCTCACTTTGAGCATCACTGCCTTAAAGTATCCGCATTAAACTGATTACTCAAAAATAGTGACTTTGCTCGAACCTTAAATTCTGTTAAATTAGGCTACACAGCAATATCAAATCCTGCCGTTAAATGCTTCTTATTTATTTCAGTACCTCACGTTATACCAAAGTCCAAAGCTCAAATTTATTAATAAGAGAACTCTGAATGTCTTTCTTTTTTTGTGTGTAATAATCAGATACGTAGACTCACACCCCCTGTGTCATTCCAATTCTCTAGCCGACCAAAACAAAAGGAAAACAAATTGACGCAAAAACTAATCTTGGACTACATCTGTAAGGAAACAGGGAGAGCAGAATCATGAATAGGACCGCTCAAACTGTTCGACTGTTCCCTTTACATTTAAGGATAAGGTTAAACATTTGGCCATAGAATGGTAACCTTTTGTTTAGCTTGGCAAACGAACAAAGAACGGTGGAAAATGGCTCAATTTTGAGCTTTCCAAGCATCGAAATGAAAATTAAAAGGGCATGGAAATTATATACATTTTTGGAAAGTGCGATTAGTGTGGGTTGCACCATTTGGGCTACGATTGGACACCGTTTTTAATCGATGAAAGGGATAAAGCCCAAAACAAAAAAGGAATTGAATACTACTCAAACTGTAATAAATTATGGCCCAAGTGTAATGCATTGAGGGGAGACTACTTTGTGGGGAATGAAATGAACTTACAAGATTAAATAAAGATTTTTTTCATTGATAAACAACTTTTTGGTATTTATTGCCCGCTGTAGTATATTAATCCGCTTTAACAAAGATACTCAAAGTTTGGGAATGAACAAATTTATAAGCAGCACCGTTAACATAGTCTATGAGCAGGAACGGCCGCAACCGTGATGCGCTGCACATAAGTTTAGCTGGTGTGGGCCTTAAAAAGTGCTTTCTTCTAGAAGTTAGAAACGCAGAATAGTAGAAATTTTGGGGTAAAACGATTTCGCATAAAGATATATTTAGTAATTTTGGTTTGCTTATATAAAAAAAAAAATGTGAGTGTCGCTAGCACTCACGAGTCTTTGATGTGAAACATGATAAGTTTAAGAGCTTATTTTCAAATCACAAGCTCTCTCAATAGTATATAATTCAGCAAGGACACTCTATCGAAAGAAGACAAATAACGGGGAGTAGAAATACGAAGCAGAATCACTTGCTGCAGAGTTCTTTAATTTTTTTTCAGGAAGTTTAATGCGCTGATCGAAAGATAAATGATGATGTTCTACCCCCCAAGATACCACCAGATACGACCCAGATCCCTTCCAGATCCCACCCAGATCTCGCTCATGTCTTGCCTAGTTCCCATTCAGATTCCATCCTGATCCCACTCAGATCCCTTCCATATCCCACAGATCCCACCCAGATTCCATCCAGATCCCACCCAGATTCCGCCCGGATCTCACCCAGATCCCGCCTAATTCCACCCAGATCCTACCCAGATCTCACCCCGATCCTACCCAGATACCACCCAGATCTTGCTCAGATCCGTTCCAGATCCCACCTAAATCTCATTCAGATCCCATCCTGTTCCATCCCAGATCCCACCCAGAACCCATCCAGATCCCGCCCAGATCCCTTCCATATCCCACCCTAATCCCACCCAGATCCCGCCAAGATCCCACTTAGAAACCACCCAGATCTTACCCCCATTCCCACCCAGATCCCGCCCATAACCCTCCCAGATCCCACCCAGAACTCAGCCAGATCTCGCCCAGCTCACACCCAGATCCTCATCCAAATCCCACACAGATCCCACCCAGAAACCACCCAGATCCTACCCCCATTCTCATCCAGATCCCGCCCAGAACCCTCCGAGATCCCACCCAGAACTCAGTCAGATCTCGCCCAGCTCACACCCATCTTCAGCATCTTTCCTACCTCTTCACTTCCCCCCCTCTGCCCATCCTCTTGTGTGTGTGTTTGCACACAAATCAAAACAACACTAAATATGAATGACGTCAGCGTCACGCGACGCAAAAACCAAATTTTACTCCTACTAAAATGGTTTGATGCTGCTCTCAGTGCCCTGTCTTTTCAGTACTTAGTTGCACTAGCACTCTCGCGTTTACAGCTAAAGTTGTGGGAGTACGCTCCATATTGTTCTCTAGTTGTTGTTGTGGTAGTTTTCTGTTTTGTGTTTTTGGCTGCCGAGCCACTGCACAAAGCAAACACAGCAACATAATATGGTTGGCGTCAGAGTCACGTGACGCTCAAACCAAATTTTACTTCTACTAAAATCGTTCATCAGCGTCACGTGACACTGAAATCAAATTTTACTCCTACTAAAATCGTCCGTACCGAAATTAAAGATGTTTCACATCAAAAAAATTATTCAATGGTCATGGTACCTTTTTGTCAAATATTATGACTTGGATTGAACCAAGTCTACGTCAACTACTTTAAGATGTAGTCAAGGGCTTTGATTCCAATTCGCAAACACTACAACCCAAACCCATCTTATAGGGAGGTATTAGTTGGGCCTTTCATTTTTCCATATATCAAATGTCCCAATGATACATACATATATCTATATGAACCAAAGACTTCTAGTTAAAGCGCTTAATTAAGTCCTGCTTGGAAAGCATTTGCATCAGTTAATCCTTGAGTTTACTCGGTGTCTCTTCGAAATGTTTTACACGAAGTGTGAGCTACACCACCCCTAGCTGCATTTGAGTGTGCGAATGTGTTATTCCAACTGTCAAAGCAGCTGGCATGCGGAAAATCATTTGCAGCTTATTACAAACAGCACGCCAACTGGGCGACTTGACTGACGATTGGCTTATGCCATTCCTCCCCGCACACTGGACAACTATGTAGGCAGGACAGTGCAAGAAGCATGGCAAACAAATGTCACAGTTGACGCATTTCCCTGTCATATGGTAACCCAATTAGTGTAATTTGGTTTAAGGCGGCTGACGGCGTCTGTCCATTGAGCTTGCGAAGCTTTAATTAAACCGCACATAGTGCACACAGATGACAAACAATAAACTTTAAAGCCGGCGGCGGCTTGAACAAACAGCTAATGAATGTTTTTGGGAGACATAAGCCAAACCCATTATTGGCATGGGTCCATCAAAGGAATGTGTAATAGACAGAAGAGACTCCTAGGGGTACGATTAAAATTTGAAACTCTTAAATAAAGAGAAAAACTGATGAGTTCTACAACATTTCTGCTGCGTTTTATACATTTATTAACAAATTTATTAAACAAAAATATATTAATGGTACCCCAACAACATTGTCGTTTTCCGCGTTTCAGGACAAGCATATCGACTAGTCGAAAGGGGCAAACTTATTTGCATGTTATTTGTGTCACAACCTTTTCAATATGTAAACTAGCTTATTAAAGATTCCATTTAGTGTTAGTCCTCTCGTCTCTTTATTGTCAAAACCGCAAAACCGGGGGCCAACCAGAATGAGGTATATCCGTTTTCCATTTTTGTTCAAAATCGAGAAAAATTTTAACAAAATCTAAATAATTCGACAATTTTTAAAATTGAAATGAAAATTTTTAGCGAATTAATCATCATAAACTAAAAAATATTACATATAAAACAAATCATAATATAACACTGTCCAACTTTTGAAGGACCCCGATATTTTTTAAGAGCATACCGAAACTAAAAAAATCCCCAAAGGACTTGGCCCTATCACATCGTAAAGGTACTTTTTTGATACCCAACATATTATCACCCCAACTGTCCATATATCATAAACCGTTGGGATTGAAACTAGAGGAAAAAAAGTCATGAACAGACTGACCCAAAAAATGGGCATCTTGTGCTTTGCCTGAAACGGTTAAACTACTGGGAATTTGAAAAACCTTTCTTCTTCGAAATTATCCCAAGCAACAATATAAACAAATCTTTAGTACACGCCAGCTTCATACGAACAGCCCTTCATAACGTTTTGATACTATAAAAGTTATCTTTGAGAGAAGCTTGGCTTGGCCCCGTTGGAGGAGCAGTATAGCCAATTTTACATTTTCACATTACTGTGTAATGCAACAGCAGATCTGTTGTTCTTTTCAACAGATTAATTTATTAAATATTTGTGCAAAACCAGAAAAGACACGAATGGAAACCAATAATCAAATTAATCTCCTGAAACTATTTAAAGCTTAGCATAATGGAGCACTACTATTCCCTCTTCATCACCCTCCCTTCTCTATCTCGATTCACTTCAATACAAATATTATGCCTTGACACCAGCTGTGAGCTGTGGCTAAACCTGCTTTACTGACACCACCTCATCCCAGGAGTGGGTCGCCTTTCCATTTCCATATTGTTAGCTAATAACTTGTTGCGTATCCACAAATCCCAGATGGCTGCCATAAAACACTTAATCAAGTTAATAAAAATTGATGGCTGAGCAAGCAAAACAATTTGTTTGACTAACAGGAATAGAGTCATATGTGGTACGGTATAGACGATAGGTTAGCGGGACGTCAAACTGTTCGACTTGATAATTAAATTTTCACAAATTTAAACTCAAAGAGAAGATGACAAACCACAGCAACACGAAATGGTCGCATTTTCACAACTGTCATTGAAATGTCAACATAAATCTAGAGGCAGCCAGCGCGCCTGGATCTGGTCTCTATCTCCCCAGACTCCCTCCCCCACGACTTTTGTGCGCTGCGTGACGTAAATGCTGATGAATATTTCTCATCTGTTGTTTGTGGCTGCGGGGAGGAGGGGGTTGGGAGGGAGCGGTGTCGGTTTGCCTTGCAGTTTTGTTATATCGTGGATTTCAGAGTTGAGCTGGCTGACTCCTGCCCCCTTCAGCCAAATGGGCTTGTCAGTTTTGATGAACTATGTTTGGTGTTCCCCATCGTCGACGTAGTCGTCGTCCTTGTCCATCGCTAATGCTAATGCCTCTGACAGAGATCTATGTGCGGTCTGATTCATTCTAGTCTCAGTCTCTCTGGCAGGAATACAGCCACAAGATGAGGTCACGTACAATTGCGTCGACGTTCGCTTGTTTGGCTTATTAAATGTAAGTTGTATTGTGCCATTCCAGACATTGGTTTCTATGGGATGTATTTAGTATTAATTTAGCTTAAATGTGACTAATGTTTGCTCGAAGCCAAACAAAAAGAGGTAGAGAAGCTCAATCCATTATTATCTTCGATGGGCAGGCGCACTTGCATATCTTCGGTGTTTTTGCTCGGATCTCATTGTGGTATACAGAATAGATACATATTGGGCCTAACTTAATATATATTAAGTCACAATAATAATAATAATTATAATTTTTAGCGTGGAATATAGCACAAGCCACCACAACGCTAATCTTTTATAGCATTTTCAGAAGTTTACTTGGAATTTGGAAAATATTTGAAATCTCAACAAGGGTGCTTTGCCACACTAACCAGTTAAATTCAACCATATTTGATTGTCACTGCCACTATTATTCAATTGAAAGCAACAACAACTCGTTTGGAAAAAATTTAAAATACAAAAAAATATTCAAGTTACAATGAACGTGGAACAAAATACAGAAGATTCGGCTGATACGAGTTTCACTGGAACTGACGATATTGCTAATGGAGCTAGCGGCGATGGAGCAAATGATTCCCAAGAAGATAGCTCTGAAATCATGATGACCGCCAGCACCAGTTCCTCCAATAGAAGCCATCAAACTTATACCATCAGTCAGAATGAAACATTGGCGGGACCAAGCATTGCTCTATCGAATGCAGAAGCCGAAGCAATGGCATATCAAGGAAGACTTCGGGATGCCTCCAGAAGACAGCGTACTTCGGCTCAGGAAGAGAGAGCCTGGCATAAGTTTATGAATACCAAATTGGAGAGGGACAAACTGCCAGAGGATACCCCATTGCCCATCTACTTAAGCTATAGGGAACCTAGAAAACTGAGCCCCAAGCCTAGATCTCACCGCTATCGCGAGGATGAGCTAACTGATGAAGAGGATGATTAAGATGGTTTCAACAATCCAAGCAGCACCAAAACTAATTAGAATAATTTGCAAATTGCTTAAACACACATTGTATCTTGCATTAGTGCACACACCCATTTCGTGTCATTTATCCCTCGTGTCAAATGCAAATCGTTGCAGCAGGCAATGAAGCACTTTAAATGCAAAAAGCTACTCAAAATGGCAAAACTTGTTTGTGTGTGTGTGAATGTGTGTGAGCCAACAACTTTGCCTACAAAATTGGTCTCCACATTTCAAGAGCCGAGCAAATAACCCAGCCAGATGTTTCAGGATGCATTGATTTATGCCCGGGGACTAGAAGGTTTGGCCTGAGCAGGACGCAATGGTGCAGTTCAACGGCTGCTCCTACATGAATCTCCATTTGTAAATTGCATTTTATATGGGTGTTGGACATTTCGTCGGACATGTGTTTCAATTAGGGCACCAATGAGGGGTCGCAGGATATGCATATGATTGTTAACATTTACAAAGGAAATGGAAATGAAGCTATGAAAATATCAAGCTTAATTAAGGCATATGCCATATTATCTACACAAGTTTGCTATGTATTTAGTTGAGATTGCCCTGGGGGGAATTTATTCTAAAGGAATTTGTTTCTAGTGTAATTCACAAAGACAATCAACTCCCTTTAGGAGTTATTCAATTGTAGAATCAGGAAAAACAAAAGTCTGAGAATGTATGCACAGGATATTTTACACAAATGCTGAGATAACAAACGTCAATTGCATTCTTAAATGTATTCTTGGGGCTTACTCAAACAATATAAAGACGAAAATTGGAACAAAATATACATAGGAACGACTAAATCCAAACTTAAGATCCGTCTAGCAAAACATAAATCTGACCTCAAGCTACGACTTCAAATACACCTACAAAAAACTGCGCTTGCGTCACATTGTTTAGAACGCCGCCACTCTAGCATGACAACAAACGCTATACATTAGATATGCTTCACATAATCAGCACACCAACAGACAAGAGACTCAACTACAAAACGGATATTTAGAACATCTACTAGCGAACTGGAAATAAGCGAAAAACCAAAACATTAATAAAATTGTTTTTTCTATCAACTTACAACCTTAGAGCCGGAGAACATTCATCTTCAATTAGAAAGGTCGCCAAAGCACAATTGTATTTTTGAAAGTTTATATGTTTACTTTTAGAAAATCCTTTCTGTTTTTAAGAAATTGCAATAGGATTTTTATGTTTGACCTTGCAAAGGGAATTATAATTTTGCCCAGAAGTTTGCAACGGAGAGAAATATTAATTTCCGACCCTATAAAGTATATATATTCTTGATCAGAGCGACGACCTGAGTCGATTGAGTTTTGTCCGTCCTTTTGTCTGTCCCTCTGTCTGTCTGTTTCTACGCCAACTGTTTCCTCAGTTTTGAAGCTATCGAGCTGAAATTTTGCACAGAGTATTCTTTTGTTGCTAATATGTCGGAACCAACCGGATCAGATGACTACTTCTTGTAGCTGCCATACAAATGATCGATCGGAAAATGGGTTTTAGTGGGAAAAAAATATTTTGTTCTCTATATTACCGCTCACAAACATGGTCATGGGTAAAATTAAACGTTTTTAAGGTGATCTGCGAAGTTAGGTCCAAGTCGCTAACCGTTAAACAAGCGTTTTCAAGTGTATCAAATCTTCGACGAAGTTAGCCTTGCCTTCCTCGTTTTTGCATAGCATATCTGGTGATGATCAAGGCTGCAAACCTCTCAAATTTTGCAGAAGGTTCGGTCCGGAGGTTCGAACCCGTTGTAAAGCAATGGTTCGGTTCGCAGACCGGTTCCTGAAACCCCTAAACCCAAGGTTCTGGTTCGAACCTCGGTTCGCTAGAACTTAAAAGATATGTTTCGAATTGTTTATACTTATTTTAAATAATATTTTTTATTTTAATGGTATAAAATTATGTCGGCTAGAGAATTAAATAATTAAAAATACTTAGGGTGTTCACTTTGTTGAGCACTTGAGCACTTGGGGAAAAGTGTAAACATTTCCAACAACAATTTACTCTGAACGAATTGTGCACAGCTTGCTCGACCCAGGCCCTGACTACGAAAAGTCGGGCACTTGTACCTTATAGAGACCTGCACGAGTAAATAAAAAAGAAATCGATAATTACTCGCCGAGTATGATTACAAATGAGTACGATTACCTAGCTGTCAATTTGGCACCGTACTCATGTTTACTTTTCAGGGTTCGGAATCGCCCTTTACCTGTAGCTTTCGAGACTGACGGCTTATTAAATCGCGAAATAATACCAAAGAGGATAAAAAATAGTAATAAAAAAAAAGACAGTGCAAATAAAGTGATAAATCATGGCGGGATCATTGCATAAGCGCAATGCGCAGCTAAGGGTTCTCCGAGGTAATAAAAACTTAAGAAACTGCTTTCCATGGCCAAAAATGACCACACATAACAGCATTACCATGATTAAGACAATGCGGAACCGCGGTAAATACCATGGATGACCAATGGTTAAAAATACAGTTAAGATCATAAGGAATGTTTCAAACCACTTTTCGTGACTGACAACTCATCAAATCGCGGAAAAATACCGTTGAGGATCAAAAATAGTAATAATGTCAAACAAACAGGAAAAAAACCATATAAGGATCATTTCATACGCGCAGTTCGCAGCTATAGCTTATCCGTGGAATTAAAACCGCTAATTACTTAAGAAACTTGTTTCAAGACCACAATAGATCTTATATAACTACATCACCATGATTATGACCAACCTCTAGTGACTAACCGCGATACATACCATGGATGACCATTAACAAAGAACTTAGAAGAAGAAATTTTCTTCAAAATTTCCGAAATTTTTTTCAAATTAATTGCCGGTGTGGTCATCCATGAATTGGTCATCCATGGTATTTATCGCGGTTCGGTATATTTAAAATCATGGTAATGTAGTTATGTGTGGTCACTTGTGCCCTTGAAAAGCAGTTTCTTAAGCAGTTAGCGGTTTTGTTACCATGCAGATCCTTCAGCTGCGAATTGCGCTTATGCATTAATCTAGGCATGATTTTTTTACTTGGTTGGGCATAAAGTTTTTTTGACATTATTAATATTTTTATCCTCTTTGGTATTATTTCGCGATTTAATAAGTCTGCCACCAAAATAAACCTTGTTAATATTTTGATTATTATTATTTTTAATTTAATTTTATTTTTTACGGTTTTTCGATTATAATCGTACGATGCCACGATGCCGACTACTACTCGGCACCGTAAAAATAAATCATATCTCAAACGTAGTTGTGCACAAATTTCGTGCACAGAGGGCTGCTCACAATACTAGTCAGGCAAAACTGCTCAAGTGCTCAAGTGCTCAACAAAGTGAATACCCCAACTATTTCAAAAATAGTAAGTAGAATTCCTTAGCTGTCATTTACAACTTTCCTCCTCAACTTTCCTTTACTCCTCAATTATCTATCGTACTTCACCTATGTGTCTATTGCTTAAAACACTTAAATACCATGCTTATGGTCCATAAACTCACAAATCTTTGAATTTGGAAAATTTTGAAATCTCGAGTCTAAGAACACTAAGAATTTCAATATCCCTGGTTCTCAGGTACTATTCAGCTTCCGTAAAGCGCCTAAGGATTTTCGCCTGGACCACTGTTATCTTTGTCATGAGAGACTTCGCCGCGATACCATAAAATTGCCCGTATCTCCATACCGGAGCCAGAATAGCTGTGTAAATTAGGACTAACAGCTTGTTCTTGGAGTTCAGGAGCCACCCCATGCGCCGTGCTTTGGCAGCCACTGCCTAAGCTATTGCCTTGATACGGTGTCCAAAAGTCAGTCTTCTGTCGAGTGTCACCCCAAGTGTCACACTCTATAAGCTTTCTTACAAAGAAAGTTCTACTAATGTCGAACTGAACTATTTTAGAGTGTGTGCAGCATATAAATAGTGATAGTATAAATCTGACATAGGATCTGTTTGTCTCTGAATGTGTCGTTAAAAAAACTACTATATTTTGTGAACCGAACCTAACTTTTTGAAGATGTGGTTCGGTTCGGTTTTTTTTGGGGGCAAATAATAAGAAGGGTTTGTTGTTTTGTTCGGGGGTGGGGGGAGAAAAAAAACAAAAGAAACGGTTTTAAAAGGGGTCGGGTTCGGACCGGTTTGCAGCCTTGGTGATGATTAAATAAAATTCTTTTTAAGAATATTGGGACTTAAAAAAAAATCTTTGGCTAAATATTAAGAAAGAAATTATTAATTTGTGAAATCTCTGTCCTGGTTTTTTTTTGCAATTTATGGCGAATCGCCCAAGCACCCTTTTGTAAAGCACATTGGTCGGTTTTGGGTTGAAGCTGTCTTATTTTTTATTGTATAATGTAATTGAAGAGCATACAAATCACATCTCCTCTTCCAACCGACACACACTCACACGCATGTTTCATAATCTGTATTTCGCTAGCGTCTCCTTGGCCCCTTTCCATTAGTTGGAGTACAACAAAACGCACTATCTGTCATAACTGTCATTCATGATCCTGAGGGAAAGCATCATGTTAACCATCAATCAAGACCAAGCATGTTAAGCGTTATGAATATGTGTAAGGACAATAAGTTGACTATAGCGTGTGAGTTTCCTACAAATAAATTGAAACTAAATAAGTAAATGAAGTAGAAATTTATTAAGCAAAAGTTCCTTATGGTGATGCACGCACAAATACATGCAAATGCATTTCGACAAACTTTTATGTTGAAGGTTTATTCAGAAGGAGAACTACTGAAACAGTTGTCTTTTGGGCCCCTCAACTCTAAAACCCTAACTTACTTTTAACGAACTTGAAGGTTTATTAGCGGAGTCTGGTTTGGACTGCTGCGAACCTTTCGTGGCGTGCCAAATTTGGGTTAAATGCTGCAAATGGCTACGCTGATAAGCGCAAAGCTTAAGACGATTTTTGCTGACTTGGCCATAAATTTCTTTCAAAGAGCTTCCAGGACAGGGTTCAATTATGAGTGGAACTTCAAGATCCAAGTGATTTCCAGAGGTCAAAGATGTCGGCGCAGGTGACTGAGAGATCAAGTGCTCCGTTTTCTACAAAAGTATTAATATCCATTAGAGCAACTAAAAGCCCTTTGGTACTTACCATTGAGACATCCAATTCTGCTTTCGCGGTTCTTATTCTGCTGCTATTTCGAGCCCGTTTGGCTGGCAATGGGCTCTCATCTTCAGAATCGAAATTCTTAGTTGTATAAATAATATCAATACAGGTTTTCATTTTTTATTAGTTGACGTCTAGTTGAGCCTTCTATGTATTGCTTTAACTCATCCAAGTAAATCGAAGCAACAAATTAATTGACAAATTGCCATCGCCAGTATATTTTTTGAAAAATCCCTTCGTTGTTTGGCCGATAAAAGCTTTCCCCTCGATTATTTATGTACTAAATGCAGATAAAATTCCATTTTTAAGGCTTGTCTTTCGGCAATCCTGGACACTCTATGCACTTTACCCGTTGGCCCCCCAAATAAAAAATAAAAAAAAAAACAAATTCAGTCACGTTTCGGCGGAATGGAAATGGTCAGAAATTTACAGCAACATAAAAACAGGCTAAACTGCAAATGGGAGGCTCTGGGACACTGTTGGTAAAAGTCCTTTTCCCCTTCTTCCAGTTTTTTTTTGTTGTTTTGCCAGGGAGGCTTAATGAAATTTTCGTTTTTCGTTCAACAAACTAAATTGCAGGTAAAAGCTTTTTTGGGGGGCGAGTAGGAGCAGAACCAAGAAATGAATTTCAAAACATTTTGTGTAGCTCTTTTAATTTAAGTGCCCAAATGGAAGGGCATCCATCGGCTCTATAAATAAACAAATGTTGCAAAGCATATAAAATCAGGTTTCAGGCCATCAAAATGTTGCCCTATTTATTGCAGCTCCTCTATGTGGGTGCTCTGGTTGGTGGTTAGTTTATTTGCTAAGGAGGGAAAATAAAACATCAACCAGAGTTTCTGTGGTTTCTGGTCAGTTGAGTCAACTTTTGGCTTGCAACTTTCACACGCAGACAATAAAAACACAAAATGGCAAATATTTTGCAACCACAGAAATTTAACTGACCTGGAAGCGACTTGGTCTGAGAACTTATAAATTAAAATTTTCAATTTTTACCGGAAATTGAACTGCTCAACCAAATGTTTCTGCTGGTTTGAATTTTTTTTGTCAGGAACAGTAAGAGTGGCGCAACATGCACATTAGATTTCAAACAGAGATGAACGTTGAAAATGCTCCAATCAATAAAAATAATTAATTTTTGTTAATCTATTAGCTAGGCCACATCACGGCCTTCTACCCGGTGTCGAAGCCTGTCACTGCTCTACAATGCTCCCTTTGTATAGGTACATTCTTCTTGTACATTCTTTTTTGCTTCCATATTTTTTATACCCTTGGAGAGGGTATATTGAAATTGTGCGGATGTTTGTAACGCAGGGAAGGAGGCATCTCCGACCACATAAAGTATATATATTCTTGATCAGCATGACGAGCTGAGTTGATATAGCCATGTCCGTCTGTCCGTTTGTCCGTCTGTACGTCTGTTTCTATGCTATCTCCTCCGTCGAGCCGAAGTTAGCTGGCCTCTATTTTTTCATCTTGGAATTCAACTTACATTTTTAATGCTTCTTTACTCCGCATTTTATTTGACATGTGTTTTTTTCTTTTATGTAAACAAAACGAGTTAATGTTCATATAAACCAGACGATTTCGATGAACCAATGGTTCTGCAACTGACTCACCTGACCTTCTCAGGCATGTGTAAATGCAAAACTGAGTTGATCAGATGAGTTTAGGTCTGACAAAAACTCATCTGAGTGATCAGGTCGTGTAAATGGAGCTTAAGAAATTAATGTTGCCTTGAGATTGAATGGTTTGTGCAGCGATCAATACAAGTTTGCCCCCATACTGAGTATAGCAGCCTTTTTCCTGTACAGAGTTCAGCATTTTCGTGGGTTCTAGGTTACTGATATTGTTTGTCCTTCTGGAGGCAAGGAGACCTCTTTTGTTCCAAGTGGAGGATGGATTGACGGAAGGGGATGGTTCCTCTTCGTTCCCTAATTCTTCCTCACCGCAGGAGCTCGGTAAGGATTTCGGTAGGATATTGCGCACTGCTGTGCGATTCGTATCTCTAGCGAGGCCTGAACGCTCCCTGTCTATCTGCCTCTCCTCAAACTGTCTCGCGACTATGGTTGCAAGAATATCCTGCTTATAATTAAATACGTTACTTTTCTTCATTCTTGAAGGTCCTCTTCTTGAGGCTTTCAGATGGTCGACCACCAGAAGTCGCCACTTTCCTGAGCGAATGGACTATTTGTTACCCGACTTCCAGCTGGGCTGACTCTTGGCACTGTCCGAACTACTGGGGTAAGCGCACTTATTCGCAGCTAATCTTAAAAGAAGGCCGTTCGCTGTCTGCAACAGTCGAACCGTCCGATGGCCCAACTGCTAGGCCCCTTAGAACCATCTAACAAGTTCTTCAGTATATGCCCGTGAGTGTACTTCACTCTAAAAATGAACGGCTATGACGGCATGTAAGGGGGATTTTGGCTGAAAAATGGACCACTACCTCCTGTCCACTATCTGTCGAAATTCCAGTTTCGCAAAGTTTTTAAAACGCACCTATAGCCTAAATGACCCCTCAGAAGAAAATACATATTATAAATGTAGAAGTCAATTTTAAAGAGGAAATAAATATAATAGATACACCACATACGAAGAAGAACAATTCCGCGGTTATATAGAGGGCGAAAATCCGCAGAATTTGTTCACTTCGCATGTGGTGCATCTATAAAATGTATCAAACAAGACAGGAAGAGGGAAAAGATGAAGCGATAGAAGGATAGAGGGAGTAAGGGAGAAATCGGTTGAAGAATTAAAGGAGAAGAAAGAAGCAAGGCTGCGAACCTCCAAAATTTTGCAGAATGTTCGGTCTGGAGGTTCGAACCCGTTGTAAAGACAAAGGTTCGGTTTGCGGACCGGTTCCTGAAACCCGTGAACCCAAGGTTCTGGTTCGAACCTCGGTTCGCTAGAACATTAAAGATATATTTCGAATTGTTTATACTTTTTTTTTTAATAATAATTTTGATTTCAATAGTGTAAAATTTTGATCAGCTAGAGAATTTAATAACTAAAAAAGTAATTGAGTACTTTAGCTGTCATTTACAACTTTTGAGAGCTGCTTAGTTTAAGCAAAGACACTACATATATGGACACCGCATCTCATACAAACTTTTTGATTTGGGATCCAATGTCAGCTCCCAAGAAAAATCGTTTTTTGCGTCCTATGTGTCATCTATAATATCCATAAATTTTTGCTCTCAGCTGTATAGCTAATTTAAAAAACGTATAACTAAATTTCAATATATATATCCTCGTAAAAGCGGCGAAAACCAAGAATTGGGATCCATTTTAAGCTACCAAAAAAGTCGATTTTTGTTTCACATGCGTCATCTATAATATCTATCAATCTTTGGTTTAAGTTAATTAGAATTATGTCATTTAAGAGCTGTTCATCTATACTTGCTTTTTTCGTTCAACCTGAGCTGCTGTAACAACAAGTATAAGTAGTTAAGGCAATATTTTATTGTTTTGCAAAGACATCTTACCCCATTTTAATCCTGAGTAGTCCACAATTATCTAACGTACTTCACCTATCAACGCACAAATCTTTGAGTTTGGAAAATTTTGAAATCTCGGGTCTAAGAACACTAAGCATTTCAATATGCCTGGTTGTCAGGTACCATTCAGCTCCCGTAATGCGCCTAAGGACTTTCGCCTGGACCACTGTTAGCTTTGTCAAGTGAGACTTCTTCGCGGTACCATAAATTTGCCCGTATCTCCATACCGGAGCCAGAATAACCGTGTAAATTAGAACTGATAGCTTGTTCTTGGAGTTCAGGGACCACCACATGCGCCGTGCTTTGGCAGCCACTGCCTGACCTATTGCCTTGATATGGTGTCCAAAAGTCAGTCTTCTGTCGAGTGTCACCCCTAGGTATTTATGTGCTGCTTTATGCTCTATAAGCTGACCGTGCAAAAATTCTCCCGGGTAGGTGTTTCATCCAGCGGCCCAGTTGCTAAACATACTCTGGTAATTTCGAAGGGCATCTGTGCATTTAAGAACACGGAGATCAAATGGTAATAAACAATGTTTTGTTGAAGATTTTAAAATAATTACTCGACCTGAAAAGCAAGCGTTTTAAGAGACACTTGGCTGTGAATCCTTCAGTTTTAAAGAAGTTTTATAAATTGGCTGCAGCAAGTTATATTTATTTGAACTACTTTCCAATCATATGTTTTAAGTGAAGTTTTTTAAGGAACTCTAAATGCAAAAATCTTTAAGATTTAGTTAGCGTTTGCACATTTCGTAGATTTTCGCGAGTATTTCGAATTTTCTATATGCAATAGATTTCGTATTGTGTGAGTTGAGAGTTTCCTACAAAGTGTGCGACCTCTACTAATGTCAAACTGAACTTCGTTAAAAATATCGTTAACTAATTATTTTGGAGTATGTGCAGCATATACATAGGAATAGTATAAATCTGACATAGGATTGGAGAACTTCTTGAATGATACCAGTTAGATTACAAAAAATCTCTGTCGTTAAAAAAAACTACTATATTTTTTGAACCGAACCAAATTTTTCGAAAAAGTGGTTCGGTTCGGGTTCAGGTTTGAGGGGGCAAAATTATTGGGGGTTCGGTTCATGGTCCGGTTCGGGGAACCCAAAAAACCCGAACCGAACCGGTTCTAAGGAGTTCGGGTTCGGAACGGTTTGCAGCCTTGGAAAGAAGGTTAGATGAAGAGGCAGGGTAGAAGGATCTTAAGCGTATTTTTTTTTGCAGTGACGATCTCACATTGTTGACCACATGTGGACTAGGGCTTCTGGGAAAACCACACAGTGAAAAAAAAGATCCCGGTAGAATGGATATTCAAATATCCACTTTAAGATCCATTTTTATACTCTGTACCAAAGGTACATAGAGTATATTTAGTTTGTACAAGAGTATGTAACAGGGAGAAGGAATCATTTCCGTCCATATAAAGTATACATATTCTTGATCAGCATCAACAGCCGAGTCGATCTAGCCATGTCCGTCTGTCCGTCTGTCCGTCCGTCCGTCCGTCCGTCCGTCCGTATGAACAAACAGATCGCAGATCGTAAGAGATAGAGGTTTGACATGTATGGGACAAATGCTTCTTATACTTGTAGGCAGATCAAGTTTATTTTCATTTTTTTCCACGCCCCCTCCCGCCCCCGCAATTTGTAAAAAACGTTATATCTCCTACAGTTTTAAAGATAGACGATTTGTACCTTCTGGAGATAGTTAGTAATTAGCAAAATGTATCGATTTGCCGAACAAATGATAATGATCGGGTGAGCGGTTCTCAAGTAATGAGCAAATAAGTAAACAACCCTCACCCCACCCACTCCCACCCTTAGAGAGAGAGAGAGAGAGTGAGAGAGAGAGAGAATTAGAGATGAGCGCAGCAACATCATTACATTCAGTTTCTACTCCAGGTACAGAGTATGTTATAGTCGGGCTTGACCGACTTTCTCGCTTGGTTTAAATATCCTTATCACATTTTCAGCATCTTTGGATGAAGAATAAAGATCAATGAAATATTTTATTCCTTTTTAAGCGAAAATAAACCGACTTCGACAATATCCAATGGATCCCAAAAAAGGATAGTTAACTATCCAGTCCTAATAGATACCGAAAACTCCCTGAGGATCATCAAAAACTATTCTTTTTTTCTCAGTGCACCTTTACTAAACATTTACCAAATAAATAAACTCAAGCGACATCCTCATCAAAATAGGAACGCTTACACAAAAATTCAAAAATGACCGTAGCTAAAACCGATCTTTCTTTCGCACTTCAACAATGAGGACGATAATTCAAAGTTGACAAAAAAATAAACTTTGTTTTATTAGATATCTATTTTGACAGTTCCACACATTGGAACCGTACTCCCATTTCAGACTGATAGGGAGAAAAAATCGTTATAAATTTTACTTCACGAAAAAACTACATAATTTCACCGTCTAGTCTCACCTACTGATTCCATTCAGTCCCTTCGAAGCTTAAGCAAGAAACGTTGAACCAACTACCCTTGGATGGTGATGACTTAACGCTACAAAATGTTCCGGACATGTTGTTCAAATTAAGTTTCAACTTTAACCCAACACACAGGCAGGTGTGACATAAGCTTTTCCAGAACTACTGCACACCCACCCACATGTTACTCAGGCGGCCAACAAGTCAACTTTTTGTCAGTTGTGCAAGAGACGCCTAGCGCCGCATCGTGACTGCTTCTCAACTTTTGCTGCCGTTTTTTGGCTAGCTTTTTAATTTCATATTTTATGCAGAGTTACATTTTCGCCAACTGTCAAACGGTGGGTAGCGGGGTGGGGTAGAGCTGTTCCATAATGAAGCAGGGCTTCTTGTAGTTGCGGCTAAGCAGCAAAGTATGACAAAATGTTGAGCTAGCGGCGCATATTTAAGCCTTCCCAGAGGGAACTAGGCACCCCTTCTCTGGCTGCTCCTCCTACGCCTGCTGCTGACAGCGAAAAATGTCGCAAAATGTTTGCTGCGCTGACTTTTCGCTGCTTTCTGCATGAGTCTGCTGTTTTCGTTTATTTTTTGTTATTTTTTGGGCCCGGGGTTTGACTATCGCATTCATATTTTTGCCCTTTTATGAGTTTTTCATAATCTTTATGGCGCTCAGCGCTTTTACAGCTCAAGGAGTTACGACGCTTAAAAGTGCAATTTATATTCAAAATCCGCTTAAAATATTTTAACTGCACTCGCTTAAGTCAATTTCGGCTAAAATGGTACATTTATGGCTTAGCAATTTAACTTTTGGCTAATTGCGCGACATGTAAAATTGGAAGCTAACAACCTAAAAGCTTTCTCTCTCTCTCTTTCTCTTTCTCCTTGGTAGCCATATCTCGCAGGAAGCTCGAGTTGTGTCCTGACGCTTCATTAAATGCAACTTTAGACTCTCGAAAGGCGGCACCAAAACTTTTGGTACGAGCAACAGGATGTAGAGCAAGTGCAGCTGCAGCTTGGAAAAGCAAATAAAATGGCTCATTAGGATGTGCAAGTGGAAGTTATTGGATTAGTTACAAGAAGCTGCAGGCAGCGAAAGCTGAAACGCAAAAAAGCTGCATAAAATCGTTGCGAAACGATATAATGTCCCTGGGGTTAAAGAGGCCACTTCATTGCCGGCTTAAAAATTCCATGAATAAGCTACTGAGTTATTGGGTATTTGCATTTTTAAGAGATTATGGTTTATGGCCTCATAGCTGAAAGGATTTGTTTGTATAGGATGTAAAAATTGTTTTGGTGAGGTTGTTAAAAATCATAGTTTATATTTTGGAAATGGGAATTTCGGGAACTCTTGAGATAAGTGCAATTTAAAATATATCAAAAAAAAATTATGGCATTTTCTTCTATATATATAAAAAAATTTTGTATTTATTTGCCAACCATTATTTGACAGGTGTACAATTGGTTTTTAACTATTTTTTGTAATGTTAAGTGATTTGGGTGTCCCTCTGCAGAAGATTCTTTCAAACACCTTCCTTGGCATTCTGTGTGTGTGTAAACTAGGCCGGCAACACGTAGGGGCAGCTATTTGGACCGTCAAACAAATGCACCAACACACATGCGAAATGTTCTTGGATGTGGGTAGAATGTGGGTAGAAAGTGGTTGAGATGTGGGTGGGATTGGGGTGGTAAGCGGCTGGGATGATGTGAGTAGGATTTTGGTGGGAAGTGGGTGGGTACAGGAGGGTAAACCCAGCAGCAAACTCGTAACAGGGAAAAGGCATAAGATTTCTTTATACACATTAAGACTAGAAACCATTTATATGGCCGAACATTTGGCGGGCCAGCTTGTTCATAAAACAGCATAAGCTTTACGCTGTGCAACACTAAAAACTAAATGGAGTCGATACCAATATATTCTAAGAAGGTCAACAGATCATTTTTTTAAAATCCACTTAAAAGTTCTTTTGACTTTTTTCAAAAGCTTCAATATTTTGCTTTTGCAGTTACCAACTGATTTAAGAAATTATTGTAAGAAGAGACAGTTGACAATCTTGCATTCTTTAGGGAAAAGCCCACTATAGATTCAATTGGGAGGTTGATGAAACAGTTCTGTACAGGCAAGCAGCTCTTTTTAGTGAACAATTAGTGTACAATCGGTAAACTTGTTGTTTACTGTTTTTTTACTTTTGTCTTGAAAGCCGTTAATAATTTAACCAAGCTTAATAGAGCAAAGTGGAAGTATGCGTGGTTTTGTATAAGTTTCGTAAGGATTATATATCTTATACTTTATCGCGTCTTTTAATCTTATTAAATTAAATTAAACCGTTAATACCTACTTTATTCGATTACTTCTTTATATAGTTTTTATAATTTTTTCTCAAATTGGATATTAAAATTGTCCAGATATTTCTAACACATAGAAGGAATATATATATTTCATATTTATTCTTGATCGCATAACAAGCGAATGAAGGGCTAATCTGAAAATTTTTAAACCAAGGGTTGAAATTTAAAGTTGTCCAAAATCCAAATGTTTGTTATGGAATAAGGGTATATTCAAGCTTCAAAATATTATTGTTCTACGGTGGTTTGTCTGTCTTGGCAGAGGCATACCTACACCTTCCTCTTGCTTCTATTAATTCTTGAAAAAAAAGGGTTTTTTTATTGGTCACAAAAATGGTAAAAACAGTCGTTATAGTATTTTCCGCTTAGCAAAACTGAAAGTTTGTTTCATTTCCTTTAATTTAAGGTACTCATTATATTTGTAGGATATCTAATATATATTAAAAATTTTAACTAAAAACACAGGCCAACAAAATGACCATCTTTGTGAGGTGCAGCCCTGTTGGTTTAAAAATATGATAAGTTTATATTTACTGATTCCATAACTGGTTTCGGTTTCGTTCCATCAGCTCTTGTTTCCAAGATATAGCGGAAAAACGAAAATCTTGCATTTTTGGCACTCTAGGATTTATGGAGGCCACACTAGGCATAAATGTCTGAGTTTATGAGCTATTTTCGATAAAGGACATATCATTGCAAATTAAAAAAATCATAGGGACCATATGAGTCCAGCGGAAAGTACCTAATTTGGCCTTTAAAGAGAGAAATTGTTCGATTTAAAGCATTATTATCAAAATAAATCATCCCGTTTAAGGAAGCGCGGTAATTGGATTAATACATTCGCCATCTGAGCATATAGCCATACATATGATCTAATTTTGCGATTTTTATGGCATTTAAATAAGTTTATTTGGCAAAGATATGGCGTGTTTAAGACGAAAATACATATTTAAATTTATGGGAGGAAAATAGATTGTTACTCTAAATCTGTATAGGAACTGTAAAAAGGGCTACTTGGTTCGGCATAAATTGTTATATGTTTACATGTAGATGATAAATTATATTTGGAAAAAAGTAGCCTTTTCACAGTTCCTATAAAAATTTGAGTTACAAATCTAGTTTTCCTCCCATAAATTTAAATATGTAAATTCGTGTTTAAGAGGCTATAATTTTGCCAAATAAATTGATTTAATCGCCATAAAAATCACAAAATTAGATCATATGTTTGTCTATAGGCTCAGATGGCGAAAATATTAATTCAATAACTGCGCTAGCTTTAACGGGCTTTAAAAAATGCTACAAATGCTATAAATCGAAAAATGTCTTTCTTTAGAGGCCAATTCAGACCCTTTCCGCTTTACTAATATAGCGCCTATGATTTTTAAAATTTGCTTTGATATGTACTTTATCGCAATTAGTTCATAAATTCAGATAATTATGCCAAGTGTGGCCTCCATAAATCCTAGAGTGCCAAAAAGTCGACTTTTTGGTTTTTCCGCGATATCTTGGAAACAAGAGCTGATTGAACAAAACTAATGATACAGTTTTGTTCAGTGAAGTCTATATTAACATAATCTGTTAAAAATAGACCTGCACCAAAATCACTGTTGGGCTGTGAAATCGGTTTGCTGTGTGTAACGTCCGCAACGGAAAATTGGGTTTTTTTAATTTAGCAGAATGAATTTTAATAATTCGGTTATCCAAACTTGCTTTATAAACAGAGTTTTTAATGCCCTTTAAACTGATGAAAAAAAAAATATACCTTTATTACACATATTTTTGAAAAAAGTTAATGCCAAAATGTGTAACGTCCGCAACGGCAAGAAAATACTCAAAATTTTTTTTTTTTTTAATATGAGGTGGAAATAGGTGTTTATAATGGTTTATTGCCTGCTGAGTCTGAATCTGGGCTTTAAATTGCTCTAGGTTGTCGAGAACCCTAAAAACATAACCTCAAAGTAACAAAAAGTGTGTTTAAATAATATTAATAATTAATAAATATCGACAAAAAATCGGAATTTCCAACATCGGAAAATGAAAACCCAAATGAATTCGAGTTTAATCATTACAAACTAAATTTCAAGCCAATCGGATGAAAAATTATTTTTTTGCAAGCAGAATTTTACAGAAATTTTCCTCGTGGGCGGATTTTTCAAAATCGGGAAAACATGTGTCGAACTATTTCGCGTACTAAGCTTACAAACCCAGTTTCAAGTCAATCGGATGAAAAAAAAATTTTTTTGTTATATAATACTATTTGGGTCAATGGAAAAAGTGTAACGTCCTCAACGTAACGTCCGCAACAGCACAAAAATTAAGATATTTTAATAACGGGACCACTTATCATTCTTTTGAAAGCTGGGTTGAATTGGTCATATATTCTACTAAATTTTTTGTAATTAAACTTTTTTTTGTTTATTATGCAAAATTCGCTAAAAAATGTGGAAATGCACATAAGCCTCAAAGTCGACTTCCATTTTTTGTAACGTCCGCAACGGAACTTTAAACAAGCATAACTTTTTTACAAAAACAGATAACCTATTATCTTAAATTAGGTTTGAAAGTACTCCCAAAGAACTGCATTTTGCACCAAAAGTATTTTAAATATACCAAAGTGGACGCCAGCTGTGTCAATTTTAAGAAGCAAATTTGCGTACAAATGTAACGTCCGCAACGCAGGATTAGCCCATATGTAGACATGTCCATCTGTACGTCTGTCTGTTTCTATGCTATCTCCGCCGTCCTCCGCCCCAAAAGTCGTATTTATAAATGTTGTTTGCTTTTTATAATTTCACAAAGTTTGTTGAAAGTCGGACAACGATTTAATAGAGCTGCGATATAAAATATGGGTTTGAAAAAAATCGCAAAAGTCAAAAAGTCTCAAGTTCTAACAAGTTTAATCAGATCCGGATATATATATCAAATAGCTGCCATATAACTGGTCTGTAGCAATGTCACATTAACTATTTAGTCTAATATGCGGATTAAAATTTAGTTTAGTTTCATTACGGTGGGCACGTTGCCGGTAAGAATGCCTGTAACACAACGGCAAAGAGATAAGTGTATGTGTGTGTAAGTTAGAGATGTAATATATATTATGGCGAGAGTATCGAGCGTCGATAGTTGTTAGTGTTTGAGAACAAACAACACCAAAATAATAAAGTATTCTTAGCTTTTTACAATACAAACAAAAACACATAAAAAGAATAATTTATGACACGTGTATACTAAAGAAATACGCACGATCAAATTACAAGAAGCACTGCCTGACCTAAGCATATGCACTTGTTGAAAATGCACGTCCTTAAGAGGAAGACCCCTGCGGTAGCAATAAACATTGTAAATTATGACATATGCTGCACTAGTATTAGAAAACTAAGATTCTCATGTTAGCTATTTAAGGCTAAGATTTTAAGAAAGAAAAACAGTTCTGATTTTGAATTTAGCAAATGATGTGGAAGTTTTCTCCTGTCAGTTTGTGATGTGTGATTTAGTCGGAACTAGATACGCGATAAGAGCTGGATGAGTTGGGACCACAACAGACCATGCGAAAGTGGCTCCATATATCAGAAATCAGTCAACTAACATTGCTCAAAGCGAAAATGAGATTGTTCAATGAAAATCATTCAAAACCTTTATATCTTACAATTTACAAGCTGCAAGGGTATACTATACGAACTTAGACTTGCAATGTGCAAATGTTTGGTGGGCCATTTTATGGGCTACATTTTCGGTAAAGACAGTGAAGATAATCAGAAGCTGAACTATAATCCAGACCAAACAAAACTCATCCCAGTTTTTATACCCGTTACTCGTAGAGTAAAAAGGGTATACTAAAGTCGTGCAAATGTATGTAACAGGCAGAAGGAATCATTTCCGACCATATAAGGTATATATATTCTTGATCAGCTTCAACAGCCGAGTCGATATAGACTTGTCCGTCCGTCCGTCCGTCCGTCCGTCCGTCTGTATGAACACCTAGATCTCAGAGATGGTAAGAGATAGAGGTTTGACATGTATGGGACAAATGCTTCTGTTATCTGCACGCAGATCAAGTTTGTTTCAAATTTTGGCCACGCCCACTCCCGCCCCCGCAATTTGGAAAATATGTTATATCTCCTACAGTTTTGAAGATAGTCAATTCGTACCTTCTAGAGATAGTTATTAATTAGCAAAATGAATCGGTTTGCCGAAAAAATGATAAAGATCGGACGAGCGGTTCTCAAGTTATGACCAAAAAAGTGATAAATTGCCGAGTTAAAAAAATGTTGCATACTTTTCGGATGATCACCCTAAGGAACGCAGGAACACTGTTAAGCATGTTTTTTCATATTTTGTCATATATTTTTCTAAGCTCTTCAAAATTATTTTCCCCAAATGACACTTATTACTTTTTAATGGGATATTTTCTCTAATCTTTCACACAAGCAGGAAGCATGAAAATTCTACACACAACTGTCATTAACTTTTTGACAACAACAAAATACAAAACTTACGACCCAACAAAGTTGTCCTCAAATTCAAAATGAACTCGATAAAATGGCTAGCTAACATCATGGAGGTATGGAAAGGTCTTTAAGGGAGATAAGCAAAAGTCATAAAGACATGATGGCAAAATAAAACGGTAAATTATATATAGTTGGCCAAGTCATGGTGCCAACATTTTGTCAACGTCAGCAAAATAATTTGCTTCCTGCCAGGGATTAAAAATATGCGCCTGAAGGGAGGCGCCAGGCCAAAAAAAAATGTTCATTATGGCATTTTCCGACGACAGCTAGCAAAGTTGCAACAACAATTTTGTCGCAGATTTTTGCTGCATAAAATTCGAAATTAAAATGACAGCTTGGGAGCACAAGAAACTACTGCAATTGCCATAATCTTAAGGCAAACTTGCGTTGCGGCGTGGAAAATTGCTATGAAAATAGGGAAACATTTTCAGAAGAAGGTTTGAGAATTTTTGGTTAACTTTTTTCAAATTTTAATTATATTTTCTATGAAATGTGAAATTTTGTTTGTGTTTTGGAATGTGTGCACCTTCGTACTTGATTTGTTCACAAACGCTTTTAGGTCCTTTTGAGTGGCTTAAGATATTTTTGGTACCATTTCCAAAAACATTGTAATTAGTTTTGAACTAGTTTTGATCTAGTCTTATCAAGGCTAGTACTCAGTTCGACTAAAGGGAAATATTGCACTTCATATAAATAAAGACAAGCTTTGAAATCTTTTTTCACTCTGTCAAGTCTAGACATCTGTAAGCATCGTACTTTCATGATTATACATATTCTGCTCCATCGTTTTAATCCCGTTCGATTTACAAAATCCCTATAAATTTCGATAAGAATTTTCTCAATTCGTTTTGCATTTGGCTAGAAGCATTTCCGTTTCCACATATACATATATCAAAAATAAACCTTTTGAGCATACTCCCATTCATGTTTTGTTTTCTCTCCTTTTGTGTTCGTGCATTCAAAATCCAATTCATTGAGGAGCCATAAAACAAATCGCTACATAAATCATTTAATGCAACAGGCCACTTAAATCCACTCAAAATGAACTTGTAATGTAAATCCCTGTGAAGAGCGGCTAAGGAATGAATGGAAAATGCCGCTTGCAATTGTAGCTCGTACAAAAAAAAACCACTAAAGATACCGCGGGGAAAAATTAAGACAATTGTCGATTTGCTCAACGTATGAGGACTTTAAAAGTTGGTAGTTGTCGCGAAATGCAAGCGTTTTATACTCTGGACGAAAGTTACATAGGGTATATTAAGTTTGTGCAAAAGTATGTAACAGGGAAGTGGAATCATTTTCGAGCCTTTTATGTATATATGTATATTCTTGATCAGCATCAACAGCCTAGTCGATATAGCCAAGTCCGTCTGTATGCACAAAGAGATCTTAAAGATTGTAAGAGATGCACTCAAAACAAAAACCAAGAACTTTTACTTGAATCTAGTACAAACGGTGTCAATAGTACGGTAAGTACGAAAATACTATTCAAGTACATACAATATTTCAAGTACGATTTTTTCAATCCATAAAAACGTATCTTAAGACCATTTCGGGTCATTGTAAGTACATTTCGATCATTTACAAAATCTTTTTGGTCATACTAATAGTTTGTTATGGTTCTTAGTACAACCCGATTTGCTTTCAAAATGCTCTTAGTCGAAGAACAAAATGTTCTTGGTTAAACCCCATATAATTTTAAAGCTTTCCCAATTTATTCTTGAAACTAGGTCTTTGTATTGGATTTTGTAAACCAAAGACCAAGATGCTTATCTACCTTCACTCCATAACCAAAGTGTTCGAACCAGGAAAAAAATTTAAAGAAGAGATTTTTTTTCCTCTGTAATTATTATTATTTTATTAAGTCGACAAAAAAGGCTATCAACACAATTACCTTATCAACTAAAAAAGCCAAACAAAGAAAAACTAACAAAATTACAAAATAACTTAATAATAATTTCACTTAAAATAATTCGAATTTTCGTAGCACACTTTTTGGAGCTTGCATTGTAAGTTCATTCTGCCCTTAATCCGAGAAATTTAGTACTTAAACTAAGTACGATCTTTTCTTAATTTTTCGGCTTACTGTAAGTACGAAATGTTATTGACGTTTTTGTCATTTAATTAGAGCCCAAAAACGGGATTTGTGTTAAGAGTACAGTAAGGAGACATTACTAAACTAGTAGTGGGAGTTGATGATCTATCGATTCGTAACAAGCAGTGAGTGCTAGCAAAAGGAACTAACAGTTTGGGAAAATCACATGGAACACGTAAAACTGTACATAGAACATATTAAAACAGAAACAGGTTTGTATAAACAGAAGTATTTCGTGACTGACAGCAAGCGCAGTTCAATATGGGCCCCAGGTATAAAACCGTAAGTGCTTAGAAACTGTTTTTAAGACAAAACGACCGCAAAAAAAAACCAGATTAGAAATAGAAGGACAAGGTTATCAAATATTAAGGTTTTAAAGAGGTCGTATACAAAAAGTACCGTACAAAGTACCGTACTAAAGTACGGTAATTTTCTTTCGTACGACAAAAACAGACCGACAATGTACGCACGACGAAATGTAAAAAGATAAAAGACGACTTTTTGCGTTCACACGACGTACAAACAGTTTTAGTTACGTACAATTAAGTACAAAACGGTTTTTAGTTAGTACGGGTGAAAACGAATTTAGTACAGACTTTGTGGTGGACTGAGACTATAACGGAAAACCATAAAAAAGTAATAGAAAACGTAATGCCACAAGTAAAAACATGATAGCAAGGCGCAATTCGCATGTAGGGATCTCAATGGTAATAAACCGCGAAATGCTTAGACTGTTTTCAAGACCACAACATCACAAAACCCTGTTATGATATACGAACCGCGATTAATACCATGGAACCAAAGGTAAAGAACATTGCCATGGTTTTGACAATACTGAGCCCCGAACCAGACCAACAATGAGAACATAGATAGGCAAAGCCAGACCAGATACCAGCCACCATTCAAACTCAAGAGTTTGTTTGCCATTATTAGTTTTTGTCTCTGGTTTTTCGCGATATTGTTTGTCGTAACAACATGTTTGAAACAGTTTTTAAGATCTTGGCTATGTTCTTTATCTTTGGTCATCCTTGGTATTATCGCGGTTTGGTATTGTCAAGACAGGGCAAGCAGTTATGTGTGTAGTTTGTGGTCTGACAATTCATTCCGTTTAACACCACGGGTGCCAATCATTTTTACTTGGTAGGCAATACGTTTTTCATAATTACTATTTTTATCCTTTTTTTCGCTATTTAAGCGATTGTGCGGATTTAAGCTAGCCACACACAAAGTCGTAACAAATCGTTACCCCGTGTACACAAAAACCAGTATAATTACAATCACTTCGGAATTGTTCTCCATTTCTCCAAACTGTTAACACTGTTAACACGAACTGAAACTAGTGTGAGACCGAGACATACGAGATGACAAGAATCACAGTTACTACTCAAGACTGAAAAGAATTCAAATAAGAGCTGTTTCGTTCGAATATCGGTTTGAAGTGTTACTTGTTGCTACGTAACAATGATAGTGAGCTCGACTAATTAACAGTCGATTTTCTATTCTTAAATGTTTCATACATAGTTAAATCCATTCAAGAACAAAACATACATGAAACGGCATTTATTGTATACCAAGTGTAGTGTAAAACAGTTTTTATACCCTGTACCCATTGAAAATGGGTAAAAGGGGATCATGAAGTTGTGCAAATGTATGTAACAGGGAGAAGGAAGCACCTCCGACCCCATAAAGTATATATATTCTTGATCAGCATCAACAGCCGAGTCGATTTAGCCATGTCCGTCTGTCCGTCTGTCCGTCCGTCCGTCCGTCCGTCTGTCTGTATGAACGCGTAGATCTCAGAGACTTTAAAAGATAGAGATACAAATTTTTGCTTGTACATAGGTATAGGCCGTACGCAGATCAAGTTTGTTTAGGATTTGCAAAATTTTCCCCCCTCCCCCCTTAAACCGCAAAAACTGTCAGAGCCACAATTTTAAAGTTACAACATCGTCGCTTAATATATATTATCTTAGGCCCTATTCTGAAACGCACAATGAGATCTGAGAGAAAACACTGAAGCTATTCACGAAACAATTAAAGAATTCACACGATAAGGTATCGCCATGCCTAAAACCTCTTTTGGTATCAAAAGGCTCGGAGAGGTTCGTTCCTATTTTGACGGAGCTTTGAGTGCTTCTCAACGTCATCATGCAAAGTCGAACGTACTTTGCTGGAATACCTAAAGTAGACAAGGCTTCGAAAAACCTTGACCTTATCGGCGTGTCGAAAGCGGCTTTGTAATCGATAAAAAGATGGTGATTTTCGATGTTTCTCTCATAGGTCTTCTCTAGGATTTGGCGCAATGTGAATATCTGGTCTGTGGTGGATTTACCAGGTCTAAAGCCACACTGATAAGGTCCAATCAGTGTATCAATAAGCGGCTTTAGGCGTTCACAAATAATGCGGGACAGAACCTTATATGCGATGGGGAGGAGACTGATCCCGCGGTAGTTGGCGCAAACTGCAGGGTCTCCTTTTTTAAAGATTGGACAGAGAACACTTAGATTCCAATCGTCGGGCATGCTTTCGTCAACCCATATACGGCACAGAAGTTGGTGCATGCACCTTACCAATTCTTCGCCTCCAGCCTAGAACAATTCAGCGGGCAGCTCATCAGCGCCTGGCGACTTGTTGTTCTTAGCCTTCTGGCTAAACAGACTTCTGTTGGGTCGGCGGGTCTATCTCTATGTTGTCGGTTGGTGGCATCGTTACTTCTCTAAAGGCGGCATCATGTTCGTCATCGCCTCCCAGTAGGTTGGAGAAGTAACTTCTCCATTTGTTAAGCGCCACTTGCGGATTTGTGACTAGATTCCCCTGTTCGTCTTTGCATTGTGCGACTCTGGGCTTGAAACCTCCTGTTAATTGCTTAATCTTTTGGTAAAATTTTCGAGTCTCACTCATGCCGAATAACATCTCGACTTCCTCGCGCATGCGCCTTTCCTGCTCATTCTTTTTTCTTCTAAATAGGCGCTTCTCCTCTTTCCTTTTCTTCTGGTAAACAATTTTATCAGCATCCGCTCTCGTCTGCAAAAATGTCTTGTACACCACGTTTTTCTCTGCAGTAGCGCGTCGGCACTCCTCATCGTACCAAGACCGCCTTCCAGGGGACTTGGAGTACCCGAGTACCTCCTCGGCAGCCGCTCTCATGGAGTGGGATACTCGATTCCATTGTTCACCTAAATCGGAAGGGATAGGGGAGGATTCCTTAAGCAGATGGGCGAGTTTAGCTGTGTAGGCTTCAGAGGTCCCTTGTGATTGCAGCTTCTCGACGTTTAGCTGTCGACGTGTGCCAGAGCGTGTGGCATGTGCCACACTGAGCCGCGTGCGTACCTTGGCTGCAACCAGGTAATGATCGAAGTCTATGTTGGCTCCTCGAGTCGCACGCACGTCTAGTACACTCGATGAATACCTTCCGTCGATCACAACGTGATCAATCTGATTTCGTGTTCGTTGACCAGGGGACTTCCAGGTCGCCTTATGGATGTCGAGGTGTTCAAATCTGGTACTACTTATGACCATGTTCCGGCCCGCAGCGAAGTCTATTAGCCTCTCTCCGTTAGCGGAGGTTGTTTCATGAAGGCTGAATCGTCCGACTGTCGATCCAAAAACTCCTTCTCTCCCGACTTTCGCGTTAAAATCGCCTAGCACGATCTTTATGTCGTGACCGGGGCAGCGCTCGTATAGTTGTTCCAAGCGCTCATAGAACTCATCTTTTATCGGGTCTTTCTTGTCTTCTGTTGGCGCGTGAGCACAGATAAGGCTAATATTGAAATATTTTGCCTTAAGTCTGAGCGCGGCTAGCCGTTCATCAACTGGTGTGAAGCTGATGACAGAGCGACGCAGTCTATCACTCACTGCAAAGCCGCACTCGTGCTTGGAAACATGTCCGCTGTAGTAGATCTCCCAGGGTGGTATTTTCTTTTCTTTCTTCTCCGTTGGTAGCGTTATTTTCTTGCTTCCATATCCAATCCATCGCATTTCCTGGAGTGCGGTAACGTCCGATGAATATTCCTTGAGGACATTCACCAAGGAAATATCATCACCATCTCCGTTGAGGGTGCGGACATTCCAGGTGCATATTCTCAAATCGTGGTCCTTAAAACGTTTGCGTGGGTCGTCGTCAAGGGGTGTCCGTATCCGAGGCATTGTAGTCGCAGTTTTCATTGGTGGAGATTTTTTACGGTGGTGGGTACCAAACCCGACGCACTAACCCTATATATTATACCCTGTAGGGAAGGGGGGGACGCCGCTCACGTTAGTCAGCAGCGAATGCGGGTGCATTGGCACTGCTTCCGGTGGTCACCACGAGGAGGTGTGAGTCGACTTGAGACGTAGTAAGCCAGGATCACTCTGGGTTCGCCAAGTTGAACCGATCAGAAGCTTTCCCTGACCACGTACGCCCCCATTAGGTCCAGAAGATCTATGACTAGAAGTTCTGAACCACCATCATATTCATTGATACCAGCATATTGAAGTTTGTCGATGGCTAAAGTAAATCTCTTTCAAAATGCTCTTTAATATTGAGTGTTAATACTGATAGCAAAGCGTCAGTGGGTACTTACCGAAAAAGCCGTTTCGATAAAAGGGTCTGCTTTGTTTCTTTTTTATTTCCGTAATTTGAAGTGCAAAGTAGTTGGAGTAAGGACAGGTTAAGCTCTGAAATAATTCTTAATAATCAAATCACTAAATGCTCAAGTGAACTGAACACTGACATAAGTTTTTGTACACTCCAATCCCACCCAGACATCAACTTTCCTTAAAACGGAGCAACCAACAGAAGCCACAGGGGATTAAAGCACAATTAGCACACAAAAGTGTGGTCAAATGGAACCAGCAGGTAGCTCATTCTAATTCCAACTGCTGCTAATACATTTCAAATTTATTTCAAAGTAGATCAAACGTGCACCACAGGTTCAATGGAAAATAGCTTCTTGCCGTTAACATCCGTTGGTGCAAGAATCTCCTCCAGCAGACGATTCAATGATTCGGAGCCCAAGGCATAATCCTGTTTGGTGTTATTGTGCATGGCATCAATATAGACCGGACTGCGATTCAGTTCAATATCTTTGCTGCTGAGAATCTGCTGCAAGGCAGCACTAATTTGTTCCGATCCCATGTTATAGGGTTCCAGAGGCCGCTCATCAAAGCTCTCTACCGCCGACTCCACTTGCTCGGCAACGTAAGCATCCGCATCCTGGTTCACATCATTGACCTTTCTCAGAAAGCGTTTGATTTGAGTGCTGACCAATAGGCCAGCCGAAAAAGTGGCTACCCACTGGACAATGGACAGCATAGTAAAGTTGATTAGTTTTAGAAATTTTGTTTATGTTTTGTTTAAATTTAAATTCTGGAATTGAGCACAAAAGCATAGCCTGCTGAGGGTGAAAATTTGAAACAGGCGCCACTTGCCTCACTCACAAAGTCTGGTTGCTGGCAAACTGTTCTGTCTGTTGAACACAAATTGTGCTGTTACCCGCAATCCCGTTATTTCGATATTTAAAATTACACAATTTTTATTGCGTTCATATCACAAGCAAATTACAATACACACTTCATTTTCGTTATACAAAATGTAAATTTACAGATACCCTACCAATCTCTGGGCGGGGAGGACGGAAATATAACTTCTATTGGAGGCGCTGCAAAAGAAGAATGCTTATTAAATCGAAATTCTTTGACAAGTTTCTCAAATAATTTAAAATGTGTATCTTAATGAGTGGATTTCTAAAATTTGTAACTCATTTGAATACACGGTTCAAAAATACTCAAGCTAGAAAACCATTTGGTGTTAGTACAAGGCTCGAGTTGCCGCTTTTGAGCAGTCCACGAATCAAAGCCAAATCGTCAGGAGTGAGGGACCAGCCAGTCAGTTGACCCACAGACTGCAGTTCCGGACAGTTGTCCATAAGTAACTAGAGGAGGGGTGTTTTGAATAAATGGGCAATTTAATTGAATTAAAACTGCTTTACCTCCACCGCTTGAACGGTAAGCTCGGGCGCCAAAGTAAACCAGATATCTTCCAGCACCTTGAAGTCATGATGGACAAACATACTGAAAAGAGGAAGATCACAAAATTGGTTAGTTTAAAACAGGATTTTAAGAGTGTAAAATTTTTGAAATTTTAGAAACAAGAATGTATAATGGGGCAAAGGTAAAGGCATATTTGCAAATTAACTAATGGACGCGACGGGAGCGATTTTGGTTTAAAAAATGAGCTGCAAACTTCTTAGAATTCTGAAAGTACGATTACACATCCGTTTTAGAGTTGAAGATTCGGCTTACAGACCGGTTCGTTTCGCTTGGTTCATAACTAATGAGTGGTTAAAACATTTCGGAGTTTTAATTAGTAAATTTCTTACTTTTAAACTTGATAATATAAAAATCATTTGTCATCATCACACCTTCTGATCATTTTACAACCCAACTACCAACCTAGTAATCTCATCGCATCCCAAATACGTCCATCCAAACCCATAATCCATAATAAAAAGATCAAAAATCGGAAAATAAAAAAAAATTTAAAACGTCGCCAAAGGAGAAAAATCAAGAATTCCAGGAATCCTCGGGCGGATTTCGACATTGAAAAAACATCAAAATTATCGTATTTTGTCCTTACAACGAGTTTCAAGCCAATCGGATGAAAATAGTTTTGTTTCACACGGGACGACGTAAAAACGGAAAACACATCAATTATTTCATACTTTCCTTTCAAACCCAATTAGCAATCGGATAAAAATAGTTTTTTCGTGCAGAATTTTCCGACCATTTTCCCGTGGTTTTCCAAAAATCGGGAAAACACGTCGTCGAATATCTCGCGTATGAGCACAAGACCAAGTTTCTTCAACTGAAATAACATTTCCCATACAAATTTTCGACGCTCGCCGGGTGGAATTTTCAAAGTAGTTTCACAAAGAAATTAAAATAATATACGTGCGATGATAATCAGTCAGTCAGTCAGTCAGTGAACAGGAACTATTAGAGGGTTTATCGTGTGACAGAAGAGCATCGAATAAAATAGACGCGACGAGCTGAGTAATTTGTCGTCGCGCGTCTCGTTATAGTTAAAGATTTAAAAATAGGTCTGGTAAAAGCTACGGAACGGGGCGGATGATAAAAAGCTAAGAAGACGGTTGAAATAGTTTAGTGAGAAAAACTTTTTAATTCAATTACGCTCTCAACGCTCGTATTTATAATTTTAATGATTTCATATTCACCAACCATTCAAAACGGACAAAAGTTATATAATCTGAAAAAGTCTAGTGAGAAAATTTTCAATTAATCTAAATCAAATTTAAAAATAATAATTTTTCGAAATCAGACATATATAGTCCATAATGTTATCAACAAGTATAAAATTCGGGAAGTTTATTTTATATAAGAGGGAACCACCACCTCCTACGCAACTCCTTTCTCTCTCTTCCCCTGTTCCTCATATCCTCCCCCTCCAAAAGCGACTGACTTTGCAAATACAAAAGCCAAAGATATCTGTCACCTAGGACAAATTTTTTTTCGTTTGGTTCCCCAAACAAAAGTCCAATAAAGATCTTCACTCTTAATATTATAGAACTTAAACTCGTGCTCTTTTTAGTACTCGAAATCATGAACCGATCCAGTCAATGATTAAAAAGGTACCTACTCAGTTTTCTTACAATGAAAATGTCAAAAACTTAAGGCTGCAAACCGGTCCTGAATCGAACCCCTATTATTTTTGACTCCTTCAATCTGAACCCGAACCGAACCAATTTTTCGAAAAACTAGGATCGGTTCAACGAATTAAGTAGATTTGCAAACTGACATTCAAGAAGTTCTCCACTTCTACGACATTTAACTTTATAATATAAGGAAAGGTATGCAACTATGAAAAATTTAATGTTTTTAAAAGTTGCTCATGTGCATCAAGGGCAATTCTTGATTTGGACGATGACCAAGTTAACTTTATTAATTTCCTAGAGGACTCTATAATTACAGTTTGCTGTAGTACCAAACCTTAGGTTCAGGGGTGCCGAGAACCGGTCTACGAACCGAACCTTAGGCTTTACCACGGGTACGAAACCCCCGGACTATACCTGGTAACTTAATACATATACAGTTAGGCCCCGTGAGATATGCAAGTGCCCCGCCCCATTTATTCATGAGAATGAGAAGGATATTTTAATTGATATTTGAATGGATCAGAACCGGTATCCAACCGGTTTAAAAGTACTTCAGAGCAATATCTCAGAAATTACTTGAGCTATGAAAACTTGATGGTACTAAGACATTAGGCTGTCCAGCTGGTTGAAACAGTTAAAGAGTGGTTCAAGTGCGCATCTCATAACTATTCTTTCGCCTGAGATATGGTAAATTCGGCTTAAGGTTTACTCTGTGAGTGTTAGACATTACAAATTTTTCAAAAAATTACTTAAGCTATAATCTGATATTAAAAATGTTTTATCTTTTATGATGTGTTACTAACACATGAATTAACTTTCATGTAATTTGCTTTAAGGTTAAAGGAAATGCCAGGAAAAGATTTACGGCCCATCTCACCTAACCATCTCACCATATTTTTCATTTAATTTTGACGCAATAATTTTTTCCAGCTTAAGTCACTACATTTTTCCATTTTCGAAAAGTTTTCTCTATTTTCTGTTTTTGGAAATTCAGTACATTACTCAAGCTTTTCGGGTGCCCGAGATAGATGAAATTTTAAAAATTGCTTATCAAAATCGAATTTTCTAGGATATCTTAAGAACATTGCATAAAATAATAATTTTTAAAATTAAATAAAAAATTAAATAATAAATTTTATTTTTAATTTAAAAAAAAAAAAAAATTTTTTTTTAATTAAAAAAAAAAAAAAAAAAAAAAAAAAAAACTAAAAAAAAAAAAAAATAAAAAAAAAAAAAAAATAAAAAAATCTTTTTAAAAAAAACATATTAAAAAACAAAAAAAAAATTAAAAAAAAAAAAATAAAACTAAAAACACAAAAAAAAAAAAAAAAAAAAAAAAAAAAAAAAAAAAAAAAAAAAAAAAAAAATAATTATTTTTTTATAAAAAAAAAAAAAAAAAAAAAAAAAAAAGAAAAAAAAAAAAAAAAAAAATTAAAAAAAAATATAAAAACAAAAGCGGGGGAAAAAAAAAATAAAAGTTAAAAAAAAAAAAAAAAAAAAAAAAAAAAAAAAAAAAAAAAAAAAAAAAAATAACTATTATTTTAATTTAGTTAAAAACCCTAAAATTTAAAAATTAAAGAAAAATTTTAAAAAAAGGGTAAAAAACCGAAAATTAATCCAAAATTGGGCCAAAACAGTTTGTTTTGAAGTAATTTAAAGGAAATTTTAAGTTCATAGATGAAATAACTTTAGAAAGATGGTGCTGAAACACTTTAAAAAGCGGTTCGACACCGGTCCGGATCCACTTCAAAATCTAACTATATATTACCAAGATCAACATATCAGAATTTTGGTTCATTGCTTAGACTACTGAGGCTCACCTTTTATCAGTTCTTAACCGCTTTTTAACCGGTTCACAGACTTTAGATTTATCCTATTACTTATTTCTGACCGGCATGAACGTACTGAAATTTCCTGAAGATCTGCTTTGCGGTTTGGACTCCTGTAAATTAGGGTTGTCAATATTTTATCGATATTATTGATATATACATTATTTTTGTCGAACGATTAGAGTTATTTCCATATGATATTTTTGTGCCGATATGGGCGAATATCAAAATTTTTTTAAACGATATATCATTTTGTTCTGCATAAATCTCTAGAGAACTAGCAAAAACGAAATCTTCGGAAAATTTCGTCCAGAAACCATGAGTCTGAAATTAATTCCTCCATTCAACTTAATCGTTATAGATTTTCTTCTAGTTTTTCAGCCTTGTTGGAAAAGTGAAAATCCTCAAATGTCTTTAATATTTTAGGTCGATTCGCGCGATCAATATATTTATTTTAGACCCATAGGTTCTGGCTGAAATAAAGTTTTCCGTAGATTTCGTTTTTGCTAGTTCTCTAGAGATTTTGGAGAATGTTAGCTTAAAAGTCTCTCGGAAAATTCATCGCAGCCTTAGAGCTTGAATTTGTATCTTCTTAACAAAAACTGTTCCAATTAAAGTTCCATCTCAAAATCCGGGTTGCATCTTTTGTCACAAATGTTCCTATTCTCTAGTTATTGGTTGATTTAATGTTTAATTGCAATTTTTGGATTGTGTCTTAGATTTTGTATGATGCTCAAGTTTAAGTCATATTCTCCATAAATATAAAGCAAAACTTATGGCGACACCATTTATATAGGGTGATTTGGACTCTGGAATTCCCGTACATACCCAATAATATCCTCATCTGTGAACTCCACTGTGTCCACGGCCAGTCGCTTTAGATCCGTGCAATTGCAAAGGAACGCCTTTAACGAGCTCGTCATGAATGCACTACTGAGAATCTCCAATCCTTCCAGTTGCTGGAATTTCACCTGGGTGTTGCCATAGGATAAACTATCGATCATATAACAATCGAGATCAATTAACGAAGGGCATAATCTCGCTAGTTTGCCTAGTTCCAGATTTCCATTGCCCTTGATCATGGTGAGATGCCTGAGATTCCGTCCAATCGGACGCTCAAGCAGTGGCATCAGCTCTCCCACTACAAATTTATAGATTTTTAACTTTCTCAATGTTCTGGTATGCAAAGCTCTCAGGCAACCCATTTTGGGTGAGTCAAGATACAAAGTTTCCAAGCGGGGACACGTTTGCATTATAACCTGAAGGGTCCCCTCATCGGTGGCCGTGTCATGTACATACTTCAAGCGGCACTTGTAGCGATCATCGATATTGTCATAGATAAACTTCAGTGCGGCTCCCACAAAAGAGTAGGTGGATAATGTCTCCACCTGTGGACAATGTTCCAGTATTAAAGCAATATCCGAATAGCAAATATTCTCCTCTCCAGGCATGCCCACATCCACCACAGTCAAAGATTGCGAGCAGACTCCTTTGGCCAGGCAATCGATGCCAATTTCTGTGATATCCGTCTCACCAGAAATATCGAGAATTTGCAAGCGAGTACAGGATTTGGATATTTCCTCGAGCAACTGATCGTTGGCTATATAGGGGACATATAGTTTGACCAGATTCTTGCAACGTTTCACTATTTCATACATATAATGCATATGCTCTTCCTTCACCCAAATTCCTTTGATATTCAATACACGTAAGCCAGCTCCTTGGGCGGCTATAACCTGCAAGGGACATGTGTTAAATCTTCAGTTACAATGATTAAGAGGGCAGTTTGAGTTTTTTCGTTTCTTCCAACATCTCAATTACCTGTAGAATTTTCTCATAATAACTAAACGGAAAGACTTCGGTTATCAGAAAAGTAACACCACAATTCAGCAGCATTTGCAGACAGATGAACCTCATGTTGGCATCCAAATAATCCGAACTTAAAATGACCCTCAATAGATCTTGATAAATATTGGGCGTAGCTCCCGATTGTGTCAAATACTCATTCAACTCCACCATCACAATATTAATATCCAAATGCACATCGGGCGCATATTGCACATAGCTAATGGTTGACACCAACAGATTGGCCAATTCGGCCAATGCGCTGTCGCTCAACGACCGAACGGTGCACTTTTTCGACATGATTCTTGCAGAATCTCTGATGAGATTTGTTTGGTAAACAAAACTGCGACGCAGAAAACCGATTGGTCAGCACACTAATGCTGCTCAGATGTTACATCACTTGGTTGGGCATTTCGTCTTGTATTATTCTCTTTCACTTCATCATATTTATTGACTTTGAACTTTATCGTTTCAACTTTGCGTGGAGTTTAAATTTATTTAAATTTATCTGCGAGTTTGCAGGGCCAACAAAAGAAGATTATAACCAAAATAGATTCTAAATTTATATATACTATAGAGAAACTGCTTTCCCGCTAAAGCAATTCGTACGTTCTATGCGTTCAAACGGCGCGAGGCAAACTGAGTGCCCAAAACACAAGGGACGCTGAAAATTTGTGCACATTGGCAAATTCATATAAGAGAGCATTTCTCGCTACCTATTATGACACTGTGCTACCCAAAAGCGCAAAGATCGTTTTGAGAAAAATATAAAATTTTATAATCTGTTTAAAAGGTATACAGACTATACCTTCTTCCTATTTTTAAATTGGAAAAAATTTTACATGTGTGTAAAAACCAAACAAATTTTAAAACTATTTATTTAAATTGCAGTCATACTCTAGTCGGATGTCTTAAAAATACCTGAACATTAAAATACTAATTAATATATTTGACATAATTTTAATTTGGCGGCTATTTTCAAATAATTGTACAAAAACTAAAATCGATCAATCTGATTATTAGATCGACCCCGATCTCAACAGGGTTCAAAATTTTTTCTGCTGCAATGCATCTACGGTTTGAGCCTAGAGTGTTTACTTATCTTGTAGGGGCCCCGTTTATGATATGAAACATCTATAATTTCCGTACGGACGGCTTTATTAGGAGTAAAATTTGATTTCAGCGTCACGTGACGCTGACGTCATTCATATTTTGTTTTGTTGTTTTGTGGAATTTCGCGGCAAACGCCGTGGGATCTGGGAAGGATCTGGATTTGGTTGGGATCTAAATGAAAACTGGGTGGGATTTGGATGGGATCAGTGTAGAGTCTAGGTGGGATCTGGGCGGGATCTGGGCAGATATAAGTGGGATGTGGGTAGGATCTGGTTGGGATCTAAGTGGGATGTAGCTAAGTTGGATCTGGGTAGGTTCTGGGTGGGATCTGGGCGGTATCTTGGTTGGATCTGGGTATGACCTTTGTAGGATCTAGGTGGGTTCTGGGAGTGATCCGCTTAGGATCTGGGTGGAATCCGGGTGGGATCTGTGTGGTATCTGCGCCCTTACTGACTTACCTGTATACAGCATTGAGCGAGCTTGTGATTTGAAAATAAGCTCTAAATCTAAGCCTCGTGAGTGTTAACGACACTCACACTTGTTTTTTATTTTACAAGAGCCTGCCTTTGGATCGTCATTAAGCTTAGCATCAAAATCGTTCACACTTTATATTATAAAATGGCATTATATCTAAGCTTAAGTCTCCTTTCATATTGCTGTTGGGAGTGTCTTATTTAAAGTCTTCTTCTTGCCCTACGAATTGAAAATCACAATGATTTTGCGGAATCAAAATTTTCTACGACATACTGAGTCAATTCATCGATAACAGGCCCAAACAACATTGCACACTGGGTTTTGCCAGTACTTATTTGAACAGAATTATTCAAAGCAAATTCCACTTGATTTTCAAGCTTCTACCAGACGAATTAATCGATCGCTCTAACCATTGTGATTTCCTTCTGGCAATAACAAACTCATAAGCGTCTTCTCCTTTCGTGCAGACCTACAACAACAATTTGATATGTGGCTCTCTCCTACCTCACTCTGGCAAATTCGAACGCAACAACAATGTTGCTTAAAGCACGGTACAGAGTGATCCAAGCTGTTTGGGCGCAAAAAAAAGTAATTCATTGCGTGAGTGGATCCTAAAAACAAAACAAAAACAAAAATACCAAATTTTTGACTTTTTAGTGAACCCAACACAGTTTTCCAGATGCGTTTGGAACAGCACTTGGCGCAAGATCAATAAAAAATTTAATAAATTTTCTTATAAAAATAATATTATTTATTTCCTTTTTATTTCAAAAAATTTAGTATTACTGTTGTTGCTTTTGGCACGGGCATGCTTCTTGCAGATCTTTCTGGGCTGCTGCTGAAGGTTCTCCATGTCAACTGCATTAAAATTATTTTTATTTGTGAGGTGCCAAATTCTTAAATAAATAATTTTAGTTATTTTGGGCGCCCAAAAAGGGCTCGAACAGCTGCTCATCCCATCCACAACTTTAGGGTTTGACGTTCGAGTTCGTTGTTTGTGAGGATCGACTTTTCGTTTGTCTACGTGCACACCGAAAAATGTTTGACGTCAAACCTTTTGAGTGTGGTTTTACATCGTTTTTTTATGGGCGTTTTTCGTTTGCGAGCGCTTTTTGTAGTACTCCGTATTGTATTTCTACACTTTTTACCTATGCCTTTAACGTGTACGTATTAGAATATGTGTCCATTAGACTGGACTTTTCTCCATATGATTTTCAACATGTGAAAGATTTTGGCAAAACATGGCCCAAAATTAGATATTTTGAGGATTGATGGTCTTGGTCCAAGGCTTCAAGGCTTTCTTTCGGTCGGCACGCTTCGAAGCATTTACAGTGCCACTTGCCACTGAATAAAGGGCATGTTTAGATGTGCAGACGCCTACGTGGAAGCATATATTTACTCTCTAAAAACTTAAAAGAACACTATGCAACAGCCAAAATCCTCCTCCGTTGGCCGAAACCGATTCATTTCTAATTCATTATGGGAATATATAAAAATCCTCGAACTTTAATGTTTTGAATATTAACCATTGTGTCGACCTACAGTCAACCAAATTAAACCAAATTTTGAGAATCTTTTTAGGAGCTTACAAAATTATCAATCAACGAATTTAAGAGCGGTTTCAAATCTAAATTTATGTGAATTTTTGATTTCGAATTTATGGATAGTGCAAGTGTGAAATATCAAGTTGGCCTATGTCCCGTCCACAATCAGAAATCTGATCTTCTTAAGCCTTGGCAAAGTCTTTTATCAGCATCATCGACTATAGTAAGAGTTGATTTTGCTTTTCTCACCAAAAAACTTGTTTAGTCTGTTAAAAGATAAAGAATTTGTACATTTTTTTGGGCAAACAAGCCTTCTCCCAAAATTTTGGTTTTGACCCCGCAAACTGGAACTCCGAAATAATTCTTTAGACTAAATAGATCCCATTTAATTTCATTAATTTTGATTATTTCATAGACAATCAAGTTACACAGTTTGTTTACATATCTCATTACTATCTAAATTGTGATAAACGCATAGACATACATACATGCAATCTAGTACAAACATACATTCTACCATAATTTCGCAAATATTGACTTGCTATTTGTAGGAGTTGTATTTGTAAGACCTCAATTAATGGGCCACAATTCGAATTTAAATTTTGTTTCAATACTTTCATAGCTCACAATTTCTTGAACTTAATATATAGAGAGAGATAGAGAGAGATTAACCGGTGTGGTTTGCAATAGCTTAGTATATTTGCTATGGCTGCAAATAGCTGGGCAACTTCATGCGCATGAAGAGCCAAGTGGTAAAGAAGGAAACCAGAATGAAAATGAAGCCCATGGCTGTCAGGAGTAAGCGATTGAGATTGGTTTTGCCGGGTGCATGTGTCTGATCCATAATGATGAAGCCCAGGCCTCCGATGGTGAATAGAAAACTGCTGGCCAATCCCTCCATAATATACTGGCCATTGACGCGATAAGGCATAAAAGCCACGGGGCGTGAGTGCCCGTGCTCATCCACGGTGGCTCCCACGCTGGGTGGTTCCACAATGACATCATAGATTATGCCTGGACAAAGGGTGAGAGGAGATTAAAGTTAAATGAAATCAGATATACTAATGTAAATGCTTACCGCCGGTGACCAGAAAGTAAGAGACTAGAATTAAACTGAACACCGCCATGGGCGAGGGTGTGGGTATGTTAAATCGTCGCACTTTGATATTTGGTGGCACCAGAATATGAAATGGCAGACTGTAGAGAGTTTCAATCATGTTGGAGGACTTGGCTAAGCTTGTAATGCAAATTTAAACCGGCGTAGGCGTAATTTGTTGACGTGAAAATACCAAGTTTGTTCAGTGCTGTCAGTTTGGCCAAAAAAGAGCTAGGTGCGAGAATAAATTCCAGAAACCTCTAAAGGTTTTCGCATAAACGTTAGTATCATATATTAAAGCTGTTTAAATTATAATGTTCAGGGGCTCTAAAAAGCCCGGCTAGTAGATTAAATAACAAAAGTTGAGCGAGATGAAACCGCCTTCGGAAGGACAATTCGGTTTTCCTCCCACATAATCGGTACCTTCGTAAATAAAGTTGTCCCAATTAAAGTTCAAGGTGCAATCATTTATACGAAAATCTCTAGAGATTTCTAGGACACCCCTGATTATGAGTTTACAATTTGGATTTATATTATATATAAGGTACAGAATCCAAATAATTTCGTTTGTTTTTTAATTTATATACCTCACGTGGAATCGTTTAAAAATAAATTGTAAATAATTTCAGCTTGAGTTTTTGCCAAAAGAAATAGATTTCTCTCATTAAAATTAGAGTTGGGTTTAACTTGTTGAAAAAAAGGCTAAATTGGTGGTACTGATAAACGGCTGTCTGCTATTTCACAGAGCGCTGTTATGAGCGATAACGATAATACAGTTATTTATCGAAATTACAGTGACAACAGTTACTTCTATTATAAATATAAATCTCTATATTTTTATTATTCACGTCACAATACTTCATAATAATAAAAATTACGAAATTAATTTTGTGTCGTTTCGAGTTACTTGCCTACTGCGATTTGGGATGGACAGTGTCAGTGTCACCGTCACGAGTTGCGCATCTCTAGTGCATCGATATGTCGTAATTGCACTGGCTCGCCCATCACTAAGTTGCACAAAAACAAACCGATTTTTTTTATTTCTGTATCAATTAAATTAATTAAACTAAACAGATGGCTGATGCCAATGCCTTGGCGGCAGGTATACTCGTTCATTAATGTGTTCCCTAAATCTATTTATGAAACTCCCTCTTTGTTAGGCAAACCGCCGGCAACTCTCGACAAGCGGGTGCAAAATATTGGAGATTTGGTTCTTTGGCAGAGGTCCCGCGCCTATCATGATCTCATCGGCTACATCAATGGCACCAGTTCGGCCATACAGGGCATCAAGACCACCGATGAGATGTACGAATCGGAAATGTTGTGCAAGTTGTTAAGTCTCTTTGATTCGCTGGAGAAATTAATAGAGCAACATCCGCCCCTGGATCAGCCGCAGCGGTTCGGCAACAAAGCCTACAGGGATTGGGCTCGAGAGATGCGCATACAAATGCCAGAGCTGTTGGAACAATTGATGCCCGTCTCGAAGCAAAAATATTTGAATGAATTGCAGCAATATCTAATGGAAGCCTTTGGTAATGCCACACGCATTGACTATGGCACCGGGCATGAGCTCTCCTTTATGTTTTTCCTGTGTGCTCTGTTCAAGGCTGAAATACTGCAGGAGCAGGATATTGTGAGTGCGGCTTTGAGACTGTTTAATCGTTATTTGGAGTTTGCTCGTAGGCTACAAAGGACATATAACATGGAACCGGCAGGAAGTCAGGGTGTTTGGTCGTTGGATGACTTTCAGTTTGTGCCCTTCATCTGGGGCAGTGCACAGTTGGCGGGCAAGTAATACGAAATCAGTCTTGCATCCACATTTTTATGTAATATTCTGACTGCAGCCAAGAGTCCCTTCGATCCGGCCAAGTTTGTGGATGAGCAGATCATCAATGACCATAAAGAACACTTTATGTTCATCAGTTGCATCGATTACATCTGCAAAGTGAAAACCGGACACTTTGGTGAACACTCCAATCAATTGTGGAGCATCACAGCGGTTCCTTCTTGGGTGAAAATCAATGCGGGATTGGTCAAGATGTATCAAAAGGAGGTAATATTTAGCCAACACAATTTCTATCTTGTTTTTAACTGCTGCTCTTTCAGATCCTCTCCAAATTCCCTGTCATTCAACACGTTTACTTTGGCGATTTGATGTCGTTTGAGACTGTGGCCGCTGGTACAACGCTGACCAATGCTCGCTTGGGTCATGTGGCGCCACCGCCCTCAAAACGCATTTGTATAGCCTCGCCAGTCACGCCCACTTTGGTTCCACCTCCCCCCGTCACCGTGGCTCCGCCGCCACCAGCCGAGGCTTTAATCAACGATCTAAATGTGGGCGACTCCAGCAGCGAAAGCAGCGACAATAGTGTAGTCTTGCGTCCCTCAGCCTCATCGGCTTCGTTGGTGGCCAGCACAATCGAGGGTAGCGGGGATAATCCCACCCAGACGGCCGTAGAAGTGGCCAAAGAACAGCAGGCGGACTAGTCGCAGCAGCCATCGTTCTGTGTTAAAATTGTTGGAAAAAAAGAACAAAACTAATAATCTAAATTATAAACCGTTTACCCTTTACCATTAAAAAACATTTAAAAAATGATTATTTAATGATTCAAGATTTATATATCTTTATATAGAAAGCAAACACACAGAATTAAAAACCAAAGCTGTGCTGTTGCTTTACTGGGAGACAGCATATTTGCTTTTTAATTCATGTTTCAGTGGGCTTAAAATCGCTAGAAATAACTTAAACTTTATATATTATTTCCATTGGGGTTGAACAAGGGTTGTCGATATTCAATAATCCAAAATTTTAGTACCGATATTTGAAATTTTAAGAAAAAATATAGATATATCATTATTTTCTAGGGCTTAAAAAACTAAAAAGTTTATAAAGAACGTCCTGACCATAGGATTGCTAATGATACTTGCTGGTGGCAGCTATATTAAAACTTTCCAATGGGATAACTTTAGGTTTTACATGACTTCATTTTCTGAAATTGGACTATACATATTTTAAAAGTGCATTAGTACATGAGTTAACATCACTGAAAAACAGAGGTATGCTTCTTTGTATGTTGGATTTTTTTGACCCGGTAGGTTATGGGCGTTATAAGGCCACTTCCAAAGAAAATCCAACATAGAAACACAAATTCAAAAATTATTATACGAAGAGACCAGTGTTGCCAATTTGGCCCTTTTCCGGATAGATTTATGCCTTTTTCGACCGATCGTTCCTATGGCAGCTATATGCTATAGGCATCCGATGTGCCAAAAGACTTCGTGCAAAGTTTGGTTGAGATAGCCTTAAAACTGACGGAGGAGACGGACAGACGACGGACATGGCTATATCAAGTCAACTCGTCATCCTGATCAAGAATATATACACTTTATGTGGTCGGAGATGCTTTACAAACATCCGGACAGTTTCAATATACCCTCTCCAAGGGTATACAAAAATAAAATCATGCATGGAGATAACCATTCACATTGAAATCCCCATTGCATGGAGAATGAGTATTAGAGAAGAACTTTGCTCTTACTTCCAGTGGAGATATCATAGTGAATCTTTTTTCATAATTCTATAATATTATAACAAGTTATAAAACACACAGTGGGTACGCCTAAACCCCTCCAAAGCACGACCCACCACCCCCAACATACAAAAAAAAAACTTTTACGCAATTAGTCAACAGCTGACTCGTCGATTTTGACTCCTCAGCTATCCGTTTTCTCTTTCTTCGTCTTGAACACTCTGAAAACTTGCCCTGGGACGACCACGACCAATATGATTCAGATATTTTGTACATTACCATCCTATAAAACCGCTTCGTTTTTCGCAAGCCAATCAGATTGCTTTTTCAGTACTGTAACTATTTTTCGACTGCATTCCCGCCAAATTGTTCAAATTCTCTTGCAGCAATAATGGACGGATTGTTCCATTTGTTTCAAATTTTCCATTTCAACATAGCCTTCGCTCGCGATCTTCAATTTCAAAAAGTCACACAATTTTGTAGTCTTCTCTGCATTTGTACCGGTCTAGGAGCACCAATTTTCAAAAAAATACATTCGCCTAAATTCGCATTCACAAGAAGCCCGTACAACAGAAATTAAAATAATAAAAAAATGTTAACATAACGATTAAATCGCAACAAAACATTGAAATATTCATTGCACAAAAGGAACAAAGAAGGCAATCACAATAACTGGCAAAAAAACAAAGACGATAATCACAAGAAACGTCACAAAAAAGCACAGTTACACATACAACAAAAGAACCGAAAAAAGCGAGGCCGCTTTGATACACATCACACAGCAATCTGCCAAAATCCGCAGTTGGAACTTAAGCCATATAATCTGAAAAATTTGACTATTATTTTAAAATAAATTGTATCGTTAGCTTTGATTAGCTTCACAACTAAAAGCTAGAGATATTATGAGTTAGTGTGGACAGTGTCATGGAGCAATTAGAATTAGAGAGGAACATTGCTCAGTCGGCACTGCTTCTGTCAAAAAATCGTCAGCTGTTCGCGTTTACGCTCTCTAGATACTTTTTGGTCAGCTGTTCGCTCTCTCTGGATACATTTGGGTTATGGTCGTCTCGCTCTAACCACAGTGATTTCCTACTGTCACTTTGAAGTATCTTTTTGGGCACTATCGTTTAGCACCAGCAAAATGAAGAGAAGCGTCGTCCCACGATACATTAACTTCAAGGTAGCGTAATCGAAAATGCCTTTTCGCAGCCGCTAGAATTTAAATTTAAACAGAGAACTACAATTTAGTTGCAGAGGCCGATACCGTCATACGGTAGTGATGGCCAATAAGGAAGAAGAAAAATAAGAAGAGAGCACTACTTCAGAAAATCAAAAGCGACCGTCATGGTGTCCTATAATATTATCAATCATGATTAATTTTTCTGAGCCTAAATAAAGAAGACGTACTTAAATGGTGTTCAGAAAACTTGAAAAACTGTCTAAAATTGGATGTATGCCTTTGAGAAGGGAAAGTAAGCGTAAAACGTTTTTTTTGTGCGTGCCATTGTTATGACTTATTATGTCGCTAAACAGTCTGATGGAAGCTGAGCCAATGACCTATCTTTCTTAATATTTTACCCTCGACACTGGTAAAATATTCAAGAACCAGTAAAGAAGAGTAAGGTCTTATAATTGAGATGGTCGCCAAGAAGTAAGTAATATTTTAGGGCGTAAGTAGTTAAAGTTTATTTGTCTTTCTTTCACAGGCCAAAATCTCATTAGTTAGGATGCCCCAAAAAGTATGCTACAATAACATGAACAAATAGCTCACTTACCACAAGACTGGCATATCTCAGAATAACCGATTTTTTGTAACAAGTTCTCTACGAATCTAACACAGTAAAAATATTCCTTTAGTTTTAAGTTAATCTAGTAAAAAGATTTAAGTTTAAAATCCTCATTAAGAAAATTCAAATATATGATTTAAGCGAAATATTTTCATAACACACGAAAGGTAAAAAAAAACTCAATATGTAAATGTTACACAATATAGTTATGTCAGCCTTAAAGTAAGTAACCGAAATGTTCTAGCAGAGATTAAACACTTTAACGACGGACCTGGTAACTAGGGACAAGGTGAAGTGCGTTGTGAAGTGCTTAGAAATATATGGTGTCATCATCATTTAACGCGCAAGCACTGTTTATGTCAATTGACCCCACTTAAGTGGTCGTTCGTTTCTGGTCAATTGCCATAATGAAGCGAACCAAAAACAAAAATTGTACATTAAATTGTTCACAAATGCACCATAATCCCACAACAACCCAGAACAACAACTGCTACGAAATCAATATGCTAAATGAGCCATGCAAATAAACGAACTCCTATAAACAAATTTGCTCAACTTAAAATGGGAGGAAACTGAAATAACATAAAGCCATGCCAAAAATATAAAACAAGAACATTAACACGGAGCATAAACTAGAGAAAAAGAGAGAGAGCATAATCATTTATTTTCGACACATCATTTATCAAATCGGGCAGCCGGCAGCTTGCCCCTTAAAAACTTTCCCTTTGTATAGTTTTTTTTTTGTTTTTGTTTTTGACGGAGCATTAAAACTTTGCCGACGCATTTTGATTGAAGACTCTGGAAAAACATGAAAATTTTGCTTTTCTTTTGTGGGTGTGGGTGTGGAATGTAGTAAGACCACGACCAGACCAACTTTGGTCATGCTCGTCATTTCGACCTACACCTCAACTGGGAAACTGTGCTCTGTGTTTTTGCAAATTGAATGAAATTGGGAAAATGGATGAATCTGTGAAAAGGCGTAGGAACATGATTGGGTGTGGGGTGGGGTGGGGTGGGGAGGTAAGCTTAACACAGCTTGAACTTGGCTGCAACAGTTAAGCTGATAAGGTTTTTGTATTTTTTGTCCGTTTTCTATTGAGAAGGCTGATTTCAGGTGTCAAACGGATTGAAAGGTCAGAAAGAAAATGCTTGAAATTAGACATTGGATGATGTAAAAAGTTTTTACTTAACGAAATTTGAGACTTTTGTATAAAAACGGGAAAAGCCAGTGGCCAGTTTAATTTCTTATATAAATGTAGCAAGTCTCAAACAGTAAAAAACAAACGGGAAAACCTCAAAGTGTGTTTTGAATTTCCGATATCAACTTTTCTCCAAGTAATTGCCATTCAGTTACACAAATACTTTTTAAGTCCTCTCTCAACTTCCAGCAGCTAATTACATCCACACCCGCACATACAATTTTGCGAAAGTTTAAGATTTGCCATCGAACTCCAAGTGGAAGCCACAGCAAAAGGCAGTCCCCAGCTTAGAGTGGCTCCCAAACTGTAGTCAATGCACATAACTTGCACAAAGTTGTCGCAAAAACTTCGACCTGCGGAAAAACTTGGACGTGTGCCTGGTGAAAATTAGTTATTGTCTATGGAAAGTGCGTTGCAAAATAATAGCTAGGTGGATGGGGAAAAACTCTACTGGTAAACTTTTTTGATCAACTTCGGACAAAGCAAAAACGTGGTGACATTGACCAGAGCCCAATTGCTTCTCTGTGTTCCTCAAGCCAATGTTGGATTCTAAAAATTATGCGTCTGGGTATGGGGGACAGGCATACTCCAGTCTCCATTATGTTAAAGCAGCTGACGCCCCGACAAGGACACGACCCAAAAAACATGGGAAAAATAATGAATACCAAAAAGGGGCTATCCAACGATTTAAACGTGGCGCTCTCGTTGCACAGTGGCGCATTCTAAATGGTCTCTTGTAAGTTGAACTTAAAACAAACAAATTGTTTTTTTCTAAAACTTTAAAAGCCCATTGCCAAAATTTTGTTATATTTTAAACGATTTTTATGTTTGAGTTATCCGCCCAATTTCCGACTTTGCAAGATATTAAAAGCCACGCATTACGTATATTAAAATATAGAGCCTAGAAAATGAGTTTGAAGCTAATCGCTGGGAACTAAGAGAACATGGGAACATTTTTTTGCAGAAGTCATTGTTAAATTTTTATACCGATCTTGGAAAATTAATTTAAGCCCGACTGAATAAAATTAGTAATTTCAATTAATTATTTTTCCACTTTGGGTAGAAGTCAAGCTTTCTTTTGGTCATAACCGTCACATCATCTGATTCTTATCATTGCTTGAGCAAACCGATAAATAATCTTGATTACTAAATACTTTTAAAAGGTATAAACCATCTATCTACAAAATTGTGGGAGATGTGACGATTTTTACAAATTCCGGGGGCGACAGGGAGCTTGGCGAAAATTGAAAGTAAACTAAATCCGCCTGCATGTATGAGAACTATATTTCGAGACAGACGCACGAACAAAAAACTTGAACGAATAATTTGGGTACGATCGGTCTTGAAAAAAAATTTAGTCGTTCTTGAATTTTCAAAAACTTGCTTGGAATCGCGCTAAATTCGTTCTCAATTTGGTATTAAAAAGGGGAGAAAAGAGGAGTGAGGAAACGCAAATTTGAGAGAATAACGTAGAACGCGTTCTCTCAAAGAGATTAGTATTAGAGAGAGTTCGATTCTCAATAGTTTCAAATTGATGTCTTAACTGTGACACCTTGATGACAGCTTTTTTTGAGTGTACATTAGGCCGGTCCCCAATCCGGCAAAATGGAAAAAAAGGAGGTCTCAGCATTCCCAAAGCTAATATTTGTTGTGTAACTAAAAATTTTTGAAGAAAGGATCTAAAAATACGTCAGCTCAGATAAAAGGAACGTTTTGAGATAACGGTCCGTATTTAAACGTAAAAAGAAAACTAAAGTGAAAATTTTAAGCTGAGTTACGATAAAAAATTACTTGTGTTTGTCAGTAAGTATGCGAAAAATTTATTTTATTGAAGATAGTAATTTACATTAGATAATAAAGGCGGATAAAAAACTTTTCAAATGAAAGTTAATAATAGTAAAAAAAAATTTTTATTTTAATTTTAAATGGGCGCGACAGGGCCTCAAAGTTTTGAAAAATATTAATCATACGACACGTTCACCAAATACAAATTTTAACAACGAAGTTATAAGTTCATTTCAATTGCTGTCATTGTTTGAAATTTAAAAGGGATTTACATTTGTGGAAATAAAAATTTTCAATTTTGAAAGTTTATAAATAAAATCAGCGACCAAATGAAAAAATTTAAGAACATGTAGTTATATAAAAAACTTTAACGCCAGTGCGGTTAAAACTGATATTTTGTTTTTTATAATTAATAAAAGTATAGGGGGTGAGAGATGTAAAAATTTCTATATGGACGCTCAGGTACTATAAAAAATCTATAAACAATTTTTTATATATAAGTGAAGCAAAGAAACCAGAAGGGTGATAGTGGAGATGAGATCATTAATCTTACTAGCAGGTACCCGACATGGCTTGCTTTGCCTCCTATTGTGTTTAAACACAATACGGAAAAGTAAAGCCTACCGTAAAATTGGCATCTTTTAACTTTTCTTGATAATCTAAACTGATTTTTCAATTCAGCACCAACTTTTAGAACTTTTAATTTTCATCGTCCGTCTATTTACCCGTCTTCATAATAATCTAAGCTTATACGAAAATTATTTCCTCTATTTTTTAGATCGTTTGATCTACGCTATCTATTTACCGGTCTTTTAAACAGTCTCTTTATTAATCTTCATGAGAGTCTAAATTTATATATGAATTTTACATGTCTTGCGATTTTTTGAACCGAGTTGCCCGTATCTTCCATTTACACGTCTACTATTGCCCGCAATTAAGTCTTTATGATAATCTTATAAGCTCCAAGGGTAAATAAACTTCGGTCGAGCCGAAGTAAGCTTGCCTCTATTTTTTTTAATAGTTTGGAATGCTGATCTTAAAAGTCGATTTTTTAAATTTTACCATGCCTCCGTTTTTTAAAATTGGAAGGTACTCTTACATTTTAAGCCGTAAATCACTTCATAATTGTCAGGAAGAGTCAACCAAGGTATAAATCGAAAGGTAATTGAGCTGCCAGTAATCGCGTAGAGCATTTTTAAATCGGCTTAGTAGTTTAAATTCAACGACCAAGGAATATATAAAAAAATCTATTTTTTGCCCTCGAGTTTTAAGTAAATAGCCCCACAGTGCCCCCACAGTCATACGCATTGTCAGCCCAGCAGTGACCAGGGATCGGCAGTCAGTCCAAGCAACATGCTGTGGTCCCATATGCGTGCCTGTGCCTGCCTGCTAGCAACAACAGCAAACCAACGGGTACATAGAATTGGCATATGCCGGTTTCATTGTTCCATCGACTGAAAAGTAAAGCTGTTAAATTTTTTGAAGGGTTTAAAGGCTTAGTGGCTGGGGGAGGAAGTTGTCAGCGCCACAGGCTGTAGTTTGATTTATATAAGGATGATAAGCCATTCTGCATCCCCGCAAACCTTTCAATATTCACACCAATTCCCTATGCAAGCGTATAGAAATTCCTTTCGTTCCTTATTTTTGTCTTTGTCCTTTTTTAGTGCTCATTTGTTTTCCCTTTTCAGGTTTCATTATAGTTTTTGTACAGTATTTTTTCGCATTCTGTTTGCCCAAATGCACATCACGTATACGCCGTGTGGCACACTTAACACAAATTGAATGAGTGTCCCGCACTCTTCGCTGCGCATTATTTAATCATTAGGTTTCACTTCAAAAACAAATCCATTATATCATAAAAAAGTGTACAAAGATTACCGCTAATTTCTGTCGCTTCTGAAAGCTGCGTCCTTGTGCATCAAAATGGATGCCTCGACGTCAGTCAAGAAAATGTTGCTTCGCTTAATCCGCCAGGTCATCAAAGGCTAAAAGACACGGCCAGCTTGAACTCACTGAAAATATTACAAAGGCGGGGCGGAGGGTGTGGGGGGAGAATTTGTCATGCAAACATGACTTGGCAGAAAGGCTCTTAGACGCAACTGGAAATGCGCGCAGCAAATTGCATTTTCTGGTTTTTGTTTCTTTTGAGGTCGCTTTCTGTTTCTGGGAATAGACAGCTGCTACGATTTTCTACGATTTTTCCACGCCTGACGGTGCCACACAGATTACATGACCATCGATATGTGTTTTGGCCGTGAGCCAGCAGCTCCAAATGGTCTTAGCCATAAAAAAAGGCGCGTGTGTGTAGTTTTTTTTCCGCAGCTCCTCCCTTCCTTCTGTTTTGTTTTAATAACTTTCACATTTCTTTATGAGTCTTACGTGCTTTGTTTTTAACGTTGCTCTTACTTCTCTTGGGTCATCTGCTTCTCAGCCCGGGAGTTTTTGTGGACCAGGTACTCCGGCTGATTAATTACCCCAGATAAAGTTGAATGATATGTGAGAACATTTGTGGCCATTTGCCGTTGCTTATCTGGCATTAACTAAATTTTTACTATTTGTGTCCCGTTGGACCGCTTGGCTATCCGCTTTCTGTGTAATCTCTTGATTGAACTTTTAGTTAAAGTGGCAATAAATTAGCTAAAGCTCACTTTCTGTTGAGGGACTGCACTTAAAGCACTTTCAATTCAATTAATCAACTTTTATCTAGGAGACACTCTACGCTACTTCATCTTCATTGGCTCACTTGGGCGACTAATAAAATTATTTTCACACCCAAAAAATAACAGAAAAGAAAAATGAATTATCAATTAGGGCCTCGATTTGAGTCTACTTAAAATTTAAACACAAATAGCACGCTTAAAAAATTTAAGATTTTTGAGAAACAATTGGAAAGCAGCCCCTACCGCCTTCACAGTAAAAAATGTTGCATAACTAACTTTGGTTCGGCTCACGTTTTTTCTCAATGTAAAGTAGAAAACAAATTAATTTGCTTAATACACAAAATTTTTTGTATACCGGCATTCGAGAAGCGTTATTTTGGAACCGAAAAGAACCTAAATAATGTACCGGTACAGCTTCAGTTCTGACCAACAACAATAGGACGATCGGAGGACTTTAACGTTATTTGGTTAAATCGCATGCCTTAAAAAAAAGAGTGTTACTCAGCAAATCTTTTTTATAGCCTTGGAGAGGGTATATTTAAATTGTTCAGATGTTTGTAACGCATAGAAGGAACCATCTCCGACCACATAAAGTATATATTTTCTAAGCTATCTCCTCCGTCAGTTTAAAAGCTATCTTAACCAAACTTTGCACGATGTCGTTTAGTACAAATAGGCTGCACATTTGTCGGAATCGGCCGGATCGGATGACTACATCGTGTAGCTGCCATAGAAACGATCGGTCGAAAAAGTAGTTCTAGTGAGAAAAACTTTTTTGTTTTCAGTGCTATCGCTCCCAAAGCTCGTACTTACAAGTTTTCAATGATTTCACATAATTTCCCCAAGATTAGTGAGAAAAACTTTTTTGTTTTTGATGAATATATTGTATAGCTGCCATTTAACTAACTGGCAGGCAAATATCAAGCTCCAAGAATATGTAAACTTCGGTCGAGCCGAAGTTAGCTTGCCTTTATTTTTATACCCTGTTCCCATTAAAAATGGGAAAAAGGGGATCATGAAGTTGTGCAAATGTATGTAACAGGGAGAAGGAAGCACCTCCGACCCCATAAAGTATATATATTCTTGATCAGCATCAACAGCCGAGTCGATTTAGCCATGTCCGTCTGTCGTCCGTCCGTTTGTCCGTCTGTCTGTATGAACGCGTCGATCTCAGAGACTGTAATAGATAGAGCCACAAATTTTGGCATGTATATAGGTGTATACTGTACCCACATCGAGTTTGTTTCAGATTTCAAAAAATCCTCCTCCTTCATGTTTAAACAGCGAAAATCTGTCTTATTATCTGTATATTTATCTGACTATAAGAGGTAGAGCCACAAATTTTTGCATGTATGTAGGTGTACACCGTACCCAGATATAGTTTGCTCCAGGTTTGGCAAATTCCTCCTCCATCTTCTTCTAACCGCGAAAAACTGTCAGAGCTACAATTTTTAAGTTTGAACTTAGTGACTTAATATATATTCAGTGAGGCCCAACATCTATCTATTCTGTGTACCACTATGAGATCCGAGCAAAAACACCGAAGATATGTACATAAGTCCGCCTGCCCATTTATTGAAATAAATTTTAAAATTAATGGAGTTCAAATCTATAGGAACCACAATTCTTGGGACAGGGTATTTTGCTGTCGGGGCACTCGACCGCAACACTCTTACTTGTTTTTTTTTTGTGATGTAGAAAAAAGGGGGAAATCAATCAATCGATAAGGCTACATCCTATATTCTTAGATCCTCATTATAATTTCATCATAACCTTAGAAGGTTCAATCCGGGGGTTCGAACCTGTTGTAAAGTCAAGGGTTCGGTTCGCGGACCGGTTCCTGGCTCGCTTAAACAGAAAAGAAAATGATATTCTTTTGTTTAATTATTGAAACTATCAAATTCACTAGCTGACATTATCTACTTTCAGAACTGCTTAGTTTAAGTTAATAAGGATTATACCTACCAGCTCTTGGATCTAAAAGAACAAACTTTAGTGCTCAAAAGGCTCGTCCAACTGATGCCTGAGTTGCTGATAGTATAGATAAGGAATGTCTTGCCTTTTTATGTAAAGTTGCAAAAATATGCTACGTAACTAGATCAGGTGGATCACGCTAAGCGAATTGAAACCGTATATTCAATGCAAGGTAGAATTCATTCAGACGGTGTTGTTCTATATGTTATAGTAACCAATGCTTACTAACCATACATTAACTAGGCAATATACGTACATCAAAATTCACCCAATTCATGTTCAAACCGCAATCGTTTATGCTAAAATTTCTAGAGATTTCAAATAATTTCCTTTACGTGACGTTGAAAAAATCACTTAATTTTGTGAACCGAACCCAATTTTTTTTAAATGTGGTCCGGTTCGGGTTCAGGTTCAAGGAGTCTAAAATCTAAGGGGTCCGGTTCATGGTCCGGTTCGACGGACCCAAAAAACCCGAACCAAACCGGTTCTAAGGGGTTCGGTTCCGTACCAGTTTGCAGCCTAGGACATAATTCATTAAGGTATTCATTCATTATAGAATACTTGCGTAGCTTTCCGAAAAGGTGGGGGCAGCTGTGCCTGAACAGACTATGCGCACGCATAAGAGCCAGAATCGGCACGGATATTTGTTCTTCTGAGGAACAATTTTAATATACCCTTGGCAAGGGTATAATAATACTAAAAGAACTAGAGTCCAAATTGAAGCAGTAAAAACCCGGCAGCAAAAGTGGCACTAAAAAGCAGTTTATTTGAGTACTTCCACGCGCAAAGAGGTATTTTTTGGTAGAAGCAAACAAGCAGCGAAGTATTAAGGAAGTGTAACTCTCGCATTCCCTTTCTTTCTCTCTCTCTTTAGCTGCACTTTTTGATAGAATGGTGTTTGCATTTGCATGTGTGTGCTTTTCTTGGCACTGTCAACGCATAAAAATAAACTAAAAATGCAGGGAAATGTAAGTGCATTCACACAAGAATAGTAAATGCTTAAATATATACATATGCACGTATATAAACTTTTTAAAGCTTTTGCAAGTAACTTTCGCAATTACAAAACTTACATATGCTGGAGTAAATAGGCGGATTTCGGTTAATTCGAGCAGAGCTCTAAGTTCAACAGTCATGATGCCCTGTTGCCTGTCGCCTACTTTTCCTTTTGTATTGTCAAACTGCCATCTTGCAACCCAAAAAAAAGAATATGCCAGCCAAGACACGAGCACCTCCTTCGCCTGGGTTGCGCCGGCGGGAGATTTTCGTCCACTAAAATGCTATTTTTCACTCTATTCGAGCGGAAGTTGAGCGACAGCAAACGAAGCCAGCAGCACGCCCTGGCTGCTGCAGGAGCAACAGCAGCAGAAAAACCGGATGTTTAGCATGCTAACAGACGTACAGCAGCAACAACAATCAGCTAGCGTTGTCGTCCTGGTGACAACAATTGTGCATTTGAATGCCGTTTGGGGAGCCCTCTGTCAGTGCAAGAGGGGGAAAGTTGGTTAGCTGTCGGCGGCAATGCACCCGAAAAAAAGAAAAGCACCAAATCCCACACAACACCAATTCGACTCTAACATATAAAAATAATAAAAAAAGCTGCCAACAAAAGTTGTAACTATCGCCTGTGGTCTTTAATATTTCCAACAGAATTTTGTATTCTGCTCTACTTTGCTGCCAGCTCTGACGATTATGGAAAGCCGATGGTATGAGGACATAGGAAACTCGGGACAAGAGGTTGCAAGAGGATTAGTAATGGCGACACAGAAAAAAACTGGCATAAAAAACGCATAAGCCTTGGCAGGAAGCTTGAAAAAGGTGCAATTTGCAGTTAAAAACTGCTTAATCAATTTTGTTTTTCAGTTTAAGTTAAGTAAATTTTAGACTACCCCATATCAATTAGGAATTTTCCTGACTTTCACTTTAAAACTATTCCTGACCTTACCTGTTCCACCTAATCACTCAAAGAGTTCGAAAACTTTGCTTCATTGCGTTCGCGGCACTCCCAAACACACTAACTGGAGGGAGGAAGTGTAACCTTGCCGCCCACTCATTGCGTAACTTTACGAAAATCAAACAACTGGCGCCCTTCCAACTTGCAATTGCCTTTCGGCTAGTGCAACTGACAGTCCTTTGGTTAAAGCTGGCAAAACAATTTTCACATTTGTTCCAGGAAAACTACCAAAAAGACGAATTTCGAGTTAGTGATGTACAGAGAGTATCGTGAGATGAAATGTGAAGGTGAAAATTATATTGTGAATCAATAAGACGGAAAACATGTGTATTTAAGATTGTAACAATTCCCGAAGAATCCTCTCTTCCATATATCCGAAATAGTGCACGGGATTGAAAGATTCTTTGGGTCTGGTTTGGTGATACATGAAGACTTTTTAAACAGGTTTAGGCACTGTTTCAAAGGTTCTAATCGCAGTACGTACCCACATCAAATCTCAGAATGAATTTAGCTAATTTGTGGGATTCAAAAATTATACAGCAACGACCGGGAACAATTTCCAGTGTTATCATTAATCGACATGTCACCGAGATTGCTTATTCGTTGGACTAGGACCAACAAAGAAACCACAAAAATTCTATTGTTAAATTAAATATAATGAAATGCTTGCTATATATTACCAACTAAAGTTTTGGTGTCTGCTCGCTATCGCGGAGTGAAAGACATGGCCTAACCCACATATTCCGGCCAGCTTAATTCTTTTCCGCTTCTTTCTGCATGAGTGCCCATAAATATGCAGCTCCGTAGCATAAAATTGTTATTATTATCGCTTGTACAAAAAATTCCATTGTGCCGTCCAGACTCACAATTTTGAATATGCTGACATTTTCTTTTTAAATGTGTGCTGCGGTATGCAAAATAAAAATTAAATAAAATGATAGCATTAAATCAAATTAAAACTAACAAATTCAAATTCCCGACCTAAGAATTACCCCTGAAATGACGTCACATACTCACAAAGTTATGCGCATTCGAAATGGATTAAGTATTTGCACTATCTTGTATTCATTGTAGCATTATTATGGACTATTCCAGATATTCATATATGTTTAAGCCTATTTAGCATATTAAAATAAATATGGGTATGATGTTCCAGGTTCAATTCGCAGACGGGGTGGACAGTACCTGCAGCCCGATTGGCGGAATGGCTTTCTTTATGTCACCTCTTTCAACACGACTTTCGATTGATGCGCCAGATTCTAAGAAATTAAAAAAATAATATAAAGTTTTTCCAACAAATTTAAAATTCTTTTGGTAAGAAAGAAGCAAATTTTAGAATTGCATACTAAACACATCGACTTCTAAATCGAGCTCTTTTAGAAGCTGCTTTAGGCTCTGTTATTGTCACACATAACTTTAACACATATGTTTTCTTTGGCTTCTCCTTTTCAATTGATTAGCACGGCGGCGCCAAAAGCAGAGCTGCGATTCGTGCTAGATTTCTCTGGTATAAATTGTAACTATATTGTAAGCTTAGATGCTGAAACAACTTTAAAAAGGAAGGAATAACTTCTTGCGATGTTGAACGATCGATTTCGATTTATAAAAACATTTTGTCGGACAAGAGAGAAAGTCTTACAGCTGGAAATACTAAAATAAATTTTGTTGTGAATTGCAAATTTATTAAGTTCTGTAAAAAAATAAAACAATTATTTAAATAATTTTACTTTAAGTGCGACTGGTGCATTAAATATACGTTGTAACTTGTAGCACAAGGATATAAAACCAATATATCTAAATCTAAGCTTATTACTGCATTTTTATTTATTTTTCGCCCACCACCAAGTTTTTTTTAACTTCCGACTTCAATTGGTGAATTTTTATACACAAATCCATATTTTTTAAAACAGCTTTAAGTGATCTACTCTTTTCAACCGAAATATTTATAAATTTCTTGTGAATGGAAGTGCTTTAGCATTTTGCTAGTTTTTTCTTATAATCAAAAAGGGCAGATATTAATGTCTTACATGGAAGACAAATTTTCCAATTTCCGGAAAATCCAGTATGTTGAACCATTTTTTGTAAAGTTTCATATTTTGAGTGTCATGAAGGAATATTCTTTCTTCTGTCTTATGTTATTAAAAAAAAATAACCAAATAAACTATAGTTTGCTCAAACAAATCGGCATACTTGATTTTAAAATTAAGGAGATTGGGCTAAGAAGAGTATAAATAAAAGTTTGCCCCCAAACTGTATGAACACTATCGCAATGTTTTTGCGGAGAGGAAAAATTTACTCTAATTGTTTAAGAGCAAATATTTGCTCCTGTGGGAGTTTGTTTAACAAAATTACAAATCAAGCCTAACTTTGTTTGCACAATGTCGGGCCTAAGCTTAACAGCAAAGTCTAAAAAATATTTGTTTAATTACTCTACAGTTTAGGGGAAAATAACCCACTGATTTTATTTAATGGGTGGGCAGTAGACTGAACATAATCATATTTAAATTTATTTTTGAAATGCCTCATGCCTCACGCTCTAGCACACGTCGAAAGCTAAACGTCGAGAAGCTGCAAGCACAAGGGACCTCCGAAGCCTACAAAGCTAAACTCGCCCAACTGCTCAAGGAATCGTCCCCATTCAAAATTCTCCACAAATGGAGAAGTTACTTCTCCAACCTACTGGGAGGCGATGACGCCTCTAGAGAAGTAACGATGGCACCAATCGACAACATAGAGATAGACCCCCCGACCCAACAGGAAGTCTGTTTAGCAATATCAAGGCTAAGGAACCACAAGTCGCCTGGCGCTGATGCCCGCTGAATTGTTCAAGGCTGGAGGCGAAGAATTGGTAAGGTGCATGCACCAACTTCTGTGCCGTATATGGGTAGATGAAAGCATGCCCGACGATTGGATTCTAAGTGTTCTCTGTCCAATCTTTAAAAAAGGAGACCCTGCAGTTTGCGCCAACTACCGCGGGATCAGTCTCCTCCCCATCGCATATAAGGTTTTGTCCCGCATTATTTGTGAACGCCTAAAGCCGCTAATTGATGCACTGATTGGACCTTATCAGTGTGCCTTTAGACCTGGTAAATCCACCACAGACCAGATTTTCACACTACGACAAGTCCTGGAGAAGACTTATGAAAGAGGCGTCCAAACACACCATCTTTTTGTTGATTATAAATCAGCCTTTGACACACCGATAAGGTCAAGCTTCTTTAAAGCCCTGTCTACTTTAGGTATTCCAGCAAAGTACGTTCGACTTTGCATGATGACGTTGAGAAGTACGCAAAGCTCCGTCAAAATAGGAAAGAACCTCTCCGAACCATTTGATACCAAAAGAGGTTTTATGCAGTGCGATACCTTATCGTGTGACTTCTTTAATCTACTGATGGAAGATATACTGCGCAAGTGCCGACATGCCAACAGAACCGGCGGATTTATTCATAAAAATCTAATGCTAATTGCATATGCCGATGATATTGACATTATCGGCGAAACCAAACGGGCAGTATGCAAGGCGTTTTCAGAGATTGAGAAGGAGTCTAGATTAATGGGTTTAGCGGTAAATGAGGACAAGACGAAGTACCTAGTATCCGGGGACAGAAAGTCATTGCGACTTGGACAATCTGTTACAATGGAGGAGTACAACTTTAATGTTGTGGAGGATTTCGTCTACCTCGGAACGATGATAACCAGCAAGAACAACATCAGTCTGGAAATCCGACGAAGAATCACTCTTGCGAACCGATGCTACTATGGGCTTAGTAGGGAGTTCAAGAGCAAAGACCTCAAGCGAAGAACAAAAATAGCCCTGTACAAGTCGCTTATCATCCCAGTCCTGCAATATGGCACAGAAGCATGGACAATGACAGCAGCGGATGAAGAGGCGATTGGCGTGTTTGAGCGAAAAATTCTCCGGAGGATTTATGGACCTTTAAAAGTCGGCGATGATTTCCGCATTCGAAGAAACGACGAACTGTATGAGCTCTATGGGGACACCAGTCTGGTCAAGCGCATAAAGCAGCAGCGGCTGCGCTGGCTAGGACATGTCGCCAGGATGAAGGAAGAAGCTCCAGCAAAAAAGGCGTATAAATCGAAGGCGGCTGACTATGGAGGCGGCAAGGTGGGAAGACCACCACTAAGATGGGAAGACCAGGTGCGGGAAGACATTGCCGAGCTTGGTGTGACCAACTGGTGGCAGCTCGCACAGAACAGAAGCAAATGGAGAGCGTTAATCGCAGAGGCCCAGACCGTCGAACGGAAGAAGAAGAAGAAGAAATTTTTTGGAATGACTCCTAGATGTTTGGTTTAGTTTAGTGTTTGGTTCACATGCGTATCCATAATTATTGAAAAAAATCTTGAAAGCAGATTAAAATTGCTCATCGTTTAGACAATGGTCAGACTATGGAGACTTCCACGCGGAAAAAATTAGCGGGAAAAGGAATGTTCGAGTAAAAATTGCATACGCCCAAGGAACTCTTCATCTCACGGTATGACACACGCTGATCCTGCAGTTTTAATTCAGGCACAGCACTGATTGCTTCTGGCTCAACAACCGTTTTTTAAGCTAACAACAAGGTTTGGCATCTCAGGATGCTTTAACGAAAACGTAAAATGAACAAGTAAGACCGTTGCAGTCGAGAAGCTCGAATTCGAAATACCCTGTACAATTGACAAACACACACTCATACACACACAAACACACACGCACACATACACATAAACGCATAAAACGAGAGCGTAAGTTAAAGTCGGCTCTAACCGACTTCGATATACCCGTTACTCATGAAAAAACATGTTTAACAGTTTTCTTGCGTTCCTTAGGGTGACCATCCGAAAAGTATGCAACACTTTTTTAACTCGGCTATTTTTCACATTTGTGCTCATAACTTGCGAACCGTTCATCCGAACTTTATCATTTCTTCGGCAAATCGATTCAATTTGCTAATTACTAACTATCTCTTGAAGGTTTGAATCGTCCATCTTCAAAACTGTAGGAGATATAACGTTTTTTCCAAATTGCGGGGGCGGGAGGGGGCGTGGCCAAAATTTGCAACAAACTTGATCTGCGTACATATAAAAGAAGCATTTGTCTCATACACGTCAAACCTCTATCTCTTACCATCTCTGAGATCGACGCGTTCATACGGACAGACGGACGGACGGACAGACGGACAGACGGACGGACGGACAGACGGACATGGCTAAATCGACTCGGCTGTTGATGCTGATCAAGAATATATATACTTTATAGGGTCGGAAATGCTTCCTTCTACCTGTTACATACATTTGCACAACTTCATGATCCCCTTTTACCCATTTTCAATGGGTACAGGGTATAAAAAGGGGAAATTGAATTTTAATGTAGCAACTTTAACTTAAACCCACGGCGCCAGTATTAAATCTTAAAATTTGAATTTTGGATTTTCATTATGGCAACTAGAAATTATTAAGAATTTCTTTGCGCGTTGAGGAACAAAATATTTCCAAAAAAATAATTTTCATATAAGGGACGTTCAGTCTAGTGGGCAGTGTACCATCAAGTGCGATGTGAAAACTTTATTTCAGTAGGTATATAAAAAACAAATTCCGATCGCAATAATATAACATCTGAATATCGTATATTATTTAACAAAACTACCGCTTTATCTATACGATATTGACCACCCTAGTAAACGAAAAGATTAAACGGATGAATACAGATAATAAATTGTTAAACTGAATGGTTGAAAAAAAATCCAAATTTAAAGTTGAAAATGATTACGTGAGTCTGGCTAGCATCAGAATTGTCATTTCTAGTCACGCATCTGCATCTACGCGTATGTGCCATATTCTCAAAAATACAACCTTACTCTAAAAGCGTAAGCGACACTTGTGGGCGCCCCATTAAGCACAGCCAACGCGATAAAGACAGAGAGAGAGAGGATGTTAAAGAGTGGGAAAAGTTAGAGGTTGCAGCTGCTGACTTTTCCTTTTGCCAGTTAATTGGAATGCATTTCGCAAGCTGAAACTGTGACTGTCGCACAAAACTCAAAGCACTTGCTAAACAATTTCGCTACTGATTGTATTTCCCCTCAGAGCCAATTATCCCCCAAATATCGTAGATGCACATTTTCCTCTTTGCGGGCATATAATTTTCATTAAAGCAAAAAAAATAAAACTGCTTTACCATAATCCCTTTCAATCAATTTCTGAATCTCTGCATCCTAAATAGAATAAAACTCCATTTGATTTCGTATTTATATTCAATTTCTTTCTGATATTTGCTCTGTGTGCAGGTTTTTCCCATCTACAAGAGAAAGGGAAGCGAAATAAAGTTGGTACATTTTGTTGTTTTCGTTGAAATTGAATTTGCAGTTCTTGAGTGAAATTTGTGCATTTAGAATTTTATAAAAATAATGTTGCTTGGATTTTTCGTCCTTTCGTTTCATTTTACTTTGCCAAATTGTGCGCTGTGTTCATAATTTATGGGTTTGCTTAACCACTAGACTCAAGCTGTTCCCGTTCTCAACAAATACTTGAACCGTTTCAGGCCTGCCCCTCTTGCCCCACTCTACTAGGCTATTTTAAAAATCGCTTAACGTTGGCACAAATGAAACATCAAAGATTTACGAGCAATGATTAAGGCATTTTGTGGCGCGTTCAAAATAACAAGAACTTTAGCTACCAAAAGAGGTTACGGGCAACGTTTAAAACAGCCTGAAACAAAGAGTAAAAAGTGTTAAAGTTCTTTTTCGCGCTTTTTTTTTATTCACTGAAGTGCTAAGCAGCAAGCGTTTGAAGTAACAAAAGGAAGGAGAAACAGTAGAGCAAATACTTAATTTTCTCATTTTGTGTTTTGAGCTAACAATGGCTTGAGGCTAAAGGTTAACAATAGTACACCACAATGAGGTTTCAAAATATATAGTTGCCAACTTTAAGGATCTCTTTAATTTGGATTCAATTTGTATTTCATTGATTTTAAGTTAGGCAAAAACATGGAGAAACACGTATCATCTGTATATAAATAAAACTTGTTATTGCATAATTTATTTTTGCATAATAAATTTCTTCATCACTCGCTCAAGGCCGTTCACTTATCAGCCATCGCCCATAAGTATATCTAAAGTCTTAAGACATTTCTCTTGTCAACCTCTTTCCAAATACTTTCACATATGCTGACTTAATTTCCAATTAACACGAGCTTCGTGTTAGATTTTTACATACATTGCCTTGGGCACTTCTACAGTACCCAACTCATTTTTGTTACTTAATTATGCCTTGAACTGATTTGTTATTGTTTACAGCCTACACGCCTCCTCACTCACTGAGCCACCCACACACTTTCCTTTTCCATCCCTTACTCTTTCTCATTCTGGCATTTCGACATGCCAACCCAATTAGGTTTCACTTAGTGTCGGGCAAACACCGAAGTCGATCCCACAGCTGATTACTAAAAATTTGTATATACGTTTCTTTTACTCTAAGGGATTAATGTACCCTTTAAAGCATAGATTGAAAGGGCGGTTTGGACTTGCAAGTTTCTATTGAAGTTTACTTTAAAATTCGTTAGGTCAAGTCAAAATCTGCTCAAAAGAGTTCCGAGTTCATATTGAGCGCTCGTCTCTCTTTATTTCCGAGGTAATTTTTTTGGTGTTTTTATTTTTTTTTTCTCTCTCTCTCTTTTGTTTACTCGAACGCAACAAAAAAGATCCTTAGCGTAGTCAGCGCTCGCCTCGCTCGCACGAACAGAAATCGGGTTTCTCTTTCTATCTCTTGTGGTTGTTCTTGCTTAAGATATATTTTGTGTATTTGTATTGGTTCATTCTGGGCACCCCTGTTCCACAGGGTCAGAGGCATCGCTGAACAACAACAACTTCAACGAACCTACCACCTGCTCCACCCGACTTGGTTCATTTAAATCTTTCAGAAAAACAGAAAAACTTTTTCACTCTTGACTAGGTATCAAACCATGGCCTTCTGCACTTGTCGAAGAACGTCTGGAATGGCGTGCTGGCGTATTGAACTCTCGCATACTTTAATGGCTTCAGAGGTACTTTTTAGAGTTCAACTGTGTTAATTTCAAGCACTATTAAAGTTTGTTCGCATTTTGGTTTGAAGGCAACATGTTTTCTGAACAGTTTTTTTTCCCTCTCAGTAGTAGAAAAAATTTTCCAAAAGCAGCTTATTGAGTAACTCTTTGTCGAATACCCGTTTCCTGCTCAATTCTTTTTTTTTTTTATTATTATTGTTGTTATTTCTGCTCTTGGACCATTTGGCAATTTTTTCTTTCACTCTGTTTGGTTCCCAGCGAATCCTTTGGAGGCTTATAGTTTTGTAATTGTTTCGGGAGGCGGAGGGAGCATTGCTTTCTTGTTTATTATTGTTGTTATTTTTAGACTGATTCGTTTGTGTTGTTGTTGCCTGGGCTTTAAATTGCTTTTTATTCCGCCCCAGCTGGCTGCTCGGGGTGAGGATTTGGGTTTGACTCGCATTTTGTTTTTTTTTTTGAGAGCTCGACGAATTTGCATTTCGATGCTGCGAAAATGTGTGTAGCGGAGCGCATAAATAATGTGTGAGCTTACAGTTGGCCTCGTCCCCAATCCAGGAAGGGGCCGCCACTCGGGTGCCGTTTAAATGATTTATAGGCATTTTAATCTAATTAATGCCATCGCGAGCCAAAGAGATATTCGCATTGGTGCTTTTGCTAATTGTCTAGAAAGTATCACCACTTTGCTTGGTAGTCTGCAATCTACGACAGCTGTTGTTCTTCTCCAGCCATTAGGTGCATTTGTCGACGGGTTGTTATTATGCTTTCATGGCTTTAGTTTTGTAAAAATACAAAATAAAATATGAATACAAAATGGGCAAAAGTTGATGTCTTAACGACGCTTTGGCAAAATAGGAAAAGTTTTGCTGCAGTCTTGAAGTGTTTTTGCGATGACTGTGGGAAGTAAAAGTACAAAGTTAGCACAAAAGAGTCAAGCACATGCATACTATTGTCTGGATTACATTAACAGCTGAAAAGTAGGCAACAGTTTTTGAAAGTCAACGAATGGCTGTTAATGTGATGTAAGGGAAGTCAGGAATTCGGGAATAAGATTAAAAACAAATATTAAATTTTTTTAGAAAATTGCTATAAATTCCTTCAAGTTACCGAAATATTCAGTCAAGCAAAAAGTTTGGAATCCGTCTTTTTACATTCTTTAATATATATACTTATAGAATTTTTGAAGTTTGGGTCTCTCTTGCTAGACTATATTTTTTGAAAAAAAAAAACCCCTTTAATTTCAAAAAAGATTCTAAAAAAAAATTTTCCAAAATATTCACAATATTACTCTTTTAACCGTAGAACTTTCGCAAAAGAGCTTCAAAACAGCACCAAATTTGTTATTAATCTTCCCTCATAAAAATATCCCTTTATGCTAACTATCATCCAATTCGGAGACATCATGCCAGAAAATACTTTTTTGTATGTACATTCAAAATGTCAAATGTGATTGATTTTTGTGCCAGAACATAAACCGTATACATGAAATCTACTTGGTTTGGAACAGGTGGTTTCAAATGGCTCTAATTTCATCTTATAATATTAGCTGGGCGTATTTTTGGCTCTTCACTTATAAAGTCAAAGAATTATCATTTGAAATTGATATCGTTAACGAATTCTGGTTAAAGTCTTATAAAGTCATTTTAAAATTATTTAGGTTTTTGCTAAGATACATTAAAATGTATAATTAATAAAATATTTCCTAATATATTAACAAACAATACCATCCTGCAGATGAGAGAATACTCGTTCTTAGACAGATGGATGGAGCGTTTGAATCATTTTTATACCCTTGGAGAGGGTATATTGAAATTGTCCGGATGTTTGTAACGCAGGAAAGGAAGCATCTCCGACCACATAAAGTATATATATATATATATATAATATATATTCTTGATCAGCGTGACGAGCTGAGTCGATTAAGCTTTGTCCGTCCGTCTGTCCGTCCGTCCGTCTGTCCGTCCGTCCGTCCTTCCGTCCGTCCGTCTGTCTGTTTCTACGCGAACTAGTCCCTCAGTTTTGAAGCTAGCGAGCTGAAATTTTGCACAGAGTCTTCTTTTGTCTGCACGCTGCTAATATGTCGGAACCGACCGGATCGGATGGCTACTTCTTGTAGCTGCCATACAAATGATCGGTCGGAAAAACTGGTTTTTTCTCAATATTACCGCTCTCAATCACGGTCATGCGTAATATTAAATGTTTTTAAGCTGATCTGCAAAGTTTGGTCGAAGTCGCTAACCGTTGAGACAAGCGATTTCAAGTGTATAAAAACTTCGGCACGGACGAAGTTAGCCTTGCCTTTCTCGTTTTTTAATGAGGGATGTTTAGTTGCTGCAATCTGGACGATTTTTGTGATTCATTTGGGGGTCCCACATTAGAAATAAAAAGAGTAACACATTTTTTCGTGCTGAAATTTTGATACTCTGTGCCGAATTTATACAGAGTATATTCTTCATCATCAAGAGCAGAGTCGATAGAGCCATGTCCGTCCCTATGAAAGAAGAGATCTCAGAGATGTTAAGAGATAGAAGTTTGGCATGCATGGGACATATACTTCTTATACTTTCGGGCAGATCAAGTTTAGTTTAAGTTTTGGCGCCTCCCCTGCTGCCCCAGTTATTTGAAAAATACGTCATATCTTCCATAGTTTTTTATATAGATAGTTTGTACCATTTAGAGATATTTAGTAATCAAGATTATTTATAGATTTGCCCAAAAATCGATAGGGATCGTATGAGCAATACTCAAGTTCACAGTGGTGGAGCCATCTATTGGTCAGTTTTGAGTTGTTAACAGAAGTGACTCCATCTATTCGGCTGTTTCATCTCTTGGTTAAGTTATAACTTTTTTAAGTAATTTCGCCAAGGTAAGCTTCCACTACAGACTCTTTCCCAGCAAACCCTTTTGTAGTTGAGCACTCGATTTAATTGTTCGGGACCATGGCTCAGACGGAAGCCAAACTGGAAATCTGGCTTGTCTTTTCGAACAGATCGTACATCAAGCATTGTTCGAAGCATACAGCTCTCGAAGATCTTTCCATCAAGGCTAATCGGCTGTTACGCAGGAGTGTGACTTTTCACTCTTGTGGAAAAGAACTATTCTGGCTTTCTTCCAGGATGATGGGAAATGGCTTAGTCTCACTAAATAAGCATCACACTCAAAGTAGGTTCATATTATAAACCTTTAAGATAAAATACTTTACAATTTTGTTTTGTATTTTTAGATTCTATTGATAGTTTCATCAAAAGTTAGTTCAAAAAGTTAGCTGGTTGTCTGTATAGCTATTCACAAGAAAATTAAAACCCGTTAACTGTCATAAGTCATACAACTGTACAATTACTTTAATAATTGCTTAACCGCAATATGTACTGTCAACCAACGCATTTCCTAGCAAACTCAATTTCCCCATCAATAAAAGAAACTTAAGCCTAACAATCATGTCATAATTAAAATACTTTTTAGCCCTCTGGCTTTCTAAGAAATGTATACAAATTCCCTACTGAGTGACATAAGGGGGCCAACGGACGAGAGGCTACTATCCGATTTCTTTTATAATTGAACTCCCAATAATTGAATACTCAAGATGCTGATATCAGAAATTACTTTGTATATTTTAGTTTCGTTGGAATTGCAAGTGAGTTTTATAACCACTCGAAGTTGAAGCTCAGTATCCATTGTTTGCAATCTGCGTTTGCCTTTTCATCAAAACAAAAGGCAAATTCAATACGCAATTCCAATAAACAGATGATAACAAGCTACACTTAACCCAAGCCCCTCCTCAAGCGACCAGGTGATTGGCTTTTTGTATTGTGGCAATATTCTTTCAAGCTTTGTGCAAAATTTTCTCCTATTTCCATAGAAAGCTGGAGCCGAGGGCAACCCAAGACGAAGGCAAATGGCAAAAAGCGAAAATAAATAAACATAAATATGTTCAAATTGGAATAAAGTAAAGTCGGAGAAATAAAAACTCTTATTTGTTTTTCAGTGGCCTTTGAGTTTCCCCATGTTGGGTAATTGTTATTTGATATGCACACAAACACAGAAACCCACACACCCACACAGAGAAAAGTCAAACATTATGCTGAAATGTTATTGCGCCTTTGGCACTTTTGTTTAAACTGCAGAGAGCAGCAGCAGGCACTTGGAAGCGGTTTAAGAATTCCCAATAAAAGTCAAAATTTGTTTTTTTTTAAGCCAGATTCAATTAAAACTTTATAATGCTGCCCAAAGATTGGCAGAGCAATTAGCAGCCAGTCAAGAGAGAACAGAACCACTTCAATGCCCATAAGCTAGTTGCAACATTGAGATACAAATGCGAGCATAGATACGAGACATGTATGTACGACGTATATGATGGAGATACTACAAGCTGCCAGGCACGAAGGAAAAGTTTTGCTATTATGCAACAAAAACCGCTACAAGGCTTCAAAAGCTGTAAATTTTGTACAGTGAAAAAAATTATATATTCTTAGGTTAAGAATGATAGGGTATGAAATTTTTGTGGAACCGAACAGAACCTTTGGGTTCAGAACAGTTCAAAGACATTGAAGCTACATATAGGGTTCTCTATTAAAAGTCCCTTAAATATTTCTTTCTCTGTACACATGTACACTCTTACGCCAAACAAGGATACACTTTTATTTGTTTGCCGGCAGCCATAAGCATTTCTAGTGACTTAACGTAATTAAAAAGTTTACATAAACAACAACAGCAACAAAATTGCACTATTTACTAACCAGAGAGAACTTTGATGAAGTGTACATTGAATGCCTTGGAAGAGCGAACTGGCTTAGAAGAAAGCCAAGAACTTGACTAGTTAGCTAACAGTAGAGGATGATGCTGCTGATAATGATGATGATGATGAGGCATCATCTTATTAAAGTCATAAAGGAACTTTTGCTGGTGTAAGCCACAAAAATGCAACTGGTTATGGTGGAAACACAAAAATAAGGCAAGCGTTAGTAAATTGCAATGTTGTAAAGTTATTGAGTTATGCCGTGAATGTAAATGAATCGGTTCATTAAACTGAAGTAAGAAGAGATTTTTAGACTCACAAATGGCAAAAGTTGTTCCTCCATTTTTAATTTAGGTAGGATTGCTGCAAACTATTAACTTTATCAAATCTCTGAAATATTTCACATAATAAATATTATATGTAAATGAAGAAGTTTTTCTAAGATCATTAAGATTTTCACAAATTATAATTAACTATCGTTGCTGTATTCCTGCGTTATACCTGTATGTCTAATGGATGAAATATTCTGCATACCAAGCTTTGTATATCAGTACTCAAATATTAAACATCGATAACAGCAGTCGGCTACTAAAGGAAAAATTCAATTCAAAAGAAATGCTTTATGGTGTTCAAAAGCGAACAGCTGAATGAGAACGACGACTTAGATATAAGTCCAAGTTTAAATTTTGAAGTCGCCAAGGGAAATATGGCCTACTGAGTTGAGATTTTTAATAAAAATAACGCTGAACAAGTTCGTACGACGATGAAAAATTCTTTTTAGAGCTTAGATAATAGTACAAAATAGATGGATGGATCAAAAAATTAAGAAAACTGCTCATTTTTCAAATGATCTTTAAATCAGGGCTGCAGGCCGGTTCGGAGTCAGACACTCCGGAATTTTTGGAAAATCTGAACCTAACCTGAACCGGAGCAGAAAAATATTTTACGCCCAAACCTGAACCGCAGCGAAAAATAGTTGGAAAGGGTTCGGTTCAGAAGAAAAACAATATTTACAACAAAAATTTTAAAACATTACGCGGTATGATAATTGCCAGCTCAAAGTAAACATTGGTAAAACCAACAATCAAATTGAATTATAACCTGATTATTCTGAAATACAATGGACAAATTATCTCCCCCCCTTCCCCAAACAAACACCGCCATCTATATCAAAACTAAATTTTCTTATAAAAATATCACTTTTTAGTGGACTGACCAACGATAGACAACTATTGATTGAGAAATGCCTATCGAACGCTCTTGTTACCCTTTAAGAAATCGAAAGCTTTCGCAAATTGTATTAACTAAAAAATAAAATAAATTTCGTCTGAAATATATTGGTATACCAAAACACCTGAAATTGACAAGAGAATTATGATTTATTTTCATTATGTTGGTAGCTTATATTTTTCAATGCCAAACTCGCAATATACTTTTAATTCCATTAGTCAAAATGCAAAACGTTTGATTTCGAAACAGTCTTCTTTTCTACTTTTACCAGAACAGGAATCAATTTCACATTCGAAACGTTTATGAAATGGGAATTGTGAACAAGGCCGATTACCTTTTTTATACACTTGAAAAGTGTATTATAATTTTGCCCAGAAGTTTGCAACGCATAGAAGGAATCATTTCCGACCACATAAAGTATATATATTCTTGATCAGCGTGACGAGCTGAGTCGATTAAGCTTTGTCCGTCCGTCTGTCTGTTTCTACGCGAACTAGTCCCTCAGTTTTGAAGCTAGCGAGCTGAAATTTTGCACAGAGTCTTCTTTTGTCTGCACGCTGCTAATATGTCGGAACCGACCGGATCGGATGACTACTTCTTGTAGCTGCCATACAAATGATCGGTCGAAAAATGGGTTTTATTGAGAAAAACAGGTTTTTTCTCAATATTACCGCTCTCAATCACGGTCATGGGTAATATTAAATGTTTTTAAGCTGATCTGCGAAGTTTGGTCGAAGTCGCTAACCGTTGAGACAAGCGATTTCAAGTGTATAAAAACTTCGGCACGGACGAAGTTAGCCCTTGCCTTTCTCGTTAATTATTAAGAAAGTTCTTTTTAAAAAAGAGTTCTCACACTTTACATGCAATCCCAAATTTTTACATTCAAGAAACTTAATTTTATGTTCCTAGAACACAAACTGTTTGCAAAGAGACAAATTGCTAAATTGCATAATCGGCAAAAGGAACTAACTAAATCATCAATGGTTCTGTACCAAGTTCCTATTGTTATAAACATGAAAAGGAATCTTTAGCTTAGCTAGAAAATAAAGAATTCGTGTCAAGTACATGATGAACAATTGCTTGCTTCTTTTTAAGGAATTCTAACATTTCCTAATAAATCTAATGTCTCAAAGTTTTGGGTAAATTATCATTGTAAAGAACTAAAAAAAGTTGCATATGCTATTAGATGTTCCTGCAACAGCAAGTATTTGTCGATATATTTTTTAGTCTGTTAAATTTGTTTTATCCATAAATTACTTAAACAAAGCTCGAAATATTATATTCAAAATATCAATAATTGAATTAGTTTGTCCCATAGCTGTTAAATTACTATTACGATTAGTAATCAATTACATTATTTTGAAAAATAATTGTAATGATTATATAATCCTCTCGGTTAAAAATATTTGATTACTAATTGATTATTTTCAGAAATAATCAAAAATAATCGGGATTATTTAGGATTACCAAAAAAATAATCAAAAATAATCAAAAAAATTCAAAAAATAATTCGACTACTTTACAAGATTCTTTTTGATTATTTTTGATTATTTTTAAAAAAAGGCATAGCCGGATTTGTGGCCCTCAACTGCCTACTAAACTGCCTACTTAAACAAGTCGGCAATGGCGTAGAGGTTAAGGCGTATGACTGAAAGATAGTGAGTCCTAGGTTCAAGTCCCAGTGTGGGCATGTATTTTTTTTTTTTTGTAATGTAGAATTTTAAAATAATTGCATTAGCCCACGTGTAGCAGATTATGCTATTAAACACAGCAAGCAAAATATGTATTGTTTCTCCATTTCATTTCATCGTTTACCCAGCGGCGCACAGGTGAATGATGCTGGTCCACAACATGCATCCCGTAGGTGCCCACGTAATGGGAATTTCTCGCTACGTTTTGACATTTGAAAAAAGACTCGTCTTTTGGCAAAGTGCCCACTGCTCACACTCTTAATTATGATTACATATTTTGCTTGCTGTGTTTATTATTTATTATTTCAAAATTCTAAATTTAAAAAAAAAAAAAAAAAATACATGCCCATACTGGGACTTGAACCTAGGACTCACTAACTTCCAGTCACAGGTCTTAACCTCTACGCCATTGCCGACTTGTTTAAGTAGGCAGTTTAGTAGGCAGTTGAGGGCCATGGCTATGCCTTTTTTAAAAAATAATCAAAAATAATCAAAAGAATCTTGTAAAGTAGTCGAATTATTTTTTGATTATTTTTGATTACTTTTTGATTATTTTTTGGTAGTCCTAAATAATCCCGATTATTTTTGATTATTTTTGAAAGTAATCAATTAGTAATCGTGTAAAACTGAAAATAATCGTATTGTAATCATTATTTTGCCTTTAAAAAAAATAATCAAATATGTAATCATTACGATTAGTAATCATTACTTAACAGCTATGGTTTGTCCCGATTTACATTCATGTTTTCTGAATTAGCAAACAACAAAATTAATCCAAAGCCCCGGTTTAAACCCGAAGCTTCTGAACCTGATCTGTGAACCCGTACCCTAAAAGTTTATCGGGCTCGAACCCCGGAGCGAACCTCTTCCGATTTTAGAGGGGTTTGCATTTGCAGCCCTGCTTTAAAGGAACAAAAACTGCGAAATATGCGAACTCTTTTTTTATTATAAAAAAATTTTTAAACATAATATTTCAACCTAGAATATTCAAGAAAATTGGTGGAAAGCAAGAGAACCCGTTTAAACACTCAAAAAAATCACAAAATATAAAAAATTCTCAATTGAGTTTAGATTATCATTAAGACGGGTAAGCCTGAGGGTAATTAAGAGAAAACTGCGAAATTCGCTATGCTTTCAAATGACCTAAGATATTTATGAGATGGGATAGGTGGCAACCTAACACGTAAAGTAAACAAAATATTTTTTGAGTATTTTTCGAGAGTGCTAATCTTAGTGAAGCTAAATAGGTACTCAAAGGCTAAAAATTTTGTCGATGCAGAAATTGTTTGATAATTTCCAGAGCCGCTCCGACAAAATAGTGTGAACAGGCAACATCAAAAAGCTGTTGTTTGTTTAGTGGGTTATATACCTTATTTTGTGGATAAAAATAGGAAAGTGTGGATTTTTTTAGGTATGCAGCAATTTTTTATTACATGAGTGATTTTATTTTCTGATAGTACAGTTTGTGGACTATGTTTGTGCAACAATTTGTAGAAAAATGCTAAATAGTTTTTAAGGGGTAGCTGTTTCCCTTAAACGCCCCTTTTTGGAAGAGCCTTGCGGTGATAATTCCCCAGGAGCCGTTAATCGTAGAGTAAAAAGGGTATACTAAAGTCGTGCAAATGTATGTAACAGGGGAAGGAAGCATTTCCGGCCCTATAAAGTATATATATTCTTGATCAGCATCAACAGCCGAGTCGATTTAGCAATGTCCGTCTGTCCGTCCGTCCGTCTGTCCGTATGAACACCTAGATCTCAGAGATGGTAAGAGATAGAGGTTTGACATGTATGGGACAAATGCTTCTTTTTTCTGCACGCATATCAAGTTTGTTTCAAATCTCCGCAATTTAGAAAAAACTTTATATCTCCTACAGTTTTAAAGATAGACGATTTTTACATTCTAAAGATAGTTAGTAATTAGCAAAATAAATTGATTCGCCGAAGAAATGATGAAGATCGGATGAACGGTTCACAAGTTATGAGAAAAGAAGTGAACCAAGCCGCCTCTGCTACCCACCCTAAAAAAATGTTGCATTCTTTTCTGATGGTTACCCTAAGGAACGCAGAAACACTGTTAAACATGTTTTCTCATGAGTAACGGGTATATCGAAGTCGGTTAGAGCCGACTTTAACTTATGCTCTCGTTTTAAAATGAATATACCTTTTTCATTTCATTTCATTTTCAACCCCTTAAAAAATTGGTGGCCTAATACATGGATGCATTTGGTGTAGGGCATTAGCATTGTCTTTTATTGTGGCCAGCCCGAGCGGAGTTCGACCACTTAGTCATACTGCTAGACCGATCACCCAAAACAAATCGGAAGTATCGAATTAAGCCAGAGGTAATATTCATAGGCACAGCCAGCTGCATGGACTGGAAGATCATAATCGCCGAACGTATTAGTTGAATATGGAATTACAGGTAGCTGGTGGGGAACATAGGTAGCAGTGTGAGCGGTGGGAGAAACATTTTAGCGGGAGAGCTACCGAAAAGGATTCTAAGCCACAAGGGATGCAGCTGCCGGTATCCAAATGCTTTTTATGGCCAGATTCTATAAAAACGATGGCGACTCCCCACTTTGATCAGCTCCATGTGCTTGTCCACGTCGAAAGTCTCCAAATAATTGTATTGTGGTTTTTTCAACAAAATTTAGAAAAATTGTAAGCTTCTCGACACAGAACCTGACTACGAAAAGTCAGGCACTGAAAGTGTTAAGTGTGATATGTACAAGCTAAAATCAAATGTGTGATCAAACATATATAAATTATCATTAAAATTTAGCAGATGTCAGTTGGCATGTAGATAGGTAAATTAAAGGGTCAACATAAAGTGGTCCAAAAAATCAGGCAACATGCATAATTTTATAATTTCATAAAAACTTAATAGTTGGCAATTAAGAGGTGGGTGTAGGAGCTGATGGTCAATCGGTTTAGAGAAATGGAAAAATTTGCTAAAATTGTTTATGAGTTTAGTTTGACATGAAGACGGGAAAAAGGAGGTGTACGTATTTTCAAAGTACCAAAAAAATCTTAAAATTTGAAAAATAAAAAAGAAAAAAAAATTATAACGAGATTAAAGAATCATGTAGATGAGGCAATTGCTTTAATTGTGAAAAAGCTTCACTTCTTCGTTTTGTGTTTGAAATCCCTAAGGGAGTAGCAACGCATGCCTAAATAAATTAGATAGTAATTTATTAAAATTTTAAATACCCAAAAAAAATTGTAAAATTTCGTTTTTCGTCTTTCGTCCTCGTCCAAGTCTTTTGCCTGAAATATGTAAAATTGGTAAATTTTTAAAGTGTTTTTTTGTGGTAAAATGTTTTCATATAATCCGATAAAAAATCTCAATTGTTTAACTTCTGTAAGCCATTCGTCATTTTTTATTTTTTATTAATTGACCTCAACCAACATTTTTCAGACCAGCAGACAAGCTGTTGCCCATTGACCTCACATGCTCAATAATTGATTAAATTTCTATTGGGAAAAACACATAAATCGCCCAGATTTTTTTTTTGCGTTATATTTTTATAGCAGTTTGATGGCTGTTGACATAGTTTAAGAAAGGAAAAATATTTTTTTCCCATAATTCTGTCATTGCATATGCCACACGGATTTATGTTGCTCCATTTTTTTCAGATTTTTTTACTACCTACTTTTAGGCCTTCGTACGCAACTTTCGCTTGGCACATTTGCCATTTGCATTTTTATGGCGCATTCTGAGCGTCACTTGCAGAGGCCGCAATTATTTTCCCGTTTTACTTTCCTCAACCGTTTTATTGCCCCCACGCTCCCCTTTGGGTCACCATGTCAGCTTACATACGAATTCATACTGGTATATCTGTGGGGAGATGGAGGCATCAAGAGTCATTTGGCAAATATATTGCAGTCACAACAACGCATATAACACATCAATATCCGTCCCGCCTCCGATACGTACTCCATGTCCACATGGCATACTACATAAACACACGCAATGAGCGGGCGAAAAGCAGAAAAGCAAATTGAAAATGACAAAACAAAAATGGTGAAAAAAGCGAGTTCCAAGCTGTGATGGTAAGGAGTATAACAAGAGGCAATACCCTGGGGATTGTTGGTAATTTGTGAATTTAGGTCTAAAATATATCTTTAATATATCTTCCCGGCGGAAATCATAACACAGCAATAGGAAAAGATGCTGCGTTGCCAAGGTAAGAGAAGCTTATGTTCCCATTTATAAATAAAAATTTCGTGTCTTTGTATTAATATTTGTTTGATTATTGTGAGAGCCTGCTTTTAGATCTGTAGAAGAAACACTTTGTTTTACAATTGCAAAGCAAGGCAAGAATGTTCTTTGTTTTTGTTAGTGTGACCGTTACCAACATTCGTCATTGCAACAAGGAAGCAAACAAGCTTTCCTACTCTAATCAAACATTATTCGCACTAACTTTTTCTTAAGAACCCTGAACTGACCTCGGCTTCCACGTTGTTTTGACTTTTTTTGACGAAGAAAACATATTTTAATACCACAACTTTCTAGCGTTGCCCAGGCCCAAATCACTCCTTTGGATAAAGGGTATAACAAAATGAACAGAACAACAAAATTGTTGCAGCGGATATCCGCTTTTCAGGGGGAACACAACAGTTGACGGAAGTTGCCTCTTCTCGGTCATTTACCTTCATCTGTGTTTATATACGTGTGTGAGTGTGTGCCAAAGGGAGAGAATGGGTAACTGATAACTTCCCCTTTCACTTGGTCTCGTTTTGGCCTTGTTTCCTGCTGTTGGTGTTTGCGGTTTTTACAACTGCAAGATCTTAATTTCGATATTGATGTCAAATTGTCGCTGGGTTTAATTAAAAATAAAAACCCACACGTAGTGCGACAAAATAAAAATGAGGATTGGTGGCTCTGTGGTTCTTTCGTTGTATTGTTTTTCCTCACATATGCAATACGTGTACTGGTACTGAAACGCTGATTTTTCTCACCCATTCTACCTTTAGGCTTGTATTTGTAAATTTTTCAGAGTGGCTTGATTTGCAGGTCAACACGTTGAACTAACTGCAGTACCACACATAGGCCATTATCAGTTAAATGGAATTAATTCTTAAACGGAAACAATTTAGACTTCTTTTTTAGTATACGTGCAATCTGATATGTCTTTAGGATATAACTTAAAATACTTACAATATTTTTCCAGAACCAGTTTGAGCATTTATCTAAAATATTTAATAACTTTGTAAAAGAATAATTAAACAATCGAGCGACCCCGCTTACTAAGCTTGTTTTTAATACATTTAAATTTTGTCAAAAGAGCTAATCTGGTTTTAATTTTTAGATCAAACTCATCTAAATTCCTTTTGGAACACAAAATAAAAATATGCCATTCGACTACATGACACACGACCCATAAAATTTAATAAATAATTTGATGGTAATAATTTCATCATTTTCATCGGTCCCATCAAAATCGCAAAAGGCAAAGGAACTTCCACTTTTCACTCAAAAAGAGGCTGGGGGGAGACAATCGTCAACTGATTGCTCCTACCAACAGCTCTCAATAAATACATACATATACACATTATTGATTTCAATTTAAAATTTATTTTCGCTTGGCTTGATGACGACGATGATGTCCTGCATCCTTTGGGGAAATCTGCTCTGTGTTGTCAGCGCCAATTTGCTTTCGTTAGGTAATGAAAAATGCAAAAGGACCGATTGTCGATATCATAAAATATGTACAAAAAAATATATCGTGAAGATAAGGTAAGCGTTTTCCGCTTGCGTTGCTTGATTGGCCATATGACTTCTTTTTTTTGGTCGACACCTCGTAAAGTGACTGCACGGACCATTTAATTTTGCGCGAAACGAAAATTGAATCATAAAGTTGTGGATTGTGGTTTGAGAAGTGGCTGCCGGCGGTATTTTCTTTTCGCGCCCAGCTGCAATTATGTACCAAGTAAGCCAAGTAAGCAGTCCAAACTTGCTGTTGCTTCCTGCTGTTTGCAACTGCCGCGCAAAGTTCTCACCAAGTTTGCAGTTTGTTGGCCATTTTTATAATTTTCAGTTGGCTGCACGCTGTTTAGTTCAAATTGCGCTTGTTTAATTATATTTTTTAAATAAGTTTATGGTAGTTCCTAAATGGCTTGTCGGAGCGAAAATAAAAACTGAAAAATAACTTAAAGAAAAACGAAATGCTTCCACAGCTCATTAAGCGGCTGGGAGTAACATTAAGAGCTTGTGATAACAAATCACAAGCCATTAGGGGCAATCTTTAAAGCATTTTGGTCAGACAATTAAAGATTGCCCCAAAAAGTATGCTTTAATTTAAACAGAAATAGCTAGCTAGCCTTTGGTCTTCCTTGGATAAAAAAGACACATAAGAGACGTTCTTTTTCATGGGACAAGAAATAGGGTTTTCTGGCAGCTAATTTAAGAAACTTTTACGAAAATAAAGAGCAATTGTCAATTGTGTGATTCAAAGCATAAAATTCATGGAAAAAAAGCAAACGATGAAATCTGATGAAGACATTCATGTTTCACTTTGTACTCATTTTGTTTATGGCCATGAAAGCATTTATCCACAGTTGAATCCGATAACAATGAATATGCATAGTCCTAAAGTCTTTCACCAAGCCACGTCCAAGGTAATCCTTTATCTTGAGCATCCAAGGCAACAGAGATAGAATCCTTTCAATACACCAGACTCTTCGTTACCCTTTCTCATCTCTTACAGAAAACGCTTTATGGTTCATTATTTTGCCACGAAAGTTGGTTCGCTTTTTTGTTCTGTCTCTCTCCCAGTCCCTTCGTTAGCTCATTTGCAACTTATGTAACTTTTCATTAAAAAAAAAGCGAGTAATATTTAAACTTGTGCATTATGCACATGAACTGCCATTAACACTAATGACGTCATGAAATTCAATGCAGCAGCGCGAGCCCACAGCCCACGCGTTGAGCAGCACCAGAGTTCAGTCTGGCCACAAAATGGGGCACAGGGCACATAATGTCGGCCTCAAATAACCCACTAGAGTGAAAACATTTGTCCTGTCGTATTTTTTTTTCTTTTTTGCGCTGATATTGGAAACTTTGCTGAAGCTGGTCTATTTTTGTAACCACGGTGCAAACGCAAGTAACGAGGGGTATGCTTGTGTAATTCAAATGCTCATTAAAAGAATTTATATATGGTAGACATAAAATCTCTACTTATAAATCTGTAGGCCCGATTGACTGACATACTGAGCAGAGACCTTCGTTTACTAAGTATTTAAATTTTGAAAATTTATCCGCGAAATCAGTCAAAAAGCCAAAAACAAAAAGAGCACAAACCAATTGTACAGTACAGGTACTATGCTGTCGTTCTGTTTGGTTTCAAAATTATTGGTTCTGGTTTGATTGCCTGTTTCCTCCCGTTCCAACAAAATTTTAATATTCACATAAATACTAAAAGTACTTCCTAGTCGAGCCACCTAAGCCTAAAACATTTTTTCCTTTTATTTTTCATATACAAAATATGTGTGGAAATTTGAGAGGATTCCTCTTTCGTTTCTGCTTCGTTGTGTGTCACCATTATCTGCTTTTCAATTCGCCAGTTTTTGACCAACGCAGCATATGATTTTAATGACGTTTTCCCTGGCCTGATGCTGCTGCTGCTTCTGTTACTGCTCTCGAAAAAACTTTGAAACAAATTGAAAGGTTAGAAGCCAAAAGCTGTAGAATTCATAGAAGTCATCTTTGGTGTTGGTATTGTTTGTTGTATGGTTGTTGGACCATAACAACAGAAGGCAATTGCTGAAATGTTTTTCCGTTTTTCGGGTTCACGTACTGAAAACAGCGACTGTTGACAGTGCCAACTTGAAATTGGCTACTTGCCCGGCACGAATTTTCCCCTTTTACTGCAACAACAATAGAGTGCCATAAGCTTATGTTTTATTTACATTTTAGAAGCAAATAGACAACATGCTACGTTGTCTATGTCGAATTGTTTGCTGTGGCTAAAAGCGTTTTATGATTGAAACACAATGCAAATGGTCAAATTGAAACATCAATGGTTAAAAAAAAGGGTAATGGAATCACATAAAATGACTTTAAAAGAAACTGAACTCAAGTGTTTTGTACAGAAAAATATGAGATTTTTAAGGTAATTAATAGACAGCGGATTTTATGCTCCTTTTTAAATGAAGGCAGATTGAGGTAAAATTCTGGATCAAATACATTAAAAACTGACTATTCAATATATGTAAATTGCAAAATATGTCAAGAATATGCAAAAAATATGACAAATATGCAGAAAATAAGCAAAGTATGTAAAATGAATAAAAATTAAAAGTTATTATAAAGGTGGTCAATATTGTTGATTAAATAGAAGTGAAAGACCGGAAGATCAAAAAATATGCCAGAATTTCATTTGAGTATTTAAAAAACCGCAGACGTTAGCAAATTAAAGATGTTCAGTAAACGTTCTAATATACTGAAACACTTTTGTATTGCATGCAGACCTAAGATTATTAAGAAGTTTTTTATTAGACACGGGTAAATACAGTAAAAGAACAAATGGTCAATTATTATGAAGATTTGATGAATGGCAATGTAGACAGGTAAATAGAAGGTGTAGTTGGAACTTGGAACGGCCCAAGGAACTGCGAAGTTTGCAAATTTTTCATCAGACAAAAGATTATTTTGAAGACTTAAAACACGGCAATAGTAAAATAGTAAAAGTAAATATAGGAAGTGTAAACCGTAAATGTAAATGTTGGCTATACAGCTCCTAAAACGGGGCCAAGCAAAGCTTCTCACGATCTCTTGGCGTGTGTGCTTTAAATTTTTCGCACAAGAGAAAGGGACCTACAGTTTAACGCCGGATCCGAACGGCAAAGTTTGAGAATTTGCTTTTTCATGGCTAGTTACTTCACAGCTGGCGCCAATAGCTGGTGAAGGTGACCGTATGTGTAAAAGCTAATTTCTAAAGAAAGAAAAAAACTTTTATTATTAGATGTTCCGAGGCGGGATCGAACCCCCCGACCCCCTTCCCAGCAGCCCAGCACACTAACTACTGGGCCACATAAAGTGTAAACCGTACTGTCAAAATTTATTTATTTGTGAATATTTTATATATTATATATTTTGTATATTCTATAAGCAAATTTGTAGTTTATGCAAAATAGTTTTTAGCGGACTTAGATCAATTTTAAATAAAAATAAGATGTGTGCAATCAGAACTTATATCGGTTAGGGTTGTCAATATTTTATCGATTGATATATCGATATTTTGGTTGAACGATAAGGGTTATTCCGATATGATATTTTTTGTACCGATATAGGCGATTATCGATAAAATTACTATAGTATTTGCAGGAGCAAATTGTCTTAACAAAACTGTCGATTTTGCTCTGCTCAAAGCTATAAATAGTGTTATTTGTTATTTGTTTATTGTACAAAAAAAAACGATATCTTCAGAAAATTTCGTCCAAAATCTATGGGTCTAAAATGAATTCCTCCATTCAACTTGATCCAGGTACGGTATTTCGGCATATGGGCATTTCCGCCAAATGGTAAGCCTGGACCGAAAAATAAAATTTAATGACAATTTTATATTTTACTAGCAAAAAGCCCGTCGCGCTTCGCTGCGCCTTGAACAGTATAGAACCCATATCAGAATCAGTTTGAAGTCAATCGTGAGAGTCAAATATTTACCAATTTTGAAAACATTCTATAAATTTGTTTCCTCTGTAGAGCCCAGAAATCGAATCATACATACATAGGCGTGAAATCAACGTTTTACTACTTTGCTTTTTCACCGTTAAGACTTTGCTGCTGTGTTCTTACCACCCCCATCCCACCTACACCCCACCCACTCCCAATCTACTTCTTACACAACTTCCACCCGTTTCCCACCTACTTTCCACCCACTTCCCGCCTACATCCCACCCACTTATCACCCAATTCCCGCCCAGATCCAACCCACTTACCACCCACATCCCACACACCTACCACCCACATCCCTCCCACTTCCCATCCAGCTCCCACCATCTCCCACCCACATCCCACACACCTCCCACCCACTTACCGCCCAAATCCCACCCACATCCCACCCACATCCCTCCCACTTCCCCTACAGTTCCCACCCACATCCCACACACCTCCCACCCACATCCCACACACCTACCACCCACATCCCTCCCACTTCCCATCCAGTTCCCACCCATCTCCCACCAACATCCCTCCCACTTCCCACCCACCCACATCCCACCCCCTTCCCGCCCAATTTCCGCCCACTTTCCTTATTTGAATTATTTCATGTTGCTGTTATTTTAGTTGTGGCTGGAGTTATTGTATTTGCGTTTGTTTTTGTTTTAATTGCAACTGTAGTTTTTTAATTTGTACTTTGTCTTGTTGTTGTTGCCGAGGCAACGGAACAAAACGTATTCCTCTGCCTTGATTCATTGTGTTACAAATTTCGTTTCATTTTCTTACGCTCTTGATCGGTAACTCAATTCAATTGCTCCCACGCACACACTGAAATCGTTTCTCTTCGATTTATGCTCTCTGGGCTATGGTTTTGCGTGCGCTCTTTGTTCTCTGATGCAATTGTAAAGCAAAGCGTGCCTTTCGAAATGAACTGGGAGCAAATGGCTGGCGACCTTTACCACCATCTTTCCACCCAAAAGTGGTTGATTTTCGGGAAGATTGGTATGCAGTTAATGTTGAATTATTTTTATTGATTTTTGAAAATAAGTTTGAAAGTTCGATTAACGGTTAATTTTTATCTTGCTCTTTCTAACCGTACGTTCACGACCGGTAATTAATTTAATTAAAAATCAAAAAACAAATCGAGATATTTTTCTGTGTAAACACTCAATAGAAAGCTACATTAATCCTTTGTTATAATAAATTAATAGCTTTACAATATTCCGTTCCATTTCGCAGAATTTTGCATTTCACTAGATTAAGCCAAAGTCGACTTCTATTCCGCATACGTTCGCGACCTCATGTTTATTGCTATTATAATGAAATCTAAAACGCAATAAGCCCCGTCTTTTGCACTAAACACAGAGCAAACAAAATGCTATCAAATCGCAAAAAGAAAAGTGGGGATAGTTTTTGTTTTCTGTCTTTTTTAGTCTTTTTTGTACATCAAAAGCGTACAAACGTACGTTCGCGACCTGCGGAAATGCCCATATATTTTGTTCTCTTATACGTTATTTTTTCGTAGAAGTGCGATTTCTAAGTTGAATAAATAAAAATATTTGTTTTCAGTCCTGTTGCAAAGGACAAAAAGGAATTCATTTTGGATCCATGGGATCTTGGTGAAACTTTCTTAAAATTTTCTGTAGATTTCGTTTTCGCTATCCGCTATAATCTTTAGCTTTAATAATCTAGTTTCAGAAAATTATGTCACTTAAATCAGTAAGTTATCCATTAGCAAAAAATAATTTTTTTTTGTTTTATTTTTATAATTTTTTTAAAATAATAAAAAAAATTTTTCCCACATAAAAGAAATGTGTTTTTAAAAGTTTTTTTTTTATTCTTTAATCAACTACGTATTGCCATTACGTTCAGTTGCCAATTAAGTAGAAAATAACAGCTTGTTATTGTCACTTTCACGCTGATATATGTAAAAAACGAAAAGAATCAATACTTGTGCATTGTAAATTGCAATATATTACTAGCTGAATGCAAAACAACCACGTAATTTGAGCATATGTTGGGCTATAAACGTAGGTTGTTCCATTGAAAATCTTACAAGCAGAATGATAAGTTTTTTACAAGTCTAACTTCAATGGAAAATTAAGGCACTTTCGTCTTCAACTTTTTTTAAAGGTGCATTGATATGTGATCGGTTAATCGGTGAAAGTTTCAGGATCAATAATAATATCCTTTTGACTGCAACATCTTGGAAACTAAATCTGAAAGAACAAAACTCAGGTCTCAGATTTTCTGGGTATTCTTAGCTCAATGTTCTGCCGAGAAGCGCCAAATACTTTTAAAACATTTCTTCTAGACTGCAAAATCAAGCTTATTCCAAACCTATAAATGCTATAAAAAGCATGTATGACCAATGGTAAAAAATGCAGCTCCCAGATAGCTGCTATTTGTTAGTTTATGTGACAGATAGCTCTATGTAGAAGATGTGAAATCGGCCCTTAGAATGTTTCAAACTACTTTACCGAGCCTAGGCCTGGCTATGCTGATTGTTTATAAATGGGACAGTGGATAATCAAATGAAAGATAAAAATGCGTTATTGAAGGTTCTGGTTTTGGAAAAATTCTTTGTCTTCGAACCAACTAGATTAGAGACATATTAAGGATTAATTATGGAATTCGCTTATAGTACCCATTGAAAGTTAAGTTATGAATTTTGTTTATAATTTAAGATGCCAAACCAGCGCAAAAGCTCTTAAATCTGGCGAATATTTAACCAAAATATCCCTTAAAATTTCCTACATTTTTGCCAGAATCTTACTGACTTTTTGGGCCAACACTTCAAAAACATCTCCACAAATGTATTTGAGTCTCTTCCTTTCCAAACTATATACAGCTGCTTTGATTGCATTATATCTTACCTGATATTCTTCCCACCGCCATCTGTGCATTCCTTCTCTTTGTAAGCGTTAAGCATGGACAACAATATCTCTTTTCAGGCAGATCAGCAGACTCTTACTCAATATTTTTTGGTAATTTAAAATCCGTTTAAGTTGAACATGTTTGCCACAAAAGTTGCTCCTCTGTCATACACCCACCCTTCCACACACGCACACACACTCACAAAGACGGCTAAGTCAGCGCTTACACATATTACATACGTATATATTTTGGACCATATCCAACCAGCCATGCAAAATGGCACAGAAAGGAAATGCACACAACAAAAAAGCGAAAAAAAAAGGGAGAACCGACAACAATTTCCGTTAAGGCTTTAGTTTTGTGCAATTTTACTTATGAGCCTGAGTTAAGCTTTGAAGGTGTTAATCAAGTGGCCGACATGTCTTACATGATAAATGTCCGGCCCAGTTATGCGAAAAGTTTGTTTCTGTTTTAGGACTGGGCTGAATTTGTAAGCTGCTTAGGTGGTTTATAGCAGTGTTGAACACTGACTGCGAAGTCAGACAGGAAGTGATGTTCTTTAGTCTATTTTTCGAATACAAATTTTCAAAACTAATCGAAATTGATATGAGTTATGATTTCTACGAAACGATAAAAGATTTCGGTCGAATCAGTTTGCCATCCATATGATCGATTGAAGGTAATTGGCATTTTGAAGTTAAAAGTCGAATAACACAGTCGGTTTTTGGAAGCGAGTACATTTAACAATTCCGATTCCTCATGAGTTGATCGAAATCAAAAGCAGAAACAGGCCTGGACATTATACATTTGCAAGAAGAATCCAAAATGGAAAACCAATTTTCGGTGTCCCAAAAATCTTTTTCGGTGGATTTCAGATATTTCTGATATTTTGTTAGAAGATTTATTAAAATTCACCTAACAAATAATTTTAATAGGAAACAAAATATTGAAGTTTCAAATAAACAGGAGTTGACTTTAATTAATTAAAATTTTTCGCAAAACGTGTCGTATGTATGTCTTATTAAGGATTATTAAAACTCTCAATTCGACCCTTAAAATCGAAATATTCCAAACCCCCACTTGAATTTGATCTGAAATCTTGTTGGGCCGAACTAGTTCCTCCAGTTGCCCGCACAACTCTGCTGCGGTTCTGGTCTTGTTGTGCGGTTAAGTTCCCAAAAAGTATGCCACGTTATTGTTGCAAATTTCAGTTTGGTTTTTTGCTGCCTGCATTTTATGACTTTTGCTGCAGTAGAGCGGAGGACTAAGAGGCAAGTCCTCTGCAAATAATTGTTACATGCATTCGAGTTGACTTGCTGCGGTATATTTGTATCTCCCCCTCTCCCTTTCACACCCTATACCCATACATTGGCAATTTTGTGCAACGACAATGCCGTATTATTAGTTATCCTCTTGCCTGTCTGTCTCTGCGTGTGTGTGAAACCAAGTTTTGCATAATAAATTAACCGCATGGTTGGATAACGTTTCGCTCATTAAAGCACATTTATATTTAGTTGTGCATAAAACATTAAGCGAGAATGAGCAACGTGACCAGAACTAGATGAAGGATGCAGGACAATGCAATCAGCACATTCTGCATTGTGTGCGTGCCCACTACACATGTTTGCAGCCCACCCACATGTCCTGGCGCTTTCACTCAAACGCACTCATTTAAATTCATATTTATAATTTTCCCTCGCCATGAGAGACATTTCCAGTTCGAATTGAATGCCAGGCACTGGGCATTGGGGAGTGGGTTGCTTGTTGCCTTGTAATTATGTGATTAAACTGCGCTCAGCTCTTAAGCAAAATATATTGATTTTAAATTGAATCAACTTATAATTAAGTGAATGGCTTTTAATTTATCTCATACTGATGGCATTCATAAGGGGATTGAAAGCTGTTTACGCAAAGTATGCTGAATTAATTTAAGGCTCAACATCAACATATCGAAGTCAGCATATATGTGATGCAATCTTGACTGTGGCATCTTGAATAAGCTGGCAAATGGGCTTCAGCATCTTTAACTATTTCGAGACCGTATTGAGCTTAGAAATTATGATTGTGCATTCTCATTTGAAAATTTAATTGTCATTGTGGTCTTTTTATGTCAAAGAAAGATTTATTTATTGAAATACCAAGAATATTATTAAGGCAAATATACAGTAAGAAAAAAAATACGTTAAGAGTTTTTGTACTTAAAGCCTTCAAGTAAGTTCTGTTCATGGAGTTTTTTAATAACAAATAATTCTGAAATCGAAACCAACTGCTAATACAATTGAAATGAGAACAATCGTTCTTGAATCAAGAACTTTATATGCTTACAGTCCTTTGGAAATTTTTGGAAATAGTCAAAATATCTTGGATTCAGAACAAAATAGACCTACAACGCGAACTCTAAAAGTATGCAACGACAAATCCTAACTAATTAATAACAAAATTGTTCTTTAAATTCCCTTTGCTTATGCAGTGATGGCTGACTTCTGAACACCTTTTGACAATTTTCAATGGAAGTGACGCGCTACATTATGAAATCCAAAGCGACCATTTCAGTTCGATATACCTACCAAATTTCAACTTTGAATCATCAAACCCAGACCGACTAAGAATACCAAGGCAGTGTTTATAAAAATCCCACCGCCAAGTATCAAGTATGATTTGTTCTTGAACGTACTTAAATTAAGTTTGAAACATCTTAGAATAGAAAAACAACTGTTAAAATGATTCAAATATGAAAAAACGGTCTTGAATTAAGTATATTTCGCACTTACAGTTTGCCTAAATATATAAGAAAAGATCGCACTTAGTTCAAGTACAAAATTTCTTGGATTAAGTACTGAATAGACTTACTATGCAAGCTCCAAAAGGTTTGCTGCGAATAATGCGAATTATTTTACGTTAAATCTGTTCTTGAAATTTCCTGTACTTAGGATAGTTAGATCAGGAATATATATATTCACCTTATGGGGTCAAAAACTCTTCCTTCTGCCTGTTACATATATAGGGCATTTCGGAGTCGGGGCACTCGACTATAGCTCTTTTTTTTTAGAAATATTTGTTCTTAATTTAGTTCCAAGTCTGAAAAAATATTGTTTAATAAGCTTTTAAATGGTTACAAAACAAAAGATGGCAAATAACAAACATATCCAGACCAAAGCAGTTTGTTGGCAAATATTTGTCGCTGTTGGCGTCTAAAGCTGCTAGCGTGTAGCCTAAAGCTGATTACACAGTTTTCACAACAAATGCGGAAAAAATATATGTATTAAAAAAAAACCGCATGAAAATAAACATTTAATGCCACAGTAGACATAAAAAAAATCTTTAGAGACGAACGCAGAGCGAGCAAAATGGCTAAATCTGAAGGGGGAAAGGCAAGTGAATTGCGAGGCAGGCAATAAAGCGACACATAAACCACGAGCAGAATAAAAAGGGAGGAGTAGATAATAAAGCACATGGCCACATGCGTTGAAAGTTTTCAATTTTTACGACTTCATTAGAAACGCATGATGAACAATAATGATAACAAACCCCAAAAAAATAAAAGGAGGAAAAGAGAGCAAGAGGTTTGCGCAGCTGTTGCAAGAAATTACCCAACTACAACTTAAACCGCAAACCCCCAAAAAAAAACAGAGAGAAGCTGCCACACCACAAAAAGTCAGCAGAGAAGGATAAAGGAAATGCCGCCAGCTGGAAAATTACTCTACACACTTTTATGAATGAGTGTCATTCGAGTGGGCAAGCGAGAGACAGGGCAGAGCTATGGAAAGCACATGAGTTGGCTGTTATAAAAGCTTAAATTGTTTTTCTCAACATTTTACTCAAAGTTTTGCGAAGCCAATAATTTTGCTTAAGTTTTTGGTTGTTGTGAATGTAAAGTATAAACATAGAACTCTGTTTTTCAGATCAGGCTACCTATGAAATTGTTGCAACTTGAGCTCAATTCGTCTCTCATTGCCTCATAAAAACATCAAAATTAAAAGTATAAAATTTAACAATAAAAAAATCTGCATCTTTTGTTTTGTTTTAAGGCATTTTCCATTATGGTCTGTCGTTTCGATCCATTTTATATTGGACCCAACCCACCTAGATGCTGTGCTCCAGAAAGCCCTCCTTCTGCGATGCCTCAGTGTGATTGCCCGCCATGTGCTCCCGAAACGGGACATCAGAATCCTCGACCCATTAATGAAGCCTGCAATCAAAATGTGACTGCAGCTGCGGATGCTGTTAAACCTCCAAACTCAATTGCTGCACCGTCATCATCTGCGGCAGCAAGTTCGAAAAGAGGCTTAATGGAGCCACAAAGTTATAATCCAAATGCTGAACCAACTGAATGTTCTTAAACAAAAGAAGCTTATAACAATAGTCCAGTCAGTAATCTAGTTCAAAGATTCTACAAAATACAACATTTGGCAAGTTTTTCCAAACAAACTCTTGATTTGGTTCGATTTTTATTAAAAATGGGATTAGTATCTGATGAAGTGTACAGTTCACTCTGCAGTTAAAATTGCACTTAACGTATTGAACGACGCGCCAGCACATTCAGACGTTGTACACTTTTACACATTCACATCTGGAGGGCTATTTAAGCTTGCTTTGGCTGACAAGTGGGAGATCAAAACGATATCTCTTTTGTATATCTCTTTGTTGAAACTTTGTTGAAACCGGGTTCGATTCTCAAAAATTTTGAGACCATCTTGTTCTTATTTTGAGGTGAAGGCAACTTATTTTCTGAACTGGTTTCAAATCTAGTAGCCTGTCAATTGGTGCTTCTTCACTATATGACAAACATCTTTAACTTGAAATGCTTTAGTTTATGCGAAAAACTCAAGAGATTTCTGGGACACACCCGATTTTCATATTGTAGAGTACAAGAAACAAGAAAAAATTTTAGGAAAAAATTAGTCTTAGGGTCTGCGACTTGGATTCAAAGTTTATCACTCATACGTACTGTTGCCCTTGCTTACATATTTAATTTTTGAGTAGTTGGCAGAGACTTGGTTTGAAGTCACAGCATTTCACAAAAAGGTACCATGACCATTAAAATAATGTATTTTATATAACCAACACAATATGTAAATAAAATCGTATATTTCGGAAAAATTTCTACTATTTTGCGCTGTTCCCTTCTAGCCGTAATTTAATAGGCCATCAGGATATCTTTGAAGTCAGGTCCCACACTGAAGTGGTCTCTTGAGTTTAGCGAACTGCCCATGGTAGCCCAAATAGACACTAAAAATGGATTCCACTGTTATGTCTGTAGTATCTGACTAGAAGGACAGTGCGTTCATGCGGATATGGCCCTTGTTGAAACCCCGCTCGTGGACCATGCTGACTCCAACATGCGAGCCACACTAGTCGCACTTTATGACAGTCTTAAGCATTTAGTCCCATATAAGAGCGTGGATAAATGGCATCTCTTCGTTGGAAATGAGCTCGCTTTGACAAAATAAGGTCTTTATTTACCGACCAAAAATACATTCGATTCATGCTCCATTTTTATTTGTTGCTCGATTAAATTCAAATTTGACAACTTTTAAAATGATACGGAGACTTCGTCGACAAAATTTCGATTCGGTGAACTTGTCGTATACGTAATATTTGTGGAAACTTTGCAGGCTTTTCGCAGAGGTTAAAACATGATATAAAATTTTTTAATTTATTATGTACACCCTAAGAGTAATCGTTTAAGATGGTATCAGTTAACTTTTTTTTATGGGCGTCCACCCTAATGTCCACACTTAAATCCGATATTTTGAATTAGACGTAAACGGAGAATAGAGAAACTTTTATTTCAAATTTATTTTAAGCCACTCAAATTCCTAAGATGAACAATTCACATAAAATCAACTTATCAAAATAGAATTATTTCTTTCCCAGTATCAAATCAAAGCCACAGCAAAAATTTTCGCAAATTAAATTTGCCAAAAAAAAACAACAACTACAAGTTTCAGCTCGACAGTTTTAACTCAATGAGAGCCAATGTCCCTTCAGTTTGTTACGCCCTTCTCCCAGTAGCTCGAGGAGCACTAATTTCATTTTGACCCGCTGAAACTAAAGAAAAGGGAACTTGTAATTGAATTTCATTTAAACAAGCGCAAAGTTGTAACTGCAAATTATGAGCCATTGGTAGAGGAAAAGGGCAAACTTATACAATTTCGCAAAAATAAGTAACAAAACTCGATATGAAAATCAAAGCTCCAATCAACTTTGACAACATGTACGACAACTTTGGCATATGGTTGCTATTTCCCGCTTATGCGGACCCAGTGGACAGCATGTGAAATTAATGCTAGCTTATTTTTCTTTCCCTTTTGTCTGTCAGGATTGCCTGCTCGAAGGTACAAAACAAATTTGGGACTGTCATTTAATGGGTCGAGGCGGGCAACTTGAAATGCTTTTTGCCAACTTTACCAGCTGATCAGTATGCGGCAACTAACACATAAATATTTTTCACCAATTTACCGTTACAAGCGTAAAATTCACTTAAGTTCAGGGTAAGGTAGTTTTCTTAAAGAGTTTGTAACACGGGGGGAAGGCATTGCTATTGAACGAGAAGATACTTTCAGAGAAATCTAGCATGAATTGGAGACAATTTAGATTTTTCTTCTTCGAGGAAGACAATTGATCTTGTGGGCAAGGGAAGTGCGTTATTGACGAAAATCGATTTCAAGATTATATAAAATATAGAAAATGCAGTAAAATACCTCAAATAAAAATAAATACTTAGCCCCCACAGGGATTGATCCTATAATCTCGACGTTTTCTTGTCCACTCGACCACGGCCCAAGTTGCTCGCTAAGCGGGGAAGTGCCATCAGTTTACATTCTTAAGTATAGTTTTGACGCCAAGTCTTGCTTAAGCCTGATCACCGAGTGAGCTAAGGCGCCGTCGTCCGTGGGTTCAGTCTTAAAGGTCCAGAGTTGAAGTCCCAGTGAAGTAAGTAAACACTTATTTGCTGTGAAACATCTTTAATTTTGGGACGGAAAATTTTAGTAAGAGGAACATTTTATTTCAGCGTCACGTGACGGTGCAGCGCTGCTCTAACGTCATGCATATTTTGTGCTGTGTATTGTGCGGATTGTCCCAGGTGGAGGGGGAGAAAGAGGCGGGAAAGTAGGTTGAAAGCGTGGAAGAAAAAAGGGGTGACTAAGAAGTGACTGATTACTGACTGTACAGTGACTTGACAGTGACTTGAAAGTGACTAAACAATGACATGACGCGACTTGACAGTGACTTTACAATGACTAAACAGTGACTTTACAGTAACTTGATAGTGACTAAACAGTGACTATAGTGAGCTAGCAGTGACTTGACAGTGACGAAACAGAGAATTGACAGTGACTAAAAAGTGAAAAGACTGCGTGACTTGACAGTGACTAAACAGTGACTAAGCAGTGACTTAACAGTGTCTTAACAGGGACAAAATAGTGACTTCACAGTGACTTAACAGAATTAGAGAATAAAAGAAGAACTCCCTGTTTCTTCTTTTAAAAGATTGTCATTGCTGATTTAATTTCATTTAAAGAGCTTGTGATTTTAAAATAAAGCCCTTAAATTTAGCATCATGTTTCACATCAGAGCCTAGTGAGTGTTAACGACACTCACACCATTTTGTTTTAAAAAAAATCCATCACAGCTTAGAAAAAAGGAGGCGTAGATGAACCAAAAAGATCCACGCTTGATATAAAGCCGACAAAGAAATTAAATCTTAAAAATTGGGCTTGATTTTAGTATTTTCGGCTAGGATGCGAGCTACATAGTTCCGTCTTACCGAGATCAAGCACGATCCGCCTGATTTTTTTCTGAGTTTATATTCACCGGTCAACTCCAATCAGGTTTGACTCATTGAGAGTGTATTCAAGCTTCGCCAGTTTCACTCCATTTTCTTTTCATATTCCTTATTTTCATCGCCTTTCGCCACTCATGTGTCACTGACATTGTTATCCTTTCGTTCGGTGGCTTATTCCTGTCGCTTTGGCAATGGAATATGTATTTTTCTCCTCTGCATCTTTGAAATCTTCACCGAGGCCAAAGGGAGCAGAAATTGTTTTTCTTTCCGCAGTCGCCGTCGTCGTTGTCGTCCTCGGCCACTTTCCTGTCTCCATATGCAGGGGCAAGGGTACGGCTGTGCATCGGTATGCAAATGTCCAGCTTCATTTATCATTGACGTTGACTTTTATGCGAGCCATAACTTCGGATGAAACTTGTGCTGGACCGGACATTGATTTGACTGGAATTCTCAAGAGTGGTGGTCCACGTTTTGAATTTTGATTGCCTTGGCTGGAAAGATAAGCATCGTCTTCCCTGGAGGCACTTTGCAGTTCACGCCTCTTTGATTTCAATTAATTAGCTATGTAATTGGCTCCAGGTGTTGTTATTGTTATTGCGGCTGCCATTTTTGACTGACGTTTATTTGCATTTAATCAAACAATCCCAATTTGCTGCTGAGAAGGAAATTTGCAAAGTGTTTGCACTTTGGCAGCTAATTTGTTGAGCAAATATATGCGCCTGATTGGCGCAGAGAAGTGTTTGGCTTTGGTTTCTGGGTTAGTTTCAGGGTAAATGAAGTGAAATCTGTTAATTAGGATGTCGAACAGTCGCTGAATTTCTAGCAATTCTTGAATCTCACTTTATCTCATATGCACTTAGCAAAGCAACCATTACTAATGCATTAGGTAACACATTGCTTTCCTAGCTCAGGCACGCACACTTAATGTTTATGTTAACGAAAATCGAGCGGAAAAAAAACTACATATTAAATGCCAACTATATATTTGCACTGTTCTGACTATAAATAGCTGTCGAGGCACTTGAACCACATTCACAAATTATATACATATATAAATTCAGGCCTCAAGCGGCTTTAGGACGTGTGGCAGCTGCGGCCGGACGACGCAAGGACACACAAGAATTTAGTTGGATGTTTAGGCAGCCATTTTGCCGCCAGCTTTGTTGTTGTTGCTGCTGCTGGTTTGCGTGCGGTTGTTGAGGCCAACACGTTCCGTAATGTGTGTTCGTGTGCGTGCTTTCCAATTAAGTCTAAGAGATAATACTAAACATGAAACAAAGGTGGAAAAGCCAAAGTCAAAGTTTCCCTACGACACAACACAATGGCGGTAACTATGGTGGCAAAACAATCCACAGCTGAGTTGGTTGAAAGAGCATTGTTTGATCTGAAGTGAAGACGCTTAACAGTTGAAATCAGCAAATTAAAATTAAAATAATAAAAAGTTAATTATTTATTTCGCGACTATTGTTAACTGTGAAAAGTGGGGAAAAAAATATTAAAATAAAGAAAAGCTTACTTCGGCTCGACCGAAGCCTGTATATACCCTTGTAGCCTGAAAACTGTAAGAAATAAAGGATTTGAATGATTTTCATGGAATAATTTCATTGTTGCTTTAAACAATTAGGGTGTTCACTTTGTTGAGCACTTGAGCACTTGGGGGAAAAGTGTAAACATTTCCAACAACAATTTACTCACCTACATCAAAAGATGGCGCCACTTTCGCAGGGCCAGTAGTTTATATGATCAAAATCAAATCATCATTTGAGTTAAAAAGCGTTCTATCTGCTACGAGCTGTTCATCTATACTAGCTCTTAGATTGGAAGGTGATAAAAAGGCAATTTTATTATTTTTTAAGTCCTCGTTTTTTTAACCTTTCCAAAACTTTAAAACATTTGTCGATGTGTTGGACAATTGTCGGAATCTGTGGTCTATTTAAACCACGTTAACTACATATTTAGTATAATACACAGATAAGGCTTAAGTAAGAATGAATGTGACACATTGGCAATGAGATGTGTGTGTGTGTGAATTAGAGATGTACATAAAAATGTGCAGGTATCGAGCATTGATAGTTATAAGTAATGTGTAAAGTAGATAGAGGAAACTGGATCCGTGATTGGAGCTGGGTGAACTTGGACCACCATCTATAACATCATTATTATTGCTTTCAATTGCTTTTAAAAACTTCATCTCTTCGCAATCAGAAGTTGATTCACTTAAAGGCAAATTTTTAAAACTCACATAAAGAATTTCTTTTTGGAGCTTCAGCAAGTTTGAAATGTGCTGCTTCGTCATTTAAAAGTCGTCCACCTTCGCTTTCTTATCAAATCAGATAGTATAAATTTCACCTAGAGAAATGTCATAGGACTGAATATCTTTTGAATGATGCAAGTCAGATTACAAGAAATTTCGATATTTCTATATTGTGTGTGTCGTTGAAAAAACTACATCATTTTTCGAAAAAGTGGTCCGGTTCGGGTTCAGGTTCGAGGAGTAAAAAATATTTGGGGTTCGGTTCATGGTCCGGTTTGTCGAACCCCAAAATCCCGAACCGAACTGGTTTTAAGTCTTGGTTATGGATATAAGTGTGAGTTTAAAAGTACCTTGACAATTGTGGGCGTGGGAAAATCTGAAACTTAATCTGCGTGCAGACAATTGGAGTCCGAGTCTCTTAGATATCTATATCAATATCGGGAAGTTATTGCTGTTGCCATTCAGAACTTGACGTTTGTTCATCATACACTCAGAAAATTATTTTTCTATAATTTAAGAAAATCACCCTAGAATCGATATCGCCCTTAAATTTAAAAAAAATTTCTATCTTTAAGAAAAATTTGTCTTAATTTTAGAAAAGTTGCCCTAAAAATGAATTTTTTAGAAAAAACTTTCTAAAATTTAGAAAAATATATTTTTTTTCTAAATTTTAGGGTCAATTTGCTTTATTGCCTTTTCTAATTTTTAGAAAATATTTGTTAAAAATTTTGGGTACTTTGCCCAAAAATTAAGAAAGTAAACCCTAATTTTAAGAAATTTTTTCTAAATGCTTCGACCTTTCTAAAAATGTTTGCGAAATTGCACTGCGCTATACTGGGTTTAACGACTAAGCCGTCTATGTGATGGCATTTGTTTACACACACAAATGTCCATTCGCTATGCCTAAAGAATGTAGATATAATATATTGCACTGATGGGGTATTGAGCAAGTTTTTGCTTCGTCTTGAGATGCGTCACACCATGTAGTAATCGATTAAAGGATTGTATAAAATAAAGGCAATGCTAAAAACATTTAAAATAAAAAAAAAAACATTTAAAAAAGAACCATTCAATGAGAAAAAAGTATGTTCCTACGGGGATTGGATCCCAGTCCAACACATTTTCTAATGTCTTTTCCACTCGACCATGACTCTTGCTTCTTATTGAGTGTCAAATGTTAGTACTTAAGCTCCAAATACGCCACACAAATTCTTAGGTATGATTTTTACTTAGGGTTTTGCTAAATAAAAAAAACATTAAGAAAACAAACATTTAAAAAAACGAGAGCGTAAGTTAAAGTCGGCTCTAACCGACTTCGATATACCCGTTACTCATGAAAAAACAGTTTTAACAGTGTTCCTGCGTTCCTTTGGATGAACATCCAAAAAGTATGCAACATTTTTTAGGGTGGGCATTTTTGCTCATAACTTGAGAACCGATCATCCGATCTTTATCATTTCTTCAATTTATTCGTTTTGCTAGTTACTAACTATCTCTAGAAGGTACGTTTTTTTTCAAAATTGCGGGGGCGGGAGGGGGCGTGGCCAAAATTTGAAACAAACTTGATCTGCGTGCAGATAAAAGAAGCATTTGTCCCATACATGTCAAACCTCTATCTCTTACCATCTCTGAGATCTAGGTGTTCATACAGACAGACGGATGGACGGACTGTTGATGCTGATCAAGAATATACTTTATATGGTCGGAAATGATTCCTTCTGCCTGTTACATACATTTGCACGACTTTAGTATACCCTTTTTACTATACGAGTAACGGGTATAAAAACCTTGGAAAAAATAAAATTTTTCCAAAAAGCGGAGGGCGGCGTGACAAAAATTGAAAATAAATTTAATCTGCCTTCAAGTATAATAAGTTAATGTTCTATACATATTAAACCTCAATATTTTCCCATCTAAGTATTTATATATTTTAAAGGGTCGGATATTATTCCTTCTCCCTGTTACACACTTTAACATAACCTTCATATCAGTTATTAAATACGAACCAAATAGCGGTTAGCGTCACGGTTACTATTACAGTTGTGGGGTATGGGTTAGGGGACGGGTTACAGTTATTAACCATTTTCTGTTTCGGGTTTTGATTACATTTACGGTTACTAGTACAAAATATCACTCTAACAGTGCGAGTGTCACGTGATCTTTTTTGCAATATCTGCGCAACAAGCTAAGTAGCTAAGTTGCATACATCAAAGTTGGACAAACTGGGATGGTGATAGAAAATTGAAAAATGCGTTTCTTAACTAAACTCAACAAAACACAGCCAATACACATTTACACAATACCAAATTTTTCTCCATACGTTATTCAATCAAAAATCTAAATTCAGATTTATTGAGGTTTGATGGCCTCGCCAAGGCTTTAAAAGTTCCATTTCTCCTTACGGTTTTATCTCTGTTTAATATATCTGTGGTACAGACTATAATAAGTACTCAGCTGTGCCTCTTTAATCATCACTTTCACTTTGTTCTATCCTTTTAATCACTTGCAACAGATTTGTTTACCCAATTTGCTTAATTATCTGAATAACAAATAAGCTCGCTTAACCTACTGCACCACACTCACTTAGTGTCCATTAAATGCTAATGAATTCGTTTTATTATTCCCTTTATGTCTATAAAAATCAAGATGAAAAAATTACGAGCACCAGTTATCAAAGAAGAAGACGAAAATGAAAACGCATCGTTAATATCAGTCTTATTGACTGACAATTGTACTACACATAATAATCATAATGAAGAAAACGACAATGGAAAATAAGCCAAAGCGGATTTAGATATTCAATATACTTACAAACACAAATTGAAGGGCAAACTTTTTTGGTTCAAAATTTTCGTCGCGAACATTTTATGAACTTTGTGCAAAAGTAAAAATTTAAGCTGATAAATTGCTTGTTTCATTGGAAAAATGCTTACAATTTGTGTATGTGTTTGTCAATAATCCGCTTAGGCAAGCAAATTTTTGTGTGAAAATTGTATGATAACTTCGAAAGCATCAGAAAATAATATGAAAGGAAAAAATAAGAAAACGGTTGGCAATTTGGCGAATGGAAATTGAGATTAAATCAATGCTTGATGATTGGAAAGAATGGTAAAGGACCGGCATGTAGCCAATTTAAATTCTGTCCTGAGGGTACCTAAATGCAGGCAATGCTTTTTGAAGATGAAAATAGATGAAATACAATAGAAATTAGATACGAGGATTTTAAATTTTTTCGAATGGACTTTAGTCATTCGATAGGCATAGGGTTTAGTCACAGCTTAAGTAAGCTTACTCAATAAATGGAATCAAGACTTACTTTTCCACTAAAATTAATCAACCCGAACTTGCAATTATTTCAACACCAAATGTAAGTTAATTTTGTCCCGTTCTTTCCTTCGTCCTTAAGTGTTTTTAATTATGTTTTCTGTGACAGGCTGCCAACGACAGACTCATTATTAAAAACCAGAGGTAAACAACATTAAAACCTCGAATGATTAATGCACGACCTGGCAGTAAAAGGAACCTTCTCACTTGCCGCAAGTTGCCTTGTTGGCCTGCTGCAAATTTGTGTTGCAAAATGTCAGCTGATAATAACTGAGTCTGTGCGCGCTTTAGTTATTAACGCTCCATGTAAACTGACAGTGACGTAAGAGTCACACACACACAAAATAAGTAAGTATGCTGCAGAGTCAACACACTGTTCTTGGTACTTCTTATAACTGCAGCATCGTAGTCGTTTCACTTTTGCCCCCCAGAAGCTCCCTGGCCTACGCAGGCAAAGTTGCTGCCCCGTGATAAAACTGCGGAAGCGGAAAAAATGCCGATAACATCGTTGAGGCAGCTGAAAAAGGAAGCTGCAAACTGTTCAGTCAAGTCATTCAGTTGGCTTTTTGTGTATGCCTGACACACGCTTGTCTTACATAAATAAGGGCAAAACTGTTATTCACCTGTCTACCGACAAACAAGCCGGCAAGCAGGAGCTGAAGGCAGAAACCAGACCCCGCTTAACCGTTTCCCATATGGCACGGCGGGTAGGGAGGGAGGGGCAGGTCGCATACATAAACGATTTACCTGCCTTCGTTGCCAGGGCTTAAGCTTGTCGCCTGCATTGTCGCTCTTTACGGAAAACACCCTGCTATGTACGCCTTCCAGCTTCCGTTACGGCTTCACGCGGAAATCGAGTTGTCTTTTTGGGTGTCTCTAGATTGCTCCTTGCATTTCTATGAATTTTCTGAGCTAAGTAGCTCTTAAGATGAGTCAGTTTGGTAAGTTCTCATTAACGGCTTAATCCTGATACTTAACTTTTCATACACTGTACCAAACGTATAAGGAGTATCAAAGGTTTGTGGTTATTCCTTGAAAGAATTTTAATATATAAGAACTTATGTCACTTCGAGCACGCTAGAGGGTTTACGAAAAATCTTTTTATTTTTACCGAACATTTTTGAAAAAACAAGAGATTTTATTTACACCGTTTTATAAATATTTTATATTTATGTAATATATTGAAGCCAGTGAGTGTTATTTTTGTGACTATACAATAATTAATAAGTCTCTGTTCCCGTAGCATTAGGAGGCACGCAGACACTCAAAAATGCAATAAGAAATAAAAAATTATATTAATCATTTTAAAATTATTTCCAAATTTGTTATATTTGGAGGTATCAGCGAAATTTCTTCCAATCAAATTCCAACCCAAAACCAATTATTGGTGTCCTGGAAATCTCTTTCGATCAGGGATGCAAGCTTTTTACAAATAAGCAAAATTTTTGAAGCGCTGGTTCGGTTTATTAAATGATTGTTGTAGCTAACTAAACCGCTGTTTCGGGTCGGTTTATGATTCACAGTTCGGAATAATAAGTAAATACGTGACTTTTGGCACAATTTCTGGAATTCCTAGAAAACATTTGAATGTCTTTAAAATATTTATGTAGGAGCTCCTTACTAACGCTTAATACCGAACAGACTAAGCAAATTTTCAAGAAAGAAATATAGGCTGATGACAGGTATAGCTACATCGATCTGGCATCGCTAAGAATTTAATCGGTATTTAATTCGTCTCCCCTGCAAAAGTCCCAATTTTTTGTTTGGGAAAGTGGATAAAACGAAGGTTGGCAATGATTTTGAATACATATAGCTATATTTTGAAAAATTTTGAACATTTTTACAAAATAGTTTTTGAATGCCAGCCGTTCAAAGTTGATTTTTCGTAAAATTGATGCCACAAATAATAAAATTATAATCAAAGTTAGGAAAGAAACAGCTGCCGCAATTTGATTTCTTATTCTCGACTTATGCTTTGCTACAAAACAATTATCAAGAAGTTTCCATTCGAAAGCGTTAACATCAAAAATGGAAAGATCTAAAATTTTGATGGTTTTTTTACAATTTACAACTTTGAGTTAAGAGTACCCAAAAGCTCCTCTGTTAATTTGCTTGCAATATGGCTTATTATTTTCTGTGAATATTGTACTATAGCATTAGGTATGCGCTTTTGCGCGGATTAGCTTTGAATTTTTTTATGAAATCGCATTTAAATTAATATCCCCATTTGAAATCAAGAACGTTATCCTAAACAGTCAGCCTAGAAGTATGCTTTTTTCTAAACTTCGGTATATAGAAAAAGCACTCTGAAGTAAAATATCTTTATACGAAGTCAATTTGAATGTGACAAAATGTGTAGCATACTCTTAGAAGCAGGAAGAAGGTAAATTGTAATATATTACAAAAATTAGATTTTTATTTGATTAAATTTTTTTATTTTTATTTAGTTGTTTTAAGTATTGAATGTAAAGAGTAGGTAAAATAAATGGAAAAATCGGTGAGAGTAGTCAGGTTGACCGAAAATCCTCAACTTGGCAGTCAAGGTCAAAAACTGCTTAGGTCAATATCTCTTAAACCATTAGACATATCAAGTCATATTAATTTTTTTTTGTTATCTGGTACTTAAATATACTTCTATGCAAGAATTAGGTTAAATCCAATTACAAGTTTTTTTGTATAATTATTAAACGAAAAAGTTGAAATATTTTTCGACTTTGATTTGGATTATCAATATCCTATACATTTTTTTTGTTGCATTTAAAATTATGTGCGTTAAGTTCAAAATTTAGCTCCGTGCATGCTAGGGTGCACAACACACACAGGTTTTATCTATAAAATTCAAGTGGTAGTTCAGATTTGCGGAATCAATCAAACATGTTTGTTTATTTCAGCTTGATGACTCTGTTCATATCTTTGCTGCACCTAAGATCGGAAAAAACTTGTATTTAGGAACCAATCAAAATTTCCAAATTAAATGCTAAAAGTCAACGAACTGATATATGAAATGGAAAGAGCGGTCACCGAGTATTTTTATGCCTATAAAAACCTAATTCAATTGAAAGTTGATATAGATAGAAATTGGAGTCGAATTCCAAAGAGCTCGATTTAGTTACAGTCTCTCGATTTTGTTTTTTTTTGCAACACAGTCAGACCTGTTCCCGTATCCGATTGATCGGAATTAGTAAGAGCTGTGATTTTTAAGAGACGATTAAAAAATTCGGTGAATCTTTTTGCCATCAAGAGGGTCAAATGAAGGTAAATGGGGTTTTCAAATTGAAAGAAGAAGAACATAGACGGTTTTTGGAAGCAAGTACATTTAACAATTCTGGTTCCGCATGATTTGATCCATGCCTGAGTATTAAAAACTTTAAAATGAACTTTAAAGAATATTTTTTTTTTATTTATTTCAAAGCTTTTATGCAGGCACTAGATCAAAAAACTATCGTTTATATTTTTATATTTAAAATATAACATATAGCTGCCATAAGAAAGCTCTGATTAATTGAATTTGGTTGTGGTTAAATTTAGTTTGCAAACTATGGTCGCACCAATTCAGAAAACTGACTTCGGTTTATTTTTATTGAAATCGAAAATGTTGTGTCTGGTTTGTAAAATAAGATCAATATTTAAAATAGTTTAAACTATATAAATGTTTTGAAATGATAATGATAATTAAAAATAATATCAAATTAATATGAAAATTATCAAATTTAAGTGTTAACTATAATCATTATAACATTTTTGGTATCATTTTGAAACTATTTAGTGAATGATCCTATTTTAAATCAGAAGGATATTATTTTCTTGTCAATGTGAAATGAAAATATTCATATTTTATTTTCTCTGTGTAGGCTTCTTTGGTAGTATGTGTCGTTTCGCTTAAGTGTAAATAACATAGTAAGAAGTCCTCCGTAAATGTCAACTTTGTTGCCAACTATACATAATTTAAGGGATAGTTTAGATCTAGCTTCTAGCGCCGTCCAGACATAATACTAAATATTCACGGTGGCAAGGTCATGCTCTCTATGTCAGCTGCTACAACCGGAAAACTATTGATCGAAAAATAAATTCGTAAAAAATTTTTCCCCATAACAACCTTACATCAACCTTCTCATATGTCTGGTCATTTTATTCTTGATCTGTCAGTTCGGCCTGATATTCCTATTCTCTTGTTTTTTGGCCACTTCAGAATTTGGTTTTAATGACATCTCTAGTAATATCCTGCAAAGTTAAGAGACACACATCACAGTTTATTTTATATTATGACTTACCCATCATGCTCGCAGCATCCCTCTCTAAGCATCATTTGTAAAGTGCCTGAGTTGCCTTGTTCTGCTTTATATATTCGCTTTTAAAATGACAAAATTAGCGCAGCGAGTCCTCATATTTCTCTGTATACGTGTCGCATGTGTAATCTGTCACGTCCCTGCAGTTCTGGGGGTGGCGATTGACCATGCTGGAACTACCTACCCCGCTACTTCCCACATGGGTACTGACGTGACCTATGGTAAAAACAGCGTCTGACTGGTTCCTATATGGGTACTTACTTGAGTGACCCGTTGGCAAGCGAACGGCGAACCACCCAGCTAACTTTTCGGCTAGTGCCTACATGGGTACTTACTTGATTGACCCTATGGTAAGCGAACGCCGGACCACCGAGTAAAATGCGGAAAGCGACAGAAAGCGTAAACGAAACAATACCATACTAGGATCGCAATTTGTTTTTGTTATTCTGCGAATAGGGCATAAGTGACTAAAAAATCAAAACTTCGATTACGTTTTCTCTCGCTGTTGTTTCTAAATTTACAAAAGGAATTGTGATAGAAGTTCGGTTTTTTTTTTCGTTTTGCTTGCTGCTCTTTCGCAATGCTCGAACGCAGCTGTGTTTGTTGGCTTGCCGAATTTCTGACAGCATTGCAGTTGAGAGAAGAGCAGCAAAGCGAGTGCAATTAAAAAGTGAGAGTTAAATTAAAACAAAAGTGACATTAATTAATAAAATAACTAAACCTAAAAGGTACTGTAATCAACCAAATAAATATAATATGTATAGCGAGAGGCATTTTAGAAGGCTTAAGCAGTAGCAGAAAAAGAAATATGCAGACAAATTAAATTGTGTTGCTGCAGAAGAAAATGCGCTTAAAGTGGAAAGCACAAGAACAAGAGGTACCAGAAACCAAAGGACAATTGATTTCAATTCGATTGCTAACTGCTCTGGTCCAAAAGTTGGATTTTATTTGTAAGCCTGTGTTAAAAAATTTAACTAACTCCATTTTTTTTTTTAAGCCGAGACGACTGCGGTCCAGGTCAAATTGGACACACTTGTCGAGGAGATTAGGTCCTTAAGAGGAAATTTCGAAGATCTTATTGAAGCTGGCTCGGAACAAACGGCAACAATAAAAGGGATGACAAAACAGCAAGGACAAGGGCAGAAGGCGGCAAGGAAATTTCCTATTCAGACCGAGAGCTTTATGTTAGAATGGATACTGTTAAAATTGTATCTTTTATGATGCAATGAAAAGCCAAATTTTGTCAGGTGGCATTTTTACACACCTGAAAAATATTTTGGCCAATGAGGTTATTTTAGCCTACAATGCTGATGGCGTTCAAGGTAAAGCTTCATTAAAAGCCGAAGCCAATTTTTATGGAGCCATGATCGGTAGGTATTATCAAATTGATTAAAACTAGCGTTGTACAAAATTAAATGCAGTCAATTTTATTTTAATTGAAATTAGCTTAGTTAGCAATTGAATTGTTTCAATTCACATACATCATTCATTTGAAACTAATAGATTAAAAAAAATTTTTTTTTTTCCCAGATGGAATAAATTCGGTTGATGGAAGTGGGTCAGCTGAGGACCAAATACGGAAAGCCTTGCAGCTGCAGAAGAAGCGACATTTCAAAAACAAATAGCGTCCAAAAACAACAAAAACAACAATTAATAATAAAAAATAAATCAAATGAAGTCAACATTTAATTTTAAACTAAAACTTTTTTATTTATTTTCTTCACGGTACCTACATAACTACCCCTATAATGGGCACCCATGTAACTACCCATATTATGGGTACCAATGTAAGTACCCTTTTTAGCCACCCTAATATGGGGACCCATTTCACTAGCTCTACGGTAAACGATGTGGTGGCGATTGACCCTATTTGCGGACATTTCATACAAAATACGAAATGAAGAAACGCACTGCTTAGGGTGTAGTATTTGCAAGTATGTTCTTTAGCTTAAACTTATATCACCAGCCACGAACTAGCTCCCCCAGTACTGCAGGGGTTCTTTTTACTTTTATGCCTTTAAAGTTGTATATAAAGTCTTTTTAGCCAGATAGGATAACAAAGCAACTGCAGCTTCCCTCCCAAAGCAATTAAATAGAAAATTCGCTATTGTTTTCTTTTTATTTATTATTGTTTTGTTGCTTTTTATTTTATGTAAATTAAAAACGCATTTCCATATATTATTAATTATACACAAAAACATACAATATTTGGTTTACTTCTGTCCATAAAAACCCTCTGCAATAATCATTTGCCTTTCAGCATACACAGACGTATACAAAAATGAAACTGGGAAACGTTCACTGATGGAATGCTTAAAATAAAATGTACAAAAAATCAAACGGTTCAATGATTTATGCTTTTTAAATGAAATTGTAAAACATAAAAACAGTTTTTCATTTCTTCTTTTGTTTTTTTTGGATTTTCATTCAAAATATTTAAATAAGAATATTTGATATATACACATTGAGAATTCTTAATTGTTAAACTAAAACTAATGATAACATTTAATGCCAGTTAAGTACAATTTTTTGTTTTTGTAAAGAAGACTCTGAGCATGAGTTTTGGTTGGTTTCCGGTTGAGAAGTTTTAGATGTTAATTGACTTGAAAATGGTGAAAGGTTGATGAAGTGAAAGGAATTTAGTTGGTTAGCTGCCAAAAAGTTGGTTTATAATTTTGTAAGTTTTTTATTTTATTACATATACAAAAAATTAATCAGTCTAAGTACATTTTTTGTATGCCTTTTTTTTGTGTAAAATAACATTAACCCCCCATTGGAAAACAAATTTGTGTATATTTTCTTGTAACAATTTAGAATGAAAGAATTTGATGTCCCCACTCGATTCTAGACTTAACTAAAATATCATAGTTGAACTTTTTGTTTTTGTTTTGTTTTCTTCAGAATTATCAACTCAATGACCATTAAATTGAGGATTCTGTTGGACTTCATAGTCATTGAATGAACGTATACCATATCATACATATATGTAGTAGTATGAGTGGCAATTGTACCCTGTGTGTGGGTGTGTGTGTGGGTGTTTGTGTGTTCTATATGTTCAGCAACAAATCAACATGATAAACCATTACACATACATACGTACAATACACATGCAATCCACATACATCATATACATAGAGTAGGTAGTTTCGCGTTTACTTTATAAACTTGCACAAATATCACGACCGCAGCTCTCCTTCTTTCCAATTTACTTAGTCATCCCTCACGCATACTTGGCAAACGACCATCGCTGTGTGGCCAGCGCCGAGTTGCAACGCTGCGCAGTGATCCCCTGCTGATTGTGATCCCGAGTGTCCAAGCATACATTGATCTTATGATGTCGCACTAGGCCACCGTCGCGCATGTTCCAACGTTGGTTTTCCGTATCATCGCATGACTTAAGGACCACTTGGGAGCCACGGGCAAACTGTACGAGTGTTAAGCAGAGATCATCGTGTTTAATTTCGCCACGTTTCGAGTAAGCCCATTCCTGATTACCACCTGTATTGTGGCAGGGGAAGATGCCTGCGTAAAGAGAGTAAAAATTTGAAAACTTTGTTTAGTGTTGAATTTTTTTATCAGAGTTCCAATAAAAGCTAGATTAAGTACACCAAACTGGGCTAAAATCGGGTATTTTGTGAATTTAAAACTTAACATCTCATTGATTTTATCTTCAGTCAATTTTATAGAATGCTTTTGTATTTATGTACCTTAGGTTGGACCACATGAGTATGAAATTGTTAAGGTCATGCTCTCACCCATCTATCTGATAATTTTCCATCATTCAGTAAAAAAAAGTCGAGCCTTAACGGGCCCTTAAGTCCCTAAAGTTTTCGTACAGTACTCATACGCCGCGTTGCCTATTATCATATGGGTAATTATTTCTGAAGGGGGCAACTATTTATTTTCATAGTCTCCAAATATTTTAATTTTTTTGTCAGGACGACGATTTTTCAACGATTCTTAAAAGATTTTTCAGAATTTTACCATTGTGGGATGCAAAGATATAGCGACTGTTTATATTTGTTAAAGTTGGTTATAATTAAAAATTTAATGGGCTTAAAAAGAAATAATAATTATCAAAAATGATTGCTTTTCCTTTACTTTGTGGTAAAAATATTTGCGATGGTTGAACTGGAGGAAGAAACCGCCGAAACTTAAGAAAAAAAATAGAGTCAAGCTAACTTCGGCTCGACCGAAGTTTATATACCCTTGGAGCTTGATATATGCCTTACAGTTTGTATGGCAGCTATACTATATAGTGGTCCGAATTCGACAAATCTTGTTGAAATTATGTAAAATCATTGAAAACTTATAAATGGAAGCGTTGGGAGCGATAACATTGAAAACAAAAAAGTTTTTCTCACTAAGACTTTTTTTCAGACCTAACTTTTGTATGGCAGCTATACTAAATAGTAGTCCGATTTCGACAAGTTTTGGTAAAATTATGTATAATTATTGAAAACTTATAAATACGAGCGTTGAGAGCGATAGCACTAAAAACAAAGGAGAGCGTAAGTTAAAGTCGGCTCTAACCGACTTCGATATACCCGTTACTCATGAAAAAACAATTTTAACAGTGTCCCTGCGTTCCTTAGGGTGACCATCCGATAAGTATGCAACATATTTTTTTATAGTGGGAGGGGGTGTAGCGGGGGTCTTGGTTCACTTTTTTGCTCATAACTTGAGAACCGTTCATCCGATCTTTATCATTTCTTCGGCAAATCATTCATGTAATTACTAACTATCTCTAGAAGGTACGAATCGTCTATCTTCAAAACTGTAGGAGAAATAATGTTTTTTCCGAATTGCGGGGGCGGGAGGGGGCGTGGCCGAAGTTTGAAACAAACTTGATCTGCGTGCAGATAAAAGAAGCATTTGTCCCATACATGTCGAACCTCTATCTCTTACCATCTCTGAGATCTAGGTGTTTATACAGACAGACGGACGGACAGACGGACAGACGGACAGACGGACGGACGGAAAGACGGACATGGCTATATCGACTCGGCTGTTGATGCTGATCAAGAATATATATACTTTATAGGGTCGGAAATGATTCCTTCTGCCTGTTACATACATTTGAACGACTTTAGTATCCCCTTTTTACTCTACGAGTAAAGGGTATAAAAAGTTTTTTTTACTAAAACTAGTTTTTCAACCGATCGTCCCTATGGCAGCTATATGCTACAGTCATCCGATCCGGCCGGTTCAGACAAATGTGCAGCGTATTTATACCAAAAGACTTCGTGCAAAGTTTGGTTAAGATAGCATGAAAACTGACGGAGGAGATGGCATAGAAACAGACGGACAGACATACGGACGGACGGACAGACTGACATGGCTATATCAACTCAGCTCGTCATGCTGATCAAGAATATATATACTTTGTGTGGTCGGAGATGCTTCCTTCTGTGGGTTAAAAACATCTGGACAATTTCAATATACCCTCTCCAAGGGTATAAAAATTTAAATCGCAGTTCGTGAAAAAACGGCCATTTTGAGATTTTTTAAAAAAATTAGGACTAATCCTCATAATATTCTTAGTACTCTGAAAAAAGACTTTATAATGGGACGGCCATAACTTTCTGAGAAATTAAAAAAATCGTCAAAGGAAGTAAAATTTTTTGATCAACTTCGTACACATCTACACACCAAACAACAACAACACATCCATCGTAGAAGGTCTTTCATCACTGGAGCTGCTGTATGTATGTATGCTCTAACCCCCAATAAAAGAAAAACAAATCCCTTTTGAATTAAAAACATAAATATAAAACCAATTTTCAATATGTCAATTTAATTTATCAGAAACCACCTCCAAGCAGACTTTCCAATAGTCATCGAAACATCTGATCGCAACCCACAAGTATTTTGGCTTGCCATGTTTTAAGGCTCTAACTTTAAACATTATTTACCCACACTTATATAAGCTTAATATTATGAATTTTAACACCTTTGTTAAATTTCTTATTTACCCTTACACATATTAATTAATAGTACAATTTGAGAAGCACTGTGAGCTGAATTATGTTGAACTATCTTGCCAATGAGCGTTTTAGTTTATAGTCATGCATTTATCCTATGGCTTTTCAATTGGACACAATTTGCAATTGTGTACCAATTCTTTCAAATAATAATAAAAAATTTACAATTTATAATGAAGTGCTAAAAAGTCTGAATTTTCCTGTGGACATGGTGACCTAAAAGTGAAGTTCTGAAGTTTTTCGTGGGGTCCTTCAGTAAATTTTAAATGAAGGCAATGGTAGGGTAGGGTAAAGACGCGGTTGTCAAATACCAGCTTAGACACCTCCAATGCTGGTTTATTAAAGAGAAGTCTCAGATAAGTTTGTGAGTAGGAAATATCGGACCTTAGGGTGATAGCTCTTTTAGCTGGCCCTCCTGTTATGCCGGGTCGATATACTTTGTTAGAGAGTTTAGCTCTTCGTTTTTGTAGTTTCTAGAGAGATCCTTGATTAAAACTGTGATAGCCCGAATCAAGAAGATAGCCACCAACCCCCACTGCCGAAAGAGCTACGGATATATATAAAGTCCCGCTCGGCTTTACCTCCTTCGATTCAATGGACATTGTAATGGACCTGCCTGAGCGCAGCAGCCAAAATTCCAGTGATACACAAAAAATCCAGTAATTATTGTTCATGGTTCTATATTTTTTGGAGCAATATGATTTTTTTCCCATATACCAACTATTATTTTTTGATACTGGCAACTCTAGCCTGTGTGCATTCCTTAGATCTAGTAGTAGAATATATATTTGAAGATTTTTGTTCGCATATCTTTCCTCTTTTACCGTCCATCTGTTTTTTCTACTCTCGAAAGTCTTTGTTCATATCCGTCTCATCCCTTTAACATCCCAATTGTTTTCGTGTTCGTCTCTTATCTTATCAATTTCAACATTTTGGGGCTAAGATTAAACTTAAGTAGCTTGTTTATATTTTTTTTGACTCACCCACAGTGCCATCGACTAAATGGCCCATCGTATCCAAACATTCGGTATTGTCCTGTCGAAATTGTCCCACCTCCTGGGGTTCAGGAGCCTGTAAGTCGGGATAAACATTCTCCAGATACCATTTAAATGGCTTACAATGCAGCTTCTCCTTTAATGCCAGGCGGTCGTCAATGCTGCGCAAAAGAGGAAAGAACAACAATAAATAAGTTAGAGTCAAACTTTGTTTTGGCTTTTGTTTCCCTTCTGTTTCGTCCTTTACTCACTTGCCAAATGGAATATTTTTGGCCAATGGCACCGCATTGTAATAATGTTGCTTATACTCGTCCATCCAAACTTCCGCCGCTCGACGTGTATTGCGAGCAAACACATTTCCACTACCCCCCGGGAAGGTGTATGGATGACGCTTCCGGAACACGTGACCCACACGACTGCAGGGAATAATTTCCAAACTTCCGCCACATTGCCAAACTCTGAAGGAGATTTCCAAATTCTCGCCACCCCAAACATCCATTTTCATGTCATATTTGCCCAACTTATTGAAGTATTCCTTGTCGATGACAAATAGTCCACCGGCTATCATGGGCGTACGTATCGCAGTGGTGGGATCATTGTGCCGGGCCGAACGTTCCGAAGGACTTAAGTACTCCCATTTAAAGATCAAATTCCAATCGAAACCGCCGCGCAAATCGGCCGAGGCTCCGATATATTGAAAATTGTCCATGCTAATGACATCGATTACGGGGCAAACCACTCGAGTGGGGTCTTCGCGAACTCTTTCGAGCAGCGGTTCCAGCCATTTTTCATTGCACTCCACATGACTGTCGAGGAAGGTGAGAACCCTGCTTACAGCTGCATCCGCACCGCGAACTCGTGATCTCACAAGACCCTCGCGCTTATCGTTGCGTATGATACGAACTTTGTCGATTTTGGCCAACTCCAGACCGTCCTCGGCTATCATAAAGGGGAAGGATGAAGCAGTGATTCTTCCTAAAAAACATTCCATTTTATACTTACGATGATCACTGAAATCATCCACCAGCACAATTTCACGTATCAAATGCTCTGGACTGCGATTCAGCACACTGACAATGGTACGTAACAGCGTGGATCTGGCCTCATTGTGGAAGGTAATGATCACACTGGTCTCGGGCAGATCCTCGCGATATTTCTTAGTGCGACACCTAAGAATACAGATTAAGTTCTCCTGTAGAAAGTCCTTAAGCCCCTCCACTTACATGGGATTTCTGGTATCGGGAATCTCACGATTACTGGGCAAAGCATCGCTGGCTTCTTGATTGAAACGATTTCTAATATAAGGGTCCTCACCACTGCGCAAACCTCCTGCACGTATATAGCCGGCTTCATCGAAATACTCCACCTCACTTCCTTTAACACGTGCACTGGGTCCAACGGAAAGCCGTGCGGCGGGTCCGCCGGTGCCGCCACTGCTACCCTGTATAAGGCATTACACAGTTTTCAGGGAAAAACTTTTAGGAATTCGATTTTCATTACCTGGGAGGTCTCCTCCAGAGCCACAATGCCATTCAACTTTAAGCCATGCACCGCATTACGCTCAAAGTCCTTCACCGAACCGATTAGTATAACATTGCCGCCAGGATCATCGGCCCCACTGCCGCCTCCCACTCCTATCCCTCCGGTGCCCAGCACACGGACAGCCGAGTTTCCAGCTGGAGCCCATTGCCGGGCAGTTGATGCCCCCGCCGATGACTCGTCCTGATATTGTTGCATGGCTGTGGCCACCTCACGTAGCCGCAGAGCACGATTTTCCACCTAAAAGCACACAAAAGATGAAGAAGAAACAGGGAGAAGAGTGTTTTAATTTATTTCTTTAATCTGCGCTACATTGGCGACGCGTCCCTCTCGGTTAACATCGACGCCCCCGATGCGGCGGCCATAACTCAACTTAACTGAAAACAATTGCGGATGGTGAGGGGGGGTGGGGAGGCGAAAATAAAAAATGTATACAGTTCGCTGCCTGCTTTATGGCTCTGCCATAACACAACACACGATAGTACAAAGAACCGGAATGAAAATGTTTCAACTATTTTTCGTGTTGCCTTTAAGATTTATCATCTATAAACTGCAAATGTTACCAACGCATTGACCCAGTTAAGCAAGAAGCCAAATTTTATGAAATACTTGAACAACGTAGGTGCAGTAATAACTTATTATCAGAAAAACAAGTAATAACAAAATGACACTATTTAGTCAAGTATTAAAATCTATTTTATAGATAGTTAGTGGAAGGACTCTTAGATCATACCTATTTATCGACTCTGCAAACTGTAGAGGAATATCTAAATTGTCTGCAATTCCTATGATATTTAAAAAAATGTTACCAAACAATTTGAGTATTTCTGCTTGCCAATTTTTATATTTTTGAGTCTCGGCATGGATTTGTTTCCAAAACATTCTACAACAATCGAGCTTCTTGAATGTAAATTCTAAACAAAAGAAACTTATCTCAGCGACTCCGTCGAACTAGAAACAATAAACTTGTATACGTTCCGCCGCGTTCAAAAAAAAAACAATTGCATCATCTGCTCTTCATATTCTGTCCTGTTCCTGTTTTCGATTCCCATCAAATTATGTGGAATCGGAATTGTTAAATGTTAAATCGCTTCCAAAAACCGACAGAGTTCTTTGGCTTTTAACTTCAAATTCCCATTTACCTTCATTCGGCCGAATTCTTTAATTGTTTTTTAGAAATCACAGCTCTTAGCAATTCCCACCTATCAAATTCAAAAACGGGAACAGGCCTGATAATGTTAAAAGTTTCATAATGTTACACTCATTCCTCATGTCTTTATCCTGTTTAATCAGTGTGTTTGTATTTTCGGTAAATTTTTCTCCTTTTCAATTTGTAAATTACCCCAAGTTTAGATTTTCGCAGTTTAACTGCTCATTGTTAAACTAAAAACAACTAATAAATAAAAAATACTCCAAGTATCATGCTGATATTTTCCATTGTATTAAAATGATATTTCGATATCACATCGATACTAACTTTTATCATGTTGCTATTATTTTGTATCAATTTGATGATAGATCTAACCAATTTGATATTTTAATTGTCAAACTTTCACTTAGGGTTTGATACTAAAGTTCATCAATTTAATATTTTTTCTTATCAAGTTTGTGGTATAATATGTAGTCGCGTGGAAAAGTGTCTTCCCAGGCTTTACTTTTTTATATTAGTTTTGAATCATCAAGTATCGCCAGCTGCGACATTAAGCAAACTCGTTTGACATAAGAGGATGACTATTCGAATTTTCTAATTAATATTCGTCGTCATTGATCGTTTTTAGTTTCAAATTAATAGTTTCGAGTATCAAACTTATATTCTAAGAATTATTTTAATAGCCAAAATATAAATTTTATACTCCCAATTTGTATCGACCAAAAAAAAAAATATACAGGTATGTTAGTTTCTATTTCAATTTGATAAAACGTGTATTAAATTGATATTGATAGATATTTTTGGGTGTAGGGTTGCTTAAAACGACGTTCTACTGTGATCAAATTGAAAGATGAATTTCCATCAAATTATAAAATATTATTATACTCTGTACCAAAGGTACAAAGCGTATATTTAATTAATTAGCAAAATGTATGGATTTGCAACTATAACGATCGGATGAGCGGTTCTTAAGTTATGAGCAAAAAAGTAAATCACTCTCCCCCAGCCCCTCCCACTCTATTACAACTAACACCGCACAATCTTAAAGAGAGAGAGAGAGAAAAAGAGAGAAAGAGTCAGAGAGAGAAAAAGAGAGAGACTTAGAGATGAGCGCAGCAAGAGCATTGCATTCAGCTTCTACTCCAGGTACCGAGTATGTTACAGTCGGGCTTGACCGACTTTCTCACTTGTTTTTTTATCTAGATCTTTTTCAACCCCTTCAATGTATAACGTTCCTGGTCTCGTTGGCCCTGGAGTCGTCTCTTTAGCCTAAGCAGGCACAGCTGTCACTAACAGTGTTACCAAGTTACAGCTAAAGAAATATTATCGTTTGGAAAAACCAGGGAAATTTAAATTAATAATTTCCCTTTCAATTTCATCACAGTACATACTACAAATAATAACGAATTACAACACAATTAACACTTACAGTGTTGCCAACAGTGTTACAGAAAGAACAAATTTTCGATTGGAAAAACCAGGTAACTTTAAGTAATTGCATGTTCAGGCGCAGTTCACTCTATCCTATGCCAGATTTCATTTAAAAGGATGAGCTACTTTCCATAACGCTTACTAAAGTAAGTCGTGTTCAAACATTTTCACTTAGATCCCCCGCACATAGACAGCGGAGCGAAGCATATCACATCAGCTTTGCAAAATCAAACGTACAGAGCTTACAGTGAGCTGGCACACCAACAGCATAGCAGAGAGAAGCATTTCGTGTGTCAGATTCATCAGTTAAGCTAGCTCTGATCCTTTCCGCTGTCCGTGTACGAGGGGCCGATTGGTCGTGTAACACACTCAATCAAAAGGGAAACGAAAGTCATTCTACAAAGCGTTTATTTAACCCAGGTCCCAAAAAGGCCCTTTTATGCAATCTGTTAACCTGCGGTCAAATGACTTTAAATTTTCCCCAACTAATGTATCACAGTTTCATTTTGGTCCAGATGACTGATTGTTCGCCACGCCCTGCTCCCACCTTGCATAGACGTACACAGAAAAAGTTTGTACTTTTTTATTATTAATGTTTAATAAACAGCTACTAAAGGGTGTTTTTTTAGAGGTTTTATTTTCTGTGAGGCATTAAACTGTCATAAATTGGTCATATCTGGCAGCGCTATTGTTTGGCTTGACATTTTTTTATTATTATGATTTTTATTACTATTCACTGATAGACAAGTTTAAAACATATGTTCATTTGTGTGATGATGACGCTTGGTTTTCAAAGAAAAGGAAAGAAAATTTACTTAATATTCTTTGGCGATGCAAACTAGCTATGTTCCAAACCAAACCTCTAAATTCACTTGATCAGCCGAGTCGCAAACCAAACCCGTGAGTTTTCTAAAGGGGCCTAGCAACTCACGCCGTGGCTTGTTTTTAATAATCTAACTCGCTTTTTACTCACTTTATAGCATTTTCCAATTTCGTTTGATATTAATCAAATTTCATGTCAAAGCTTCACCGAAAGTTCACCAAATCGAACCACATCAATAACACTGAAAGGTTTTTGCCTTCATAGTCTGAAATTTAAGCCTCGGGAGGAATAATAAAATATATTTCGTCTGATTTAGACACAACAAAGTGGTTTTTGCAAATGCCCTGCAGCAAAACAGACACAATAACCTTGAGACTTCGCCAACACCGTGCCACACCCCATCTTCTCCACCCAAGACGAAGCCAGTTAAGTCAAGCGCATTGACGTCTATGGAAATATTTTTGCACTTGTTGTCACATAATTCGACACTTAAGAGCATTTTAAATAATTTAACAATGCAAACACGTCCAAGTGCACGAACCGAAAGAAAGAAAATGCCCTAAAAATATATAAAGTGTGCTGCTGTCAAGTGAAATCTTGCATATCAAATGAATGTGCTGAAAGAAAGGGCGAAAATGGCATTTAAAGATGACGCTAAAAGGCAGCACGTTTCAATGTATAACAGAAGAAGAAAAAGGTTTACTTAAAATTAAAAACACGCATACGCAGTGAGTTACGTGAAAGAAAACGCCAAACGTCGGCTGACCAAAACCTCCCTCTCAGAGGGCATTCAATACGCGCACATAAATCAGAGTTAAGAGCAAAACGAAGTAAAAGCGAAATTGAAGTCCGAAAAAGCCAAAAAGGCATGACAAATAGATTCAATGCAAAAGGCAATTAATAATCAAGTCAGGGGCAGTGTTAAGGTTTGACCCACAAATGACAAGCGTAGAAATTGGGATTTTAGTTAAAGGTTAGGCCAAGTGGGATGAGAAAACAAAAATTAGTTTTGAGGCATATATTAAAGCCCATTTGGAAATGAAATGACTTGAATCAAATGAACTTTGTCAGCTTTAACCTTTTTCAATGGGAGAAGCTGTCCAATTTGATTGAACTGGACTTAAGTTGACTTACTTAAGCTATGAGCATTAAGGGATACATCAAACTAAAACGGATATTTAGATTAAATGTGGCCATTTTTCATTTAACCCTATGCCAAGTCCTCAAAAAAAAAGGAATTGATGTAAAAGAAACCTCAAGCATAAAACCTAGATTTTAAAAATCCAAATAAGAAAATATCTTTGGGCGGTAAGAAACTGTCCAAGTGATGTGTATGTACGGCAAAGCTCACTGGAAAACCTTAAAAAAGAGGTCAATAAATTCAATTCAATTCAAGTGTATCTCAGGCCAGCAGCGTGAACAAGGGCACAACTGGTAAAGAGAGGGACGGCATTTCAATTGTGTTTAGGCCAAAGACCCCGACTTCGTGTAGCCTAATATTAAGTAACAATTTTTAAATACAAGGATTAAATCAATTTAATATGAATCTTTGTTTTTCCAGAGCCTAACTGGTGCTGGCTCCAATGGGGTTCCCTGCTCTTGATTCAGAACAAAAGAGTTGAAATGATTGATTTTTTTAGCTTCTAGAGGTTTGAAATGGGATCCTAATGCTCCTGGATGCTCCTAACGTTATGCGAATTGAGGTTATTGTAGTTGCAACGTGCATCCGCACGATTGAAGTCGTCAACGCCCTTGAAGTAAATTTGTAAAAGGGGTGACACGTCTATAAAACACACAGTCATTTCACCCAACAACACAATCAACAATCCGTCAATTCAACACAAACAAATTCAACACAAAACAAAGTCTTCACAAAACAATTTGAACACGTCAATACAACACTAAGTCATTTCACCCAACACAACAATTCAACTCACGTTAATTGAACACAAATCAATTTCAACACGTCAATTCAACACATGCAAAATAATTAATTTATTATTAAATTTAAATTTGGTTTAAATTGAATTGACGAAGTGTTAAATTGTTGAGTTGGGTGAAAGACGTGTGTCGACTTTTTTTGTGAAGACTGTTTGTAAAATTTTTTTTGGAAAAAATCGCGCGTGCTGTGTTGAATTGACGTGTGTTGAATTTACGTGTGTTGAATTGACGTGTGTTGAATTGACGTGATGAAATTTTTTTGTGTTGAATAGACGTGGAACAGTACTTGATAATGAAGGTGGAGTTAAAATACCATTGACCATTTGCCACTGTATTGCGAATTATTGTTGTTGACTTCGGAAAGCTTGTGCTTCTTGTGATTGAGAAGACCACAGTTGCGACATTCTGATACGCAAAATTACATTTATTTCAAGTAATTGAAACAGATCAATGTTCTTGCTACCCTAAAATTACAATTGTGTGTTGCTGCATTCGTTCAGCGGCGTAAATAGCCACTCCTACATTATGTACTTTAGAGTCACACTTTGGGCAGGGTTGGACTGCTGTTATGCGTGGAAATTGCTAGTAACAGGCTTCGCCTTGGTTTTTTTGTGCATTTTTCAGTAAGTTTTCTTCTTGACTTAAGTTCTTTTGGTTTTGGTTCTTGTAAGACCAGTCCAAGTGTCGATCCGACTCTATGATTTTTTACCCCCGCTCCAGTCTTTAAGGTACTAAAACTATATCAGGTAGATTCAATGCTTTTCTGCTATGTCCATTCGATTTATATGTAACACGTACGCTAACGAAATAGTTCTATAAATATAAATACAGCGATCAAAATACTGAAATGTTTGCTATACATCCTTGGGGTGTAATTGTAATTGTTTATCGTTAAAAAAAGAAACCACTTTTTGTGTTCAACATTTGAGATAATAACGCGAAAACTTTGCTGGTGAATAATGATGCACAACAATTTCATAGGCTACGCTTTAGCAAAGGACCTAAATATACATTTTTATCTATATATTTGTTCGAATTACATATTACACAAGGTTTTAGAGAGTTAAAGACACATTAAAAATGCACTTCATTTCAACTTGTTTATTTGTAACTTAAATTTTCCTATATTATTTTAAAGATTGTTTCTCATTTCATATCAAATGCATATTGATCTAATTATTTAATGTTGAAAAATATAATTAAAGAAATATTAAAGAAAAGTTCAGGCACAGCTGGCCCTACCTTTTCGGAAAGCTCGCTACGCCCTTGCTTTTGTTTATTAAATTACTGCTTGGCTTTAATTGATTTTGTTAAATTTGTTCATCTTTTCGTGCTATTCCCAAGTATCTTATGACTACTTTGCTTTGCCAATCCATTTTTATATTCGAATTTAGCATTATTTTTGGTAAAAATTGTTTCTTAATTTCTGCTTATTTAAGCCCATTTTGATTTTCAGTTTAAGGTAAACTTTTGTGCAAACACAACTCTCCCTGCCGGCGGACTTGGCTTAGGTATAACATATCAAGCTTGTCTAGCCAGTGATAACAACAACACACAACAATAGCCAGCATCAAGTATACGCAATCCAGACAAATGGATCAAACCAAAGGGATATGCCTTAAAGCCAAAAGCATTGTGCATGAAATGCTCTTTTTCGTCCCCCCTCCTCCCTGCCCCAATCTATACAGTATTGCCAAACGTTTGGAAGTTTGGTCGATTTTGTCCTAAATCTTTGTGGTCCTCTACCATGTGTAACTTAATTAGTTTCATTGTTTGCTCTGCATATTGAACGGGATGTTGGGAATTTATGGTCACTGATTGCCTGTATGGTATAGCAGGCCAAACACACACACATAATGAGACGGCGTATTGTTGCGGTAAGCGGCTTATTTCGATATCATTATGTTCATTTTGCAGTTGGCCACAATAATGCTGAACTCGCATTAAAACAGTATTTAGTTATTAATTTGTTGTTAATCCGAATTAGGCATAAATCAAACTGTACTTTATTTATTGCTCTCCTGATATGATAATTTTACACACATTTGAAATTTATGTGGTCTGCACTCTTGTTACTTTCTATAAATAGAAATCTCCAGAGTGTAAGGACCAATATCAGATGGCAAGTGCCGACGTACATTCATTCATTGAAATCTAAATCCGACAAGTTTATCTTACAATTTGTAAAAGGCCACTTAAAATGTGATTCACGAAACAATTTTCTTTAACCACAAAACAACATCAACATGAACTTGAATGAAGCTTCAAAATAGAGCAACAAGTTGCCTCAAATGGTTATTGTTTCAGTTTTTGTTTAACATTTTCTTTTAGCTTACAAAATAAAGTTCAATGTTTTCACTTCCCCCAAAAATAGATAAAAAGCCAAAAAAAAACAAACAAATCGTTTGGAATTAGCTTTGCGGCAATTGATGGCATTGGCTGATGGGGGTCAGGACAGAAAATAGAGAATCAAAGTGAGCAAGCAACAGCGTGTTGTTTTTTTACCTTGTAAAAGTAAGTATGCAGAAAATGTTTACCCATTATCTTGTAGTCTTGTAGTAGATGATGATGATGATGAGGTCGATAAAAGCACAGGTTAATGTTAAATGTTATTTTTATGGCAATCAACATAGTTGGAAATTTCAACATACAAATCTGAATCAAATCTGAAAACCCCCAAACAACGACTATTAACAACAGCATCAACATTGCAACCGAAATTAGTCCCAAGCTGAGCAAACTGAACTGAAAAACATATATACCCTTGCACGAAACATTAACAAACTGTATAACTAAATCAAATCATTAAAATTAAACCAAAACAAAACCAAAAAACACATAAACGAATATACAATTGAAAATTAAATCCCCCACAAACCCGCCTAATTTGCGTTCGAACTAAAAATGGAAAACGCTTCTGCAAACACTGTGAATGAGGATAATCAATCAATGCACAATTGCATCAATAATAATATTAAGAACATTAGTAAAATGGATATAACAAATACCTCGGGGGATATAGAAATCGAAGCCCTGGCTCCCAAAGCGTGCTTGGTTGAAGAATTAGAGGAAAACGTCAGCAAATCGCAAAAATCACTGCCACATGTGAGTCTACGTAATTTGGGTCATATGGTGTTAATGCTGCAGAAGGGCTTAAAGAGGGTGGCCTGTCCACAATATTGGCGTAAGCTAGCCGATTATCGCGGCGAAGAGAATAAGCGTTGTGAGCGAGTTATGGAATTGCAACGTCAACGCATAGCTACCCTGGAGCATGATTTGCAAGCCTTGGTTAATTTGGCCAGAGAAACTCAACAAATGCTGGCGGAGATTAGTGCCGACAAAATACCTAATGCCCCGGACGGCCAAAATGAGCAAAAGGATTAGTTTTAGTTTTACAATTCAAATTGAAATTGAGCATTAAATGGAGGCTAAAGTTGAACGAGTGCTGATGGAAATTTCCTTTCTCTTCTTTCTCATTAGCTTGTTTTAATTGTCTTTTATTTGTTTTGGTTTTTTCTTCTTGTTTTTACCAAATCACTCAACCTTAACCATTATTCGGTTTGTTTAGCCGCAGCGAAATCTGGCTTTAATCTTCGTGTTGCCATTTCCCCTTATTCTCGGTTGTGTGTTGTGCAGTCTTCCAGCTGAATGCCTTTTACATCAGGCGAACTCCTAAGTGCATAATTTAGTAATTGGAACGTATCAAATTTAGTTTTCACCCATTTTCACAAAACACATTAAAAATGTCTCAGTTAAATACAAAAAGAGAATGTTTATGTGTTCTTTAAGTCAGCATAATAAAATAAAAAACTACCGCAAACATGAAACTCAGTTCTAAGTCTTTGCACGCAGAGAAATATTGGTTTGACAAATATTTCTCATTGGCAGACAGGAAAAAGAACAATAGGAAGAGAGAAATAAACATAAAAGCAATGAACTCTGTTAAAAAAAAAAACGAGTACTAAACCACACTGTACAATGTTCAGTTATTTGAGCTATTGAAACTTTTTTCGATTTTAATGAGAATTGGTATTACAGTGAAGAAGTAGATAATATTGAAATCAATTTGAATTGCTTCAAGCTTGCTCTTAGATTTTAATCCAATCAAAAATTAAATACGAACGCAACGTATTTCCCAAGTAACCCCACAAGAAAGTAAGACAAGTTATCAAAAATTTTAAGTTTGGCGAACAAGTAACAATGGACTTCACAAAGTGATCGTTGATCGGCCTGTATACGCTGTGGCGCCGTCCTGTTGAAACCAATTGTGGTCCATGTCGTTAGAGAGATTTTATTTTATAACATAAAAATCTAGTTAGAAGGGACACTAGGTCCTAAAGCCTTTTTTGTCCACCAATGTCTTCGCAAATCTCGTAACCACGTTTTTCGAGCTGCTGGCCATGATTTCTCCAGCTATACTGAACCGATTTTGATAATTCAAAATGCAATCGACGCAGAATTGTCACCTTTCTGGTCTGAACCTCAATCATAATTTAAAAAAAAAATTACTATTTATACTTTACACTAAACTACAAAAAAATGGACTAAAATCAAATTTCAACACAACCTGGAGACGTGGAATCATGGCCGCCAGCACTATTTGTTTTTTCTGGACACCCACTTTGACGGCCGATAACTTTTTGAACAGCCCTTGCATCGAAGCTGTAAAAATTTGTTTGTTTAAGCTTAGTACTTAGACAAACTAAATCGTCCGCTAGTTAAATTGACAACTTTTTCGCATGGGTTACCCAGCGGACGATGCAGTGTGACTGTACAACGCCAAAATACCACCCATTGTGAAACGGTCACACTGCGCTGATTTGCTTGCATTTCAATTTAGTTAATTGTTTTTGCTAATATTTAGGGATTTTTGGAGGATAAATGGAATGTAGAAGTTAAGGGCAATGCAAAATCTTACTGTTGGTTTCAAAATATGCGCAATCAATGATTTTTGGCGAACTTTTGCTGCTGACATTTCGAAGGGTAGGTGTCGGAAAAATTACAAGCTATTTTTTCTTCTACCACCCCATCGGAATTGTATCAGCTGTTTGTATCTGTCAAGTTAGCGGCACGAGCTTTCCGACGCTGAGGCACGGAAATTTTAGTTTGAGTTCCAACGAGCGTAGAAAATTTTCGAATGCTTTCCGACACCATTTATTTATATGAAGTTGACACCCAGTTAAAGCGATTTAGTTTGTCTGAGTACTAAGCTTTACTCTAATCTGTTTGTAACAGAATTGGAAAAACTCTTTGCGTTTTCAAATAAGATTTTTTTTTAAAAAAGGTCCATAAAAAAGCATCGACATGGAGAGTACCTCCTTAAAATTATAAATCCAGTTTAAATAATATTCTCAAAAAATAAAATGGAAATGGATGAATTGATGGTAAAATGCAAAACTCTTCAATTCAATCATCAGCAGTCTTGGCCTATCTTCAATGAGCTGGTTGAAGGTATCTCATGACAGAACTGCTTTGACCCAAGCGGGAAATTCATTTATAAATGGAGTTACACAGTCAACCAGCCTCCATTGTGGTGTTATGTGTGTCTTTTTTTAAAGTTGTAGACAAAATCATAACTTAATGACCTTGAGCCTTTGTTTGCAGTTGAGCAATTTGTTTTGCCTTTCTCTAAATGAATATAGAAGCCTCATCGTTAAGAATAATTTTTCAAAAAACTAAAAACATGTTTCGAATGTAAAATACCACGATAGCGCAGCGTTACAGGAGCGTGTGTACTGACATAGCGTCATATATCCGACGACCTATATCCATTCAGTACATTTTGTGTACCGTTCCATGGTAAAAATTCACTTGGACCGACGCGTCGCTTGAACGCTTCGAACGGCATACAAATGCGGCGGTTTTAAATCGTTATGACAAATTATTGTTAAAAGCTGAAAAACAATCACCAACATTGCAGCATCCAACCATCCTCATCATCTCTGAAATCTATTGGTTCATTCGAATAGGACATAAGGACTAAAAAATGTTGGGTAAAAAAACAAAAAGAAAATCTTAACATTCTCTTTTTCATTTATCTCTGCCAAAATTTCCATTACTTGCTTGAAATGTTTGCACTTCCTGTTACTTCCTGTCTAACACAATTTCCTTTTAGAGATTTTTATGGTACATTAACGCAGACAAACTGTGTCTTTGCCTAATTTTCTAGATTTTCTCTCATCTTAATGAGCCAACAACTTTAATTGCTTCGATATGAGTTTTTTTGGTGTTTTCAAACTGCCAGCTTGTGGCGCATCAAAAGCTAATAATCTTTAATGGACAAAAGTTTATAAAATCATAAATAAACTATAAGAATTCACTTTTACCCAAAATGAAATCTAAACAAAAATAAACTTATCTGACAGCGGAAGATTGACCTTAGGGGTTAATTGGCAAAAGTCTCATGTGCTCAACTCTCCCTCTCTCTGTGTCTCTATCTGTGCACTCTCTAACCGCTTTTCAAGTATCTCAAGTAATTTTTGTGATTGTGGCAACTGCCAGCGTTACGCAACTTGCAAATTCAGTTGCCGCTCTACGAGATGTGGATGTGGGCATGGAGCAGATGGTATGTATGCCAGGCCAATACCAAATTGTGGCCGCAACAATTGCAAATTGTGTGGCATCTTCTTCAGACTCATGGCAAGCGATGGGTAACAACATAGACATTGGCTTCCTCGTGGCTGCCAACTTTAATCTTTTTTTGTTTTTGGTTACATCTAAACAAACATGTTTGTTTTGTTGTATGTATTGCACAAATTTAATTAGACAAACAATTTTTGGAGGCTTCAACTTCCTCTCTCTTTACACGGTTTCAAGCTAAGGTCAAGCCGGAAAATTTGCTGTTGAAAATACTTGTTTGTAATTGATATTAAATTCTGCGAAAATTCAACATCAAAACAAATTCTTGGAATATCAAATTGACTCATTTTAAAATTCTTGCACCAATTAGAGCGTACCTAACTGGGAAAGTTCTTGGAATCCAAAACCAATTTTTCAAGTTATAACAGAGACTAAAAGAGGTTAAGCACGCTGATCCGAACCAATCCGTACCGAACCGCTAATTCGTACACTTAAACAAGGGGCCGGCAAAACACACATGTTCATTTTGGCGTTGCGTGTGTGTATGTAGCCACGCTCATTTATCACTTTTTTGTTGTTGCAAAGAGAGCAGAATTAGCATAAACACTGTCCCTGCGTCGAAGTTGCGGTCGCAGAGCAGTGTTGTGTACACAGAAGATACGGACGTGCCAGCCTCTGCCTTAAACCATTAAATCGAAACAGTCCGGAGTAGTTTACCTCCCAAATATAGATTCAACATTTGTTTGATTTCTTGAATTTATAGTTCAATATTTTTTGGTTGATTTGAGATTTTTTTGTAACAAATTGTGAATCATATTGCTTGACATTTGGTATGACTTGCTACTAAAGCATATATTGCACATATCTGTACCAGTCGCTGGACAAACTTCTGTTCCTTCTCTTTTGTTCAGAAGTTAGTGCCATCAGAAGCAGCAATAAATTGCATGTAGCAGCTGTTGCATGTTGAGGTTATGTACGAGTATATGTGTGAATGTCTGGGACCAAATTGCCACAGTGTCTCTCTGCTCTGACTGACTTTGCCTAAGTGCCTACGAGTAGGTTCGTCTCTCACTCTTGGCTTTATGTTTGGTTGGTTGCCGCTGACAAGACAAGGCTGCCACTGCCACAGCCGCTTCTGCTTCTGTTTTGGGTTGCGACAAGAGATCTTCATAAAATATATTGAAAGTGCTTTGCATAAATTTTCGGTCCAATGGGTTCATGCCTCTGTCTCTGTGCAGTTAAGACAATGCATTATTGTCATTTGGCTTTGCTTTGTGGCTTATGAAGAAGCAGACGTTGGCCTTTGGCTTTAGGCTTGGCTAGAAAATCAATTAAGGTCAGGGCACACATTAGAAATTTTAGTGCTTGAGCTCTTCAAGCGATTCATAATCAACTGGTAGCCTGTAATTTGGGTCATTCATTAGAGCGCGACTCTCTCGTCTGGGGAGACAAATGTGGACAAGTAAAACAAATTATTGCCTATGGTTTTTGTTGCTTTTGTCTGGCAGACAATGAATGAGTCATGTGTATAAAACCATTTCCAATGATTTAGCACAAGTAGAGCAAACCAACCCGAAATTAAACAAAAGGAACAACTAGACGGACAGTGGGTCGAGCTCTGCAAAAAATGTATGGAAAATGTTGAAGTTATTGTGCAAAATTACTATTACCAGAATATAAATTTTGAAATATATAAATATATTTTAAAATATGATTTTAATTAAAAGTAGCGACAATTTGTAACCGTGACCCATAATTTCGTGCATACTCAAGCGCTTCAGATTTCAGTTTCAAGAAGAGAGCGCAAAAATGTGTCTGCGTCTCTCTCTAACAGTGATGTTTGACTTCGGCAAGCATTCCGTTTGAACTTGAGGGTATGTTCAGCCATTAGAGGCTATGGCTGAAGAACACTGTTATAATACATACATATAGAGTCCTCTCTGAAAATATCCGACAAAAGTATCTATTTATCGATTATTAGCGTAAAGTTATTTTGGACAGAGACAATAAGAAATGAATAGAAATGGACACACACAGCCCGTAATGACAATGTAAACAGTATTTATTTATAAGTATTTAAGTATAAGCTTTTGTACATAGTTTGTGAATAAAATCCCGAAACCCAAGAAAACCAACTGACCGATCAAATAAACATACATGGTTATGGTTTTCTAAGTTTATAACCGTCTAGAGTGTCGTGTTGTGTCGGATATTTATTTAAATTGGTTTAAGATGTTCTCTCGATCCCAAGATCTAAGAACCATATAGATTCGATATATTAATGTGTAGTTCAATATTGATTAACATTTGGCCAATTCAAACAAAACTTACTTTTTTTCGCACATTTATGAGTCACATTATTAAAAGAAGGAAAAAGCAAAATATGTCAGCATCTGTCATTTTGATATTAATTATAGAAATAATTTAATGATAGTTTCTAAAAACAGCAGCTTTTGTTTTAATCAGATGTTTGATGATAAATTGTTGAACCAGCGAAAACGAGATCCTAATGCGATTCCTGTTTGAGAATAATTGGAAAAGAATATTTAGTTGAGTAGTAGGAAAGATTACACGATGAAAAAGGAAAACGTAATGACATTTCACCACAACTAGAGTAGAAATACTAAACGGTGGCGAAGTCGACACTAATTCTGTCAGAAATTAGTCAGCTGTACGTTCTCACTTACCCTCCCCAAGTTAGTGATGGTCTCTGGTTTCTCCCAGGGGTCGAAAACATTATGCTTTTCACACGTACACAACCCGAACGCATGCCGAAGCTGACATCAAGAGAGCAGAAAGCAGTCATTCACTCGAAAGAGTTCGGAACGATTAGGTCGAGGAGCTTTACTTTCGCACACTTATACACTCTCACTTTTTGGTAGCTGGTCTAAGTTTATTTGGGAATATGTTCGTCTCGCCCTAGCCTCTGTGTTTTGCTATCGCTTAACACCACTCAAAATTCAGAAGGAGCGTAAAGTTGATCTGCTGGATTTAACTTTTATTTCCATGATTTTACCTTTGTCTTTTCTCAACGTGATTGAGCAAACTCAATTAACGATCATTTTTGCGGCCTAACGTCTGCATTCTATTTTGATGAGATACATTGCTGGGCAGAATCTGCAGAAAGTGTCTTTTGTACATGTATGTGTGTGAATAGAATAAAATGATATTTAATTAAAATGTTCAAATTTAGAAACTAAAATATTTTAAAATATATTTTATTTAAAATTCATTATGCCATCGGCGATTCGTCGACGCTGCGTAAAAAATAGTTTACTAGAGGGGCCTCAGTAAACAGCAAGTGTGTATGCGTGCATTTGTCTCCCTTCATATTTCACACTGTGCCTGCGATGATATGTCTAATGCAAGAGCTGATGCTGCAAAAACTAAATAATTATAAAAATTTCTGTCTTATATCCGACACTTTGTGCCAGTGTGAACGCATCCAGTCATCACTCAAATTGGAGTGAGCTCATTGCCAGCTAGAATAGATACAAAAACAACTCAATTCAGAAAGTGCCATAAAAGCAAAAAACATGTGATGGATGCATACGGAGTCGACAAATTGCCAAAAGCGTGACAAACGTCGAGTCGGATTATTACAGAGAATACCAGCAAGTATATCCACGCATTGGTGCGTAACGCATTTTCATTTCTCCATTTTAATTAAATGCATTTGTTCAGCTCACGTTCACACTGGCATTTAATGACCCCAAAAACCTGATCATTATAGGCACCAGCATCATCAGTGATTTTTTATTTTTTGCTTATTTATTTTTCAAATTTTTGTATATTTTAATTGGTTTTATTTAAAAATTGATTGGCAATGCGGTGAAATTTTGTAAACAAATTGAACGCAGCAGAAATTAGCTTCTAGCATAATAGTAGACTTATGGAGAGATTTGTGCACCAGCCGCTGGTCTATGCTGAGCTTGTAGATTGACTAATTATATTTGTTAATAATTATTATTTGCATATGAATATTCATGGACCATTTAATCCAAGATTAAATGAACTGGAATTTCAACAAAAGGATAATGCGTTTGTGAAATTGAGTTCAATCGCTTAAATATAAATGTATGTTAAATGACATTCCGTTTACAGTATTGGTGCATTGGAACAATTCAATTGATAAATTCATGTTGATATACCTAACCGGAGAAAGCCATGTCAATAGTTGGTCTAGTTTATATAATTTCATTAATAAACTCCATTTGAAAGAAGCAATTTATGCATTATTTATGCTTTCTCATTACATTACGTGGCCAAAAAGTGACTGCCCAAAAAATTATAAAAAGAAAAACCAATCACATATCAAATGATTTATGTTAAGCATTAGCAGCAGGGCGTTGGTTATATAAAAAATAAAACTATAATTAGCAGTTGAAACTCGATGGCTTTAATTACAGCCAACTTTCTTTCTTCTTTCTATTTTCTTCACACATCATGTTAAATGCAAATTCGAACTACCTCATCTCAATTTACGTACTCCCACGATTTGATTAAAGTTAAATGACCTTGCCAAAATAACAAATTAGAATAAAATCAAATTCGTTTTTCAAGTTCAAACTCAAATGCTTTCAAATAGCTTAACGCATCATGAATTCGATTTATAGCCATAAGTTTCTGCATATCATTGAGAGACATATTATAATACTTCCATGTCATAGAAGTTACGCTCTGTTTGACAACCAAATGACAATATTACGTGCTGACGGGAACAAAAACTGACACCAAACACACAAAACCCCATTTGCTCTTGAAAATCGCACAAAAATACAGAAACAGAGAGTGAGAGGAAGAGCGTATCAAAAAATTTGTGCTAAGGGAAATTAATTTTAATTAAGTTTCGTATTGAATGTAAAACTGGTTGCTATTTCTGTCTGCGTCCCTTATTGACTCTGATGACTGTTCTCTTTGGCATTTTATCAACAAGTTTGATTTTAAAGGTTTGAGAATTAGCCCCTCCGCGCCACCGACAAGTTGTTAAGTTTAGTTGCCTGTTTGACATTTGATAGGCCTTTGATTTACTCTATGAATAATTAAAGATTTTTATCAGCTGGCAGATGAGTAAGTCGACGACTAATTCGAGGAAAAAAAAATAAAAGAAGAAAATAAAAGCAAATGACAAGCTTCTGACCGAACCGGCTCTTGTTATACTATTGGTACGAGCAGCCGCAGGCCGGTTTTCAGACCTCGCCTGCCCCAGTACCAAGCTTCCAACATCTGCTGCGGTGACTGTTGCTGTTGCTCTTTTTGCAGTCTTCCATTACGCAACATAACCGTAACCCAACGCATGGACACAAGGTCGTTTGGCGTTGGCTTAATAATTTTTACTTTTTATGGCTCCCGCCTCTTCTTCGTGCTGATGAGGCGGATGCTAGAGACGAGCGCGTGAGAGTTTTGGCCGCTAAGACTAACCATGAATTTTCCATATTGGAATTCATTGCTTATTACAAATTGTACATGGGTGCCGCGATTACTACCTGGAGTAAATACAAATTACTCTGAAGTAGTAAACATGTTTAAATATTCGATTTATCACTCTCATAACTCAGTCTCCAGCTATATATTTGATTGTCAACTTTCCTCAAGTCCTAATAATCTATAGCGATCATTCACTAAGCAAAGAGTCAGTGAACAATAAATATCAACAGAATGAACAATCGCTAAGCAATAAGTCATTGCCGCATTCACTAAAATACAACAGGAAAAAGAAGCGCAGCTTAAAACTATCTAAAAAATCCATCCCAATCATAACAAGTGAGATAGTCGGTCAAGCCCGACTATAACTACTCGTACCTGGTGAGCTTATTGGTGCTCGCTCATCTCCCCCCCCTCTATGCGGTGTGGGGGGGGGGGTGGGGGGGGGATTTACTTATTTGCTCATAACTTGAGAACCGCTCATCCGACCTTTATCATTTTTTCGTCAAATCGATACATTTTGCTAATTACTAACTATCTCTAGAGGGTACAAATCGCCTATCTTTAAAACTGTAGGACATATAACGATTTTTCCAAATTGCGGGGGCGTGGCCAAAATTTGAAACAAACTTTATCTGCCTGCAAGTATAAGAAGCATTTGTCCCATACATGTCAAACCTCTATCTCTTACCATCTCTGAGATCTGTTTGTTCATTCGGACGGACAGACGGACATGTCTATATCGACTCGGCTGTTGATGCTGATCAAAAATATATATACTTTATATGGTCGGAAATGACTTTAGTATACCATTTTTACTCTACGAGTAACGGGTATAAAAATATTTAACATCGAAAAACGACTGTAAGGTATATCAAAATAATAACAAACGTTCTTGACTCAGGCACTCTTCGTACTAACAGTAAGCAGAAAAATGTAAGAAAAACTTATTCTCAAGCTCCAGAAAGTGTGCAATGGAAAAGGCAGAATAATTGAAATAGAACAACTGAAGCGCTGTTTGCTCTTTTGGCCTCCGCTTTAGCATCCGCTCGGCTCATGTAACACTGTTAAAAAGAATTTACATATTTTCTGCCATCTCTTCTTAGCGAACCTTAATCTATATGAACTACAAGTAAACCCAGACTGCAAAACTAAGAAAAGCGCATGGAAAATATTGACAGATTTCTCTGAATTGGCAGCATCTGACGGGTGTTCACACGTGAATGGCAGCATCTGGCACTTAAAAATCTGGCTAGCTGCCAGTGAGTGTGTACTCACCCCAAGGCTTTACTTCAAAAGCGATTTTTCTATCAGAGGCTATGGTAATGCAGACTCGTGCCAGCGAAAATTTTTTTCCTTTGGACATCAATATTACAGATTTTTTGTTGATAAAAGTGCCTAATTAATTTTGCAATATATAATCCTTATGAGGATACAAAGGTTCAAAATAGAATGAAGAATGAAAATAAAGTCTGTTCTAAATATATTCTCCTGGCTCTAATACTTAAGTTTAAAAGTGAGGGTAGATTTCTGCGTACAGTAAAACCATCTTGGTCCTTGGTTAGTTTTTTTGCTTTGGATTTTTTCAGCCCTTTTTGATTTAATACATTAATTATAAAGTAATTTAGGAATATTATGTACTTATTTTCTAACTTTTGTTTTGTTTCAAGAATATATTGATGCTTTATAGAATTCATTTGATTTCAAATAAGATTATTTTTCACTTTTAAAAGTAAATCGGGTAGTACTTAAGACCATTACAACCTAAAAGTATGATTTAACAAATTTACAAATAGTTGGAAATGTACTAAGCACGCTTAAATCAAGTATTTCAGTATTAAGAAAATCCAACTTGATATAAGAATTTTGTACTTGACTCAAATATGTAATTTAATAAATATAATTTTATTTATGTTAATTTTTTCTGCGTGTAGCTGCTATAGAATTAGGAATGTAAGAATTAAAGATATAAATATTTACCCATAAAGTTACCAATATTTTCAACCATCACTATTGCTAAATTGCATGAAATTGTGTAGACGTGTCACGCACGCATCCCTATAATATCGATGTTTGGTAGTTGCTCTTGCGCCACTTTCAATTTCATTTTGCTGATTTTTATTGTTATTTTACAACTTGTTTGGATCCCCTTGCCTGCGTGTTGTGCGCAGAAAGCCAAACAAAACATAAAACTTCAAGTAGCACAACAATGATAAATGGTTAACTCGCCTGGAAAGGGAGAAGGAAAGCAATGATTTGGAATTGGCTGATGGTTTTAGGGGGCTCAACAAATTGAGCAGCCAGCGGTCAGGAGAAAAGAAACCTGCCACTGACAGCTGGAGCATGGTATCCCTAAGCTTAGCTGGGCCAGTATTTCACAGTTGAAATGTTGCCTCAATGGGCGGGTGCAGACAATATCTATGCATTAGATGTTTAAGCAATTTAAAATAAAAACCGCACACGAAGTAGCCTCCTCATTTGCCCTACACTTCATACATCACTTTTGTATGTCAACTTAACGTGTTTTGCGTCATAAAGTTCAAGTTCATTATGCCAACCAAACAGAAGACCTACAACCACATCAACAACCAGTTAACAACAACGCACACGACCATAATGATGATCATGATGAAGCCCAACTGGCGCCCACAGGCCAAACGAAAACAAACTGGGGGAAAAAATATGCTTAAGTACCACTTGCAGCGATTACACAAAAACTGAACGAGAGAAGCAAAGAAGAAGTAAAACCCACTACCAGTTGAATATCAAATAATTATTATTTAATGACATTTGCCCATCTTTGAATTTGGCGACCGAGGTGGACATTTCTTGCCATTTAAATCGCCGCTAAATATTATCATTTAAATAAAATTTAAATTTAGGCAAGTGAAAGTACTAAAACCATTGAACAACTTTGAGAAAGTTGCACAACGGAAGACAATTCGAATGCTTGAAATACTGTCTTCCAATTGTCGACCGTTTGAATTTCGGTTGTCTGCAGATGCAGGAGAAGAAGAAGAAAAAGCAATCCTAACGGACTGGTTGAGGTTTTTTTTTTCGTTTGTTAAACATTTTAGCCACTTAAGTAGTGACATTCAACTTGAGTTTGTGTTTAGCTGCTACTTTTTTAAGGCTTATGGTGTTTTTTTTGTGTTTTGTGTTTGTCTTGTGTGTGGGCTAAGGAGCTTTTTTTAAGTATTAATATTGAAATTTGCAATGAATGCACTTGAAATGATTGACGAGTCGTTTAGGGTTATGATAATTGGGCAAAATATTCGACCTTGCTCTTGAGCTTTTGGGTTGAAAATTAAATGGTATCTAGATTTGGGTTAAGCAGGAGGCCTGTTTCAATACTGAAAGATGTGGAGGGAATATCTAAAAGATTGACTGCGTAATGACTGTAATTTCGCCTATCTGTTAAGCCTATCTCACTTAATGTCATTGCAGCCCATGGGACCCATGTGAAGTGTATTTTTTGAAGAGATTTGCATAAGTCGTTTACCGATTTTGTGTTGTCAACGTATTTTACCTTTTAAACTGGGATAAGATTTTAAGAAGATTGACTGTCTGATTTACAAGTCAACAGAAGCTGGTGAAGGTGACAGCTGCTTAAAAGTTGAATGCATTTTTTATTCGTTAACTCTCTCTTTTGGATGCATAAGCTTGAAAAGTTCTGTAGTCATAAAAGCACATTGAACAGATAATATTGAAAAGTATTCCCAGAATTCGAGCATCCCTCGGGAATAGATTATTTAGTGTAGCTTAATATTGAAAACTCTTATGTTTCTTTTTAAATACAGAATTTTCGGTACAGGAGTTAGCAAAGAATTAAGAAAGTTCAACGGATCATCCTCTCACTCTTTGAGAACAAAAAACGTGTAGCCCTTTGGGACCAAATAATATCTTATGTTTTCACATTAAGAAGAATTTTTGAGAAGTTTTTAAGCCGCACCTTATTCGGAGTGAAGTAAACTTAGATGATGTGAAATCGGCCCTTAATTGATTTTTATAAAAGAATCTTTGAATACGTTTTGAAAAATCTTAGTAGGCTACACAATACTTTTCCTTAATTCGTCATCTCTTTAAAATGAACATTCAGCAGTCAGATTTTTACTGTCACGCTGTAAACTGAATTTTGGTTAGTAACAAATTTTCAACTTTGATTTCTTAACATCATTCCGTCAATAATTATTAATTTTTCTCACCTAGATCATGGTACGCAATAGCATCAATCACTTCTATCGTTGTGCCGAATGTGCCAATGTTATTAGCGATGAGGGAGAGCTGGTCAAAAATGATGAAGCCTGCTTTGTGGTGAACAGTGTCAAGAATGTAAGGATAGAATCTATGAAGTATGGTGTCGAACTGAGTCGCATTTTTTGCAATTCCTGTAATCTGGATATTGGCTATTGGCTGGAGAAGGCATCATTGATGCCGCCGTATCTAAATCGAATTGCATTGATGAAGTCTCAAGTGCAAATGTGGCGTGACGAAGATTTTAAGCATTAAAACAAATTTCTTAAGCTTCACATGGAATTCAAGCAGCTGAAGAATCGAAAAACAAAACACATGCAGGACTAAGAGATGGAGAGGAACGCAAGTTCAATATTGTTCGAATCACAATCCCAAAAAAATCAGAACGCGACTTCGCATTAAAAATTACATTAAAGGCTTTGAAAAATGTCATGTTATGCAGCTGATTATTTGGCAGTAAACAAATTCATCACAGGGGAATGCTTGGCCATGGAAATTTATGCTTAATGAAGCTAAAACCGAGTAATGAAATCCTCTAAAAGGCAGTTCTCTTAAAAATTTAGTTAAGAAATTTACTTTCTTCTTCGACTAATGCAGTTAATAGATATTGAACGAAAACATCAATCGCCGAATAACCCATCAAATAACAATTAAATCAAGAATTAAACAAATGGTGGAACTATAAGTTAAACAAACTAATTCTTGAGACAAACATAGTTGATTTAAAATATTATCTGAACTCAATGCAGGATAAATATATTTCAGAAAACCACAGAAAAAGTGACAAAATTATGACATAATCGGAAAACTTGTTGGTATAATCAATGGTAAAGAAATAATTACATAAGATAACGAGGTTATAATCTAGCATTTCGTTCTTCTCTCAGAAACTAATTTAATAGTTTTCTTCGATAGATTGCGAACTATGTAGAATTTTCTTGCAAAAAAATCTTGGGGTCATCCATTATTAAATTTTTAACGAATTTGGAAATCTTCTGGTTCTGCACAATAAATATATAAATAAAATAAATAAAAAAATAAATTAAATACCCTAGAATTCAAGGTAATTTTTTAGTATAGGTTACACTTGAGTCAAATACTAAAAAAAAATTAAGTTGTCGGTTAGCGACCATTCGAATTGTAGAATGTAATGCTTGCCGGCTCGAGGACAAGAAGAAAACTCAGTTAATGTTTGTTTCCAATATATTTCGGATGCACATCGGCATCTGTCTTTAGGGCTACGACTATTAACAGACAAGGAAATATGGCAACACATGAGGTATAGATCCCTTACCTATGTCCCTGAACTCTCAGAACGTTTTGCAGAATCCCACTGTTTTAAGAAATATATCATACAAATAGCTCACAAGCCAACAAACACAATGTGACATTAATTAAACAAGGCGAAGTCAAAAATTGATAAAGCATATACAAAATACCATTTAAAGGGGATTCAGTAAATGCGTGCAATAAACTATACATAGGAAGAACAAAGTCAAAACTTAAAACAAGGATATCGGAATGTAAATCCGATTGAAAACTCCGACACCAAATGACCATACAGAAAACTGCTCAGGTGACACACTGAATAGAGAGCGGACACTCGGGGAAATTCAAAGAAACCATAATCTTGCAAAAAGAGAACAACTACAATGAACGCTTTACTCTTGAAATGTTACATATAATAGATACAACAACAGACAAGAGACTTAATTTCAGAGCGGACACCGCAAACTGCACCCACATATACAGACACCTACTGAACAAAAAATAGCTTAGTATTGAACTCTACATTAAATGTTAAGAATGTTCAAAGGATTTGTTTTGTAGGGTCCCTAAATGTATATATATTGGAAACAAACCTAAGGTGTTACAATTATGTGGAATAGTCAGTCAATGCAGGAACAAATTTATGTTGTGGTTAAAATAATTAAAAGTTTTTCAGGCTTAGAACGGCTTTGCATCGTCAGTAGCCTTTGATGTCATACTCATATTTCACATTTTTATTTCAAAACTTAAAATAGTTTCAAAGATAAAGAAATACAAAATGCTATGATGCTTTGTCGATTTACTTTATTTGCATTTTATTTCAACCATTTGCACTTCCTTTACATATTGATATTTTTTGCATAATTTGCATGTTATTTGTGTTATTTTTTCTTAAATTGCTTTCCGCAGGTAAACTCCCAGCATGCCACATAAGACTTTCATGTTTGTTAACTTTGATTGGATCTATTTGCTTGTTTATCCTGGTAACTTTTCTATTTTCTTTTTCCGCAGAAAAACAAACATTCTTCCAGGCGTTGGTGCAACCAACGCACACATGCGTATGGGTAGAAAATGTCAATTTATTTTTGCCATTTCAGTTTCATTTGCGTATTTTTTCCCATTGCATGAGTGAGGAAAAAGGTTGGAAAATGTGTTCTTGTTCAATTTGTAAAAACATTGCATGCAGCACTTTTGTAAAAGGTTTAATTGCATTAAGTAAAAAAAACATTCCAGCAATTTATAGATGTGCATAAAAAGCGCTGAAAAAGGTCTGGGGGCAAAAACCATTTTAAAAGTTGCACAATTTAAATTGTAAACCTCAAACGGTAATTAAACATTAAGAGAGCACTATAAAAATGTGTGGGAACGGCATTTTATTGAAAAATGAAGGTATCAAAAAGCACTCATCCACCCACCAGTACAAGTACACACACACACATTGATAATGAGTGTGAAAAGTAATTCAATAATAATCTGTAAATTACACTTTTGATCTTTTGCAATGAGTTTCATTCAATTGAGGAAAATAATAATTATGGCAAATGCTGCCAAGCAAAAAACAAAAGAGCTTACTGTAAAAGAGTGAAAAGGCCACAAGCCCCAAAACTCGCAAACTGCGCAACTAAAGCCGATTATAGAGATGTATGTTTGTACGGTCTGTAGAGCCACTCGAAAGTAGCCTCTCGACAGCAGCCGCAGTTGAACCAAAATCATTTTTCATGTATACTTGATTTTGGATGCAATTAATTTACCGGAAATGCAGTGAATTTCCATTCAAAGCTCTCAACTGTTGGCTTTTGTTTTTAATCACTGTAGAAAATTTCCCCCACTTCTTGATAGTTCTACAAGCCATTGAGTTTTGACTATGATTCGAGGGTTGAATTTGATTATAGGTGTGAGGAGTGGCAAGGTTATAATTGTGGTTAGGTTTCAGCTGGCATTTGTACTGGTGGGTCCACTGTGTGACATAAAACACATTGCAGTATTAAATTTGATCATTTCTGAGTTCAAATTCGTGTTCTGCACAAAAAAGCCATCTATAATCCACAGCAACCCTTCAATACACTGGACCTTGTGGCCTAATGTAATCGTTTCAAATAAATAACCAAATCGTTTCTTGGAAGTCACAAGTTCCATCAATTCAGATTAATAGAATTCGGATCCTTAATCAGCCCTAATGGTTAGTGATGAAAACACGGGAATCAACAACAACCGAAATCGTATCGGAAATCGAAATGGATTTTTTATTTTGGTTAACCATAACCGAAACAAAAAAATCGATTCTATTTCGTTTTTTAAGATATTGTGAGATAAAAATATTTATTTTTATTTAATTATCGTCTGTGAAAGTCACGAATATGTATTTATCCTAATCGTGAATATACTCACTCTTGCTTAAGACTGAGCCCATCAATGGCAAACGAAATGTACTCATGCATGCATTCTTGGCTTCAGAGATTCAGCTTTACCGAGCTTTAAAGCGGAGACTCTGGTATTTTTGGGAAGTTCGAACCGATTCGGAGCAGATTAACTTTTATCCGCCCGAACCGGAACCTGAACCGGAGCAAAAAAAAGGTCATAAATGGGTTCGTTCAAAAATTTTAAATTTTTTCTTGATGCTATATTGCTTAACTTAGCCATTTTCCAATATATCTAAATAGGAAAAAAATGTAGCATAAATTCAAAGAACTTGCCCTGGTATTCAGACAAATTTTCTAATAAACAGAAAAAGTCTCGGAGAACTTTGAATAATAATACACAAAAAAAGTTTACGAAAAACCTTTTCTAAGAATAAGAATATGAGATAACACAGGAATATAAAAAAATACGGGATGCACACACACTCAAAGGCTTAGTGTTTTTGTCGTTTGCTGCTGATGTCGCCTGCCTTTAGGATTCCCAAGCGGTCATAGCAGTTCTGTCATGAGGTACCTTCTATCGCGGACACGCGAAGACAGCTGAAGATTGAATTGGTATTCATGAAATAGCTATACTGGCAACCAGCCTCCATTGTGGTGTTGTGCGTGTCTTGTTTTAGACAAGTTATGGACAAAATCCTAACTTAAATGACATCGAGCCTGCTTAAAAAAGTTCTACGAAAAAAGACATCTTTTTGAAAAGAAAAGATAGCAAACTTTTCATAATTTTTGTTTTTTCACTGAAATTAATTGTCCGATTTTTGCATAAAAATATCGTTGGATGTTAGATGTGCTCAGTGTAAAAAGCCTATTAGATACAAATTGTTGGATTTTAATGTGGAATATATAATATTTCATTGGGATGTGATTATTTTTTGATAAAATCTGTTTTTTCCGGGTTTTTTTGTTTGAGTTTTGCGACCAAATATACATATGGAAAGTTTGCTATCTCTTTGTTACAAAAGCTTGTAAAGCCGTGTAGTTAGATCGAACTTTTCTGATCACTTTCTTAAAATTAGTTCAATATTAAACTTATTTTTAAGTAATATATCCCTTAATCTAACTATTATTGAGTTCAAATATATATATTTCAAATATCAAGACTCTGATTCCAATTAACATACATTTTTTTTGAGTCGGCGGAAACAAAATTATTCCCGAACGCCGGTTCAAACCCAAGCCTAAGCTTAGCGACCATCTGTACCCGCTCCTTGAACCCGAACCCAAAAATTTTAAAGAGTTCGAATCCCCTCCCGTTTTTATGCAGGTTTGTGTTGATAATGATCACAGAGTATTCGATTGTTTCTCATTTAACCTTTTCTTCTTCATAAAGAATGTTTATAAACAATATGCTCCAGAACTTCAATTACGAAATCTGACTCGTAAACATTTTACGTATGACAAAATCAAAAACGTTAACCTTCGGTGAATACATAGGTGTCTGATCTCGTTTTTGAGTTCGATCAATCGGAATTCGTAAAAGTCTTGACATTGACTAAAAATTAAATTAGTTGTTATGAATTTAAACATTTTTTTTAAATAAAATGTATTATTTTGTAACCGAACCGAAATAAGAAGAGATAACCATAATTGAAATTGCTACCAAAACCGAATCCATAAGCGGGATAATTGGAGTTTAATGACAGTAACCGTTATTAAAACCGATATATGATTCGGTTTTAATTCTTGGTTACTGGGTTCAAAATTGAACCGGTATTTGCTTAAAGGTGAACTCTGTTCCCTTTCTGTTGTGTATACAACTGAATATAGCCAAGCGGTGAATATCTCCCATAGTCTTTTAAAATCGGATAAAAGCATCAATGTATAGCATCAGAAAAAAACATTTTTTGTTAGAGGAGCCATTTATCTTTAACTTTTTCTTATCTCCCGTTTTATTTTCGATATTTTTGTGTGGTTGGTTGTACTGTGTTGTTTCAATAATTATGACAACTTTCCGAACTATCAGCCAATACACGTCGCACCATGTCAGCATACATAAGTGTTTTGCGATACGTGCTTCAAAGTAAGACACCAACTGATATTTTATCAAAGTTCTTGATTATGTGTCATAGTTTTGTACAACTTTTAAGGTGCTGCTTTCTCTCTTTTGCTAAATGTATACGGTCTACTCACAATAACTAAATTTGGGCTTCAGATGTGTAAAATGATTCTTTGTTATCTCTCTATGGCCCTGTCTGCATAAACATTGATTGTCCCTTGATAACTCTATAATACACATATTTGTTATTCCCTTAATTGTTCTTTATTTTAGTTAATTGAATTTAGCTCTCTTTTTGTTGTTACCCAACTTGATAAGATATGAAATTGACAAGCAAAAGCGTATATTAAATTGTATTTTCTAATGACACTTCAAATATTATTTGCATTTTAGCAAATACCAAAATAATGCCACATGTGGGTGATTAAAATATGGCACACAGCTGTGCTCTTCCTAGAGATAACTCAGCACAAACAAATGTAGCGGTTTGCCACATTACCACACAATTGCCACAGAGCATTAACAAAAATGAAAAAAAAAAATAATAATTAAAAATAAGCAAAAACAAAGTACAAAATACCATGGTGGGACTGGGGGAACCGCCGCCCAATACGTGAGTCTAATTATGTGTGCAGGGAGAGAGAAAGAAAACAATGGCTTAACCGTCAACGGTAGCCGCCCCATAGTTGGTGGCTACTTATAAAACTGACAATCAAATGATTACTATGCGCGAGGCATACGCAACGGAACTGATGATGATCCACGAACGGAAGAGGATGGGCGGGAAATTTCAAATTCAAATGTGCAAATATGGAAGTCAAAGTGCGATTTTCACTTACCTTCTCCGTGCTGGACTGAAAGTAATAGACCATTACAAACATCCAAATGATGCTGACGAAGACAATCAATTTGATATTGCGGCGCATGGTGGACAGCTTTTCAATATTTTAAATATCTAGTTGTTGTTGTTTATTGAGGACGTGTTTTCACTTGTATTTATTTTTTGGCAATAAATTATGCGAATAATTTCGCTGGTTTAGGAGAGAGACAAAAATAATGATTCAAATATGCATTTTGTACTCAAATAAATAAGTTTTTATTATCAGGAGGATTTATTTGATTTATACGCCACTAAATTGTTTAATTAATTTAATTTAATTAGGCCTGGGTGTGTGCGTAACATGTGTGAGTTAAGGTCGGATTAGTGAGCGTTTTGCACTTGTCTAAATGTTAAAAATGTTTCAGTTAGTTTTGTATTTTTTTAGAATTTCTATTGAAATTAAAATTGTTTAAGAAACAAAATTTGCCAGATAACACTTGCCCGTGGGCATTTCACCTCAATAAATTGGGTTTTAAACTACTTGGATTTTTAAGAAACCAACGAAATTTTTAGGGGATATGTAGCATAACGGTGAATCTAACAGAAAAAGCGAGATCAGCTTCTTCAGCTGACACCAAAGCCAGTGGCGGATGATTAGGTACTACCAACCCCTGGTTAACCTAGGGAATATAATGTAACATTTGCCCGGTTCCGGAACCGAATACTTCTGAATCAGTTTGGTCCAGTTTCTTGTGATGCCCGAACCGAGTGTTTTTTAAAAAAGTATACAGAACATAGGAATACCGAACAGTGTGGTTTCGAAATCCAAACCGAACCTCCTTCGAATTTTAAGGGGGCAAGAGTTTGGTAGAAGAAAAATAATTGAGCTATGCCTGCAACCCTTGCAAAGGGTAAAATAGTTTCCCCCAGAAGTTTGGACCCTATAAACTATATACATTCATGATCAAGTCCGTCTGACTGTCTGACCGCCTGTCTGTTTCTTATCAAACAAGTCTTTCAGTTTTAAGCTATCGAGCTGTGTTCTGCGGCCCACTTAACTCTCGAACTTAATCCGAAGCGGAACAGTTCTACTTGAGAGAAGGTTGGGATTAAAAAATTGGATGTAAGTGATGCTAAATTTTAGAGGCTTAATTTAAAGTTCGTAATTTATTTCAATTGTATAGAATTCAACACAGTTTATTCACTGTTAAGTAACTGTTCAATCACTGTTCAGTCACTTTTCATCCGCTGTTTAGTCACTGTTAAGTCACTGATAAGTCACTATTAAATCACTGTTAAGTCACTGTTAAGTAACTGTTAAGTCGTTGTGGTTACTGTTAATTCAGTGTTGAGTCAGTGTTAAGTCACAGTTAAGTGGCTGTTAAGTCACTGTTTAGACAGTGTTTAGTCACAGTTCAGTCACTATCTTTCCCCCACGATCGCTCCTCTTTCACGCTAAAATCAAATTTAACTCCTACTTAAATCTTCGGTACCAAAACTACAGATGTTTTTCATCAAAAAGTAGGTACTATATTACTCTTTTAAAAGCGTAGAGCATTTTGAAATAAATATTTACATTTTGTATGTGTATATTATTTTGTATATTATAATAATAATTATATTTCGATATTATACGTACAAATCAAAAGAGATTAACTGCATTATTTAGGTAGGTCCGTACAGCGGGCGTTTCGAGAAATACCACAAATTTCTCATCACCACAATAAAGGCTTGAGGATTCCAATGTTGAAAAATCCCAGCCTGAAATTATGCTTTGGGTTATTAAAGTTTTGTTTGCAAATATAGATCAAAATCGGAGGACCATTCTTATAGCTGCCATAGGAACCATCGGTCTAAACATGGGTTTTAAAAAATGTTTTTATTTCTAATGCTAGCGTTCTTAAACTCTGTTATATGAAACCATTTGCAAGGGTAAAAAACTTCGGCACAGACGAAATCAGGTTGGTCTCCTTCTTTTAATGGATGTTTTCTAGGTTGATCTCAAAAGATTATTATTAAAAAATATTTGGCGTAAAAGCCCAAAAGGTCAGTAAAAGCTACCGAAAACATAGTTCCTTTTAATAGTATCTTGTTCATATATATTCAAAGATCCAGTTAAATTAGTTGGCAGAATAAAGAAACCAAAATTTTTGTGGCACCTAAGAATTGGAATTCGGTTGGAACTTGGTTGAACGTGGTTTCTTTGGCACCCCTGATAAAGTTGAAGATTTGGTTTTTTGTTTCGTATTTCTGGATTTCAAATTGTTGGTTAAAAAATTTACTTTAAAATTCTTTTAAATTGTTTTTCTCTCTAAATTTTAAATTTACGTTTTCAGCTGCGATCTATTTAAAATTATCGTGCATGAAATTTGCTGAAGTTAGCAAAATATGATTTTTTGTTTGAATCTGATTATTATGAGTGCGACTAAAGCCTCTTGTTGTTTGTACATAGTTAATATTTATTCAATTGCTCACACTTAATTTTAAATAAAGCATTTATCTAGTTCATCCTAAAATAAACTTTTTAGATACTTTTATCCTCAGACACTTCAGAATGTTAATCTATATTTATATATTTATATGATAAGCTCAAGATTACAACCAACTCGAAAACTCGCTCAACAAACAAGTTGCTCTGATAAGACACTGTGGCCCAGTTTATCGTCACTTTAACCACTATTCCTCTCTGTCCACGCCAATCAAAAAACAATTTTCAGCTTATTCAGAAAATTACATCACAGACCGTTAATAGATGTTAATTTCATTTGGCACAAATCAAAATTTCTTCAATTTATATTTGGGGCTTTGGGAAAGTAAGTCACAGCTGGGGCTCAGCACAATAATTGGAAGGCATTGAAAGGCCATTTGTATTCACATTGGATAAGATAAGATAAGTTAAAAGTTGGATATTGTGTACACGACTATTTGTTGTTGAGTTCTTTATTAGGGCATTGAGAATAAGCAGCACAAGCACATGAAAACAATTGGCCGGCAAATGTCAATTGACACATTTCATAGCTTAAGTACATATTATCGTTTGTCGCTTTCTTCTTATATTCCACATTATTTTTTTCTATTTTTTAATTGCATTTACCGTTGACTCGATTATGATTTTTATTTGTAGCGTCTATTTTAATATTTTTTCTTCTTCTTTTTGTTATTATTATTGTTATTTATTTTTTTACCCGTCCGAGTGACTCCGAGTCAAGCGGCCCGCAGCAAATGGCCAAAAAGCGCAGTAGTCGAGTATATTTTATGCTGCCTACCAACCAAAACGGTTCAATTCAAACTGTGAATGGGAAGCGAGTGTGTGAGTCTCTGTTTCTCGGCTGCGTATAAGAGTTGCGTGTGGTTTGAAGCGAACTTGTTGGATGCAGATTTATTCCGATTTGTTTGACTGGGTAGATTGTGGGGGGGAGAGTCACCTAAGAAAGTGCGCCTGACGTATGCTTAATATTGTTGAGGGAGGTCCAATTGATGAATGAATTAAGGTAAACACAACTGAGGATTTTGGTTTGATTCTTGGCTACAAGTGGGGCATGTTTTTATTTTGGTAAGTTAAGGAGACTTTATGCTCTTATTGTATTAGTGAGCATGCATTTTGCATCTTGACTCTTTTATATGCGATTATTAATATTTTTAAAAATGAAGCGAAATTTTGAACTCTGCATTTGTAATTGCGAACTAATTTTGAGAAGATACATTAAGAAGCGTACTGGAGGAGATAAAATAATTTTCAATTTAAAATTTCCAGCCGTAAACCCTATGCCATCTACGGCATCACTAAAACACTGCTCTAAACACTGGCACAAAGTATTGCCTAATTTAAATAACCGGTACTCGTAGTTGAATTCACAATATATTTTGTCGCTGACATTAAATGAATATAAGAGGGAGAACTACAAGCAGTAGGCTCAGCAGAGCCAAATATACGCAGGAAACCTACAAATCACTGCAATATATTGCATTGGGAAACTCCTATTTCCACTATTGTTTTTGCATGTTAGCCATATTCAAATTTTTAAGAACTGGGATGCTTAATATTGCTTAATAACTGCACGTTGTGTAAATTAAATATGCATGAAGATATTGTTTATTTATGTGTGTACGAATAAAGGTCAACCAGAAGTCAATTTGTAAAGTCATGCGAACGCAATCGAAAAATTTTGAATATGAATAGACCACACATTTACCTGTAAGAATATGTTAAGAAAATTCTGTAATGACCACCTTTAGCATTAATATGAGCACAAATGTTCGCCCACTTTGAACAAATATGGGCTCCGTGCTTATTCCAACATTAATTGGAATGGTTTCAAAATTTAACAAAGTTTACATACCCTTGGAGCTTGATATATGCCTGATAGTTTGTATGGCAGCTATACTATATACAGTGAGAAAAAAATCAATCTAAAATCAAGATTATAATCTTGAACCAAAGAGAAACGGTGTCAGAATTCGACTAAGACCAGATAATCTTAAACCAACGTTATATTCTCAATTTTAATCTTAATCCACTAATCTTGGATAAAGATCGTTTATATTCTACTTTAAGATGAAACAATCTCATTTATTAATATGAAAAAAAAAAAAAAAAATTATATTAAGCATTTCTTATTTTTTTTTTGTGGTGTTTGCTTTAGTTATTAACAATTCGTTGTTTCTGAAAAACTCATATAAATGTTAATTATTAATTCGCTGGTACTGGGACATGAGCTGAGTACCTCGGAGTGATTGACCACACTGCATCGCCACTCAGACCGCTCGGCTGCTGGGCATCATTTGTAAGGCGCCACCAGTCGCAGTATAAGAACTCAGCAGGCCAATGCTTTCTGCTAGCACGACAATGTTTTTTGCTAGCTGAGTTCTTATACTGCAACATCAATAGCCGTGATAGTTAAGTGGATGGCAAAAGCTTCATTGGAGCGGAAAGGTTGTGGTTCGAGTCCCAGGAGGGGCGGGTTGTTTTTTTTTTTTTTTATATTTTTTTAACAAAATAAATCTATTTATGTATATCATAAAGTTTTTTTTTACTGAAGCCTTACAGAAAACTGTAGATGGTTGATAAGTTGCAAGATGATAAATCTTGCTTTTAAGACTTTTAATCTTATTTCAAGGTTTTTCAATCTTGTTTTTATAAGATTGCAAGATTCTCGAAAAAGAGATTTTTAATCTAGATTTTAGATTGATTTTTTTTTCGTAGTGTAGAGACTTCAATGGCACTAACATTTCAAAGATTTTGCTATATTTGTATTAGTAGTTTATTTTCAGTTTTGGCTTAGTTAATTTACCGTTAGCCTTCTATTGTCTCAACGATATTTAAAAATTTTTTCCCAATTTATATTTTTAATTTTAAAGTTTTCTAGTATAATATTTTTCCTGTACCTTATTATATTTAAAATAAATTTTGCAAAATCCTCCCATTGAGTAGCTCAATTGCCTCTTTCTGTTCCAAATGGATTTTTCTAAAGTATGCTTTTCTATATTCCGCCAGGATAGGGCATAATGCAATAATGTGTATTATGTCTTCTCTCGATCGCGTATTACATAATGTGCAGATATTATCGCTGTAGTGGGGTTGGTATCTCAGTGAAAGCAATTCACATCTGGTTTTGAAAATAATTCCAAAATTTTCCATGCTATATTGTTGGCTGAAGTAATTGTTTATGCCCAGGTTGTAGTTGAGCTGTCTATACCATACCCTTGAACTTCACACTGAAATCTATGATTCTTGTCTATCGCAATGATGCGCCGCCTTCCATTCTTCAGTATTTAAGACATCACACTCTACATTGTGTGTAATAAAGAGCTGCTGCCAAGTTTTGAAGCACTGCATTTTCTCCCTTAGCATTTCCAGCGCCATTATTTTCGGCAGGCGATTTTGCGGCAGTCCCATAATTTTATTCATGTACCAGAAGTGAGTTGTCAGCGTGTTGAGGTACATCGCCGATAGGACTGTTTCAAGATGTAGTGCATAGCTTGGGGTATTCACAGGCAGTCGAAATAACTTTTTAAGGAAGTTTCTCATTAGTTTTACCACGTCATCGTAACTTTGATGTCCCCATAGTTCGGCAGCATACAACATAATCGCTCTTGCAGTAGCCTGGAAATGCTGATATTTGGCCGAATTTGCAATGCCTTTTTTCCCCATGAAGCTTTTCCATGTACTGTTCACCGCCACTGTAGCATCCTTCAATTTTTAGCTAAGATGTATTTTAAAGTGCATATTTTGCGTTAATGTTACTCCTAAGTATGTGTATTCTTTAACAACCTCCAGTGCGTAGCCATCGAGCATCTATCTTTCATTTTCGGGTCGTCGCCCTCCTCCATCCCGCACAACCATTATTTTTGACTTTTCCTTATTTATTTCTAAGCCCCATTGTCGACAATATCGCTCCATCTGCTCAATCATTCGTTGCATTTCACCAGCGCTCTCCGCCATAATTACCATATCGTCTGCCGATTTGTAAACCGCCTGATAAATATGTGTGCAGATCATTTATGTACAGGGAGAATAGTAATGGACTTATTAGACATCCCTGCTTAACTCCTTTGTTAGTGTCAAACCATTCAGACTCACTTCCATCCCATAAGGTTTATCTGTTATTCTGGTACATGCTTGGTAAAACGGCTATCATCTTATTGGATATACCAATGTTACTCAATTTGTACATCAAGGAACAAAAAATATAAATAGCTTTTTCCTCCGTTCCGAAGATACTATCCACCGCCGATTACCCCTTTCGGAATCCGTCTTGGCACTCATTGAGTATATTGTTTGTGTCAACCCAGTCTGTAAGTCTATTTTAAAGAACCTCCGCAAATATTTTTAGCGCCACATTTTGGAATGAAATAACTCTGTAGTTACTCGGGAGATCGGGGTCTCCTTTCTTTAATATTGGATAGATAATGTTCTGCTGGAAGGAGTCTGGCACCTGCCCATTATCGTATATTTTATTGAACTCCTGTGTTAAGGTCTCTATAAATGGGTGTGTAGCGTTCTTGAAGAATTCTGCTGGTATTCTATCAATTCCCGGTGCTTTATTGTCCTTGCAGCGTGCTGCTCGATATTTCTTTATCAAGCTCATTTATTGGCTTTATATTACGGGGATGGCTGAGTATAAAAGGCATTAAAATAGTTTGCAAACAATGTTGTGTCGATTTGAAGTGTCTTTCCAGCTGTGCCTCCATTTAATCTTCTTGATAGTGTCCAGAAGTCCTTACTACTTTTGACATTCGCAATGTTTTATTAATAATCTAAAAAAAAAAAACAAAATCTATTACGCTAACTGGGTCTTCAGTATTGTCGAATGAATTCTTAGTTGATCGGGCCTTAAGGGGGTTGGCCCTATACTAAAAAGATACTTAACATATGGTAAAAATTTCAATGTTCCAAGTCATAATCGCTTTTCAATACAAATTCAAGCGGTTCAACCCTCTTAAAATTTGATTTGTGAAGTACAGAATTTCTGAAAATGTTTTTGAATGTTAATCACTTAAATAAAGTTTTTTTAAATTTGGGTCAAAATTGGCTCGAATCGAACCTTCTTCATAAAACCTTAATGATACCACACTTAACGACTAAATTTCGGTCCGAACCCGCTAATCGGAGCTACCACTATTACTACTAGAAAAATTAAAAGAATGCCAAACTAAATGTACCGAGCTTAAAGGAGTAAGTAACTGACTAATCAACTGTGATTGTAAAGGAACTACCTACCCGAATATGTTCAGGACGTAAACTATCTATACGAAGGTGTACGTAAAGAGATCCACCTATTTTTGGGAATTAGTAGAACAGTTCTGTGTTCTGAGTAAAATTGTCAACCGTTGCTCCAAATCAAATCACCCAACCAGAATTTTAGTTTTCTTCATTCCTTTTTTTTTCAATAAATTTCCGCTGTACCTGCTGAACTAAGAGAAGGCGTGCTTAGTGGGCGTACTCAAAGTACTTACATGGATATCATTAATCTTATTCAAAAAAAAAAAAAAAACAGATGTAAGTATCTTTAATTCGATTTTTTATTTAAGAGAGTACGACCTTCGGCTTGACAGTAAGTTTTTAATGGCAAACCTACTTTACTACAGATGCCAATAGCTGTGAAGGTGATGGCATTTTAGTTTAATGTTCTGACAGAATAATTTAAGCCCCTAGCTTAAGCCTGTGAATTATTTGATATCAGTTTTATTTAATTCAACTCTCATATTTTGTTTTGCTTTGCAATTAGTTCAAATTAAGCAACATGGTTCTCTTTTTTTTTTTACAGCAAAGTAAATTTTGACTGCTTTTCAATTAGTTCATTATTCAACTTTTAGTCATATGCAATTTTAATGCTCATTCTGTTAGCTCTGCCACATGCAATTAAAACAAATGAAATATTCATTTAAATTGTTAGAACAAAACTTCAATTATGCAGATTTTTGTTACAACCTAAATGGGAAAAAGTAGCAACTTTTGGCAACAACAATGGTCAGTTGGTCAGTTGCTGCCCGCATTATTTATAAACTGTGTGCATCTGTGTGTTTGAATAAAAGCCATAACTTTTTAAGAGCAACTGAAAAACTGAAAAATAAGAAACAGACGTTAAGCAGAATCACAAATTGAAAAAAGAAAAAAATGGATAAGCAAGTCCCTTCCCGCTCCTCACTTATTCAAATTGGCTTAAAAACCCAACGAACAAGTCATGAATATGCAGACAGAAGGAGCGGAACACTCGTGCAATTACACAAATACGAATAACTTGCACATACATATGCAGGCACTTCCATTTGTATGTGTGTGTGTGTGTGTAAGAGTCTGGTATTCCATTAGACGTAATTAGAGCATTTAACATCGAGGAAAAAGTTAAGAAAAGCCAACAGCAGATAGACATACACTCCGAACTACCAGACAGTTAGCTCAAGATGTATTCCATACATACAAACATAAATACATACATACGATACACATGTACATATATGATGTGTTGCCGTTGCATCGCCACGTTCATTGGAGTGTGTTGGAAAACAATTTAGCAGCAGTTGCAATTAGAGCTGAGCATTTCAGTTCCATGCGAAGAACTAGTTAGTTGCCATGAGGAAAATTTGAGATATGTTTACAAAAACCCGAAAACTCCTTACCTTTGGGCTCTAACTGAACAAACAAAAATGCTATTTTCGTCCTTTGTACAAGTGTAAGTTAATATTATAAACAATTTCAAAACCAAATAAGGGTGTCAGTCTACTTTATAACAAACGAAGAACAGACGAGATTTTGGAAGGAAAACCGTAGAAAAAGTACTGGCTTTAGAGGCGGTTCAAACGCTCAGAAGAAGTAGCCGGGCATATTCGAGCATTAAATATAAATTCAAAAGCTTTCATTGAAATGCTAACGTTTATACGAAATTAGATTTAAATATGTGTACGATTATGGCAGCGCTGGCATGGAGTGGGAGACGATGGGGCCAGTACAAGCAAGCGAAGGTCACTGATGATATGGTAGAGATACCATTGAAACAGCTGTATGACCAACTAGCTTCACTTGTGGTGTGTTGTGTTCCTCCTTTTTGAAGTTATGCGCAAGCATAACGAGACCTTGAGCCAGCTTAATATTGATGGTTTGATTATCATAAAGGTCTAGAGGAGCATAGCTTCTAAGATAATTTCTGAATTAATATAAAGAAGTAAACCTGGTTAAGCCATCGATTCCAGAGCTTCGTTCCGACTGAACTAGTCAACACTACTGTTAGATGTGGGCATTTCATACACCCGCAACTCAAGCAGACTTGGGCTCAAGTACGATAATTAAAAGTTGGTTAAATGTTGCATGAGTTGCAGCTTCCTCAAGCTCTCTTTCTCCCCATCTACCTTTGGCTGTTCTTCTGTTCTTCTTTTAATGGGTGCCCTGGCTACATTCATTTGATTGCACACCATTTGGTACTCACACACACACACAGAGGAGAAGTGAGCTCACCTCGACTAACATGAATGGTGCAAGAAATTCAACTGCATTGCACATTTAGCTGTCATCTCGTTTCCCTCATTACATGTGTGTGTGTGTGTGTGTTTCCCCACTCCCGCCACATCGTGGCATCCCCTATGTCCCTCTCTTCTACGGAAATCAAAGTGCAAATGTATTTTGTCAAATGTGGGCGCTAAAGTTTCCGTTTACCCCCTTGCGGAAATGTTGAAAATATTGTAAGAACGTTGCTCCAAATTAATGCATAATTGCATTAGGCACTTTATTTGTGTGAGGTTTTTGATGGTTTTTGCAAGGATACAGACGCCAAAAATTTGGTGCAATTTCTTAAGTGAAATGTGGTAGAGGGGAGATGCTTGTGTGGCTTGGCACTTAATGTCTTGGTGACAGACGGTGGCAAAAGAGCTGATAAGCGGCATTAAGTGTTATGGGACTTTTCGTGTGTGCCAAGAATTTATGGCAATTTGAAAGCGGCTTAAGAATAAGACGCGTGTAATTAAAAATTTGAAATATGTAACAAATCAAAGTACCCTTTCGGATAATAATGTATTCGTTGACTTACTATAAACGCCTCGACCCCGGCGTATAAAGCTGAAAACTCCCCACGTTGTGTTAATATTTTCGGCAAAGTGTCCATCATATCAAAACTGTTTGGTAATTTTGTTTTTATTCAGGCAGTTAAAGATATGTAGAGGAAAAAAGTCCTGAAAAAATTGGCACTAGTGCTTAAAGAGCCAAAAAAGACAAAGAAAATATTTTTTTTTGGGTCCAATGTCGGATCCCACGACAAAACGTTCTTGTCGTCACATGTGACATCTATAATATCTATAAATTTTTGCTCTCAGCCGTATAGCTAATTTAGAAAACGTATAGTTAAATTTCAATAAATGTATCCTCGTAAAAGCGGCGAGAACCGAAAATTGGGATCCAATGTCAGCTTCCAAAAACAGTAGTTTTTTGTTTCACATGCGTCATCTATAATATCTATAAATCGTTGCTAGAACAATATTAGTTGAGTGATTTAACAAGCTTATCAATAGATGGCGCCACTTTGTGTTTTCCGTGTGTTTTCAATCACAGATTCAGATCACCTAACTAGTTCACACATCACTAACAACTATCGACGCTCGATACCCCCGCCTTTTTATGTATCTTGTATCTCTAACTAACACACTCACACTTATTTCTTTGCTTCCTGTGACACTCATTCTTACCGGCAACACGCCTTCTACAATAAATCGAACATAAGCCTAATCAGTGTTTTTAACTGAATACATTCCACATTAATTTGTATTGGGTAAAAGTTTTTACTGTGTTACTATCCATTTTTATAACGTGTTTAAAAACAAATTTGATTTACTTAAAAAAAAAATTCAAAACTTGTTTTTTTTTTTTTTTTTCTTAAAAAAAAAATTTTTTTTTTTTTTTGTTGGGGAAAAAAAAAAAATTTTGGGCACCAAACACACAAACGGTTTTTCCTCATTTTTTTTTTTTGGAAAACATAGTGGTTTTTGGCCCTTTTGGTTGCTCATGTGCACAGGGGACCACCTAGATAAATTTCGTAGCAATATACTTCATCCACATTATTTGAAAACAAGTACATGACAATTCATATTAGGTATTTTTATGTGTACGCATATGGTCAATTTCCCCTGCTAGAAACAGTTAAGTTTGAATTGTTACTAAGTAAACCAAAAATTGAAAATATTGTATTTTTGGTATACAAGACACCTGCAGACATTGCTGAAGAGACAGTGCTTTAATTCCCTTGGTCATTGCTTGCCGAGTTCACAAGGTAACTAGTTTGGCCAACTTTGATTAAAATAGCCTTGATTAATAATTTTACTGTATTTAAAATATTAACTATGGTTTCTACGCAATAAATTTGATCCAGAAAGGCTGAAAATTCCTTTATTTGCCCTATATAGCCAAATTTATATCAAAATATGTGCAAATTTATAATTTATAGTGTATATTTATATCAAAATTTGGCCAAATTTTTGCCTGTGTCAACTTAGCTATAGTCCTTTTACTTAATCTTCAATCAAAGTAACAAATGTTTCCGAATAAAAAATGCTTTCTTTTCAAAATTGGCGCGCAATAGACGTATCAACAATTAGCGATGGCACAGGGGCTGAACTTATTTTTAGTGCCATGGCGCCCAGCGGTGTGACCGTGACGCAAATGCCCAAATTCATAATCAATCTACATGAGACAACCGATTGCACAAATCCACCTAGTTGCGAAATCTAGGTGGATTTCGATTTAAGCAAACAGGAACAGAGAAAACGGCCGGGCGTTTCTCATGTTGCTGTTGCAAATCTAGGTGGATTTGCTGATTTCGTTTGTTATGTTCTGGTGCCATCAGATGAATTTCGTAGCAATGTACTTCTCCTCTTGTTTGAAAACAAGTACAAAAATGGTATTTTTATGTGTGCACGCATATGGTCACACTGAAAAATATTTGAAAACTTTAAACACTGCTGCTAGAAACGTTAAGTTTGAATTGTTAATAAATAAACCAAAAATTGAATATATTGTATGTGCCTTTGGTATACAAGACACCTGCAGACATTGCTGAAGAGACAGATGCGCTTACTAATTCCCCTTGTCATTGCTTGCCGAGTTCACACAGGTAACTAATTTGGCAAATTGTGATTAAAATAGCCTTGATTAATAATTTTACTGTATTTAAAACATTAACTATGGTTTCATCGCAATAAATTTGATCAAGAAAGGCTGAAAGTTCCTTTATTGGCCTATAGCCAAATTTATATCAAAATTTGTCCAAATTTATTCAAAATTGCCAAATTTATATCAAAATTTGGCCAAATTATTTGCCTGTGTCAACTTAGCTATAGACCTTTTACTTAATCTCCAATCACAGTAACAAGTGTTTCCGAACAAAAAATTGCTTTCTTTTCAAAATTGGCGCGCAATAGACGCATCAACAAATTAGCGATGGCACAGGGCTGCTAACTTTCTTTTAGTGCCATGGCAGCCCAGCCGGTGTGACCGTGACGCAAATGCCCAAATTCATAATCAATCTACATGAGACAACCGATTGCACAAAATCCGCCTAGTTGCAAAATCTAGGTGGATTTCGATTTGAGCAAAAACAGGAACATGAGAAAACGGCCCTAAATAAATTAATGAGATATGGAATTATACTCAGAATATATATATCTGCATTACAAATAGGAACAGGAAGTTTTCAGTACTATAAAAACCATAGGATGAAGCCGATAAACTGGCTGCTCTGGTCGACAAATTAATATCGTCCAATGAAAAATTTAATGGACCATCATCAATCATAAAGGTAACTATGCTTTTTTGAACCAACACAAATATGAAATCAAACGATCTATATTTTGAGCTATGTCATAAGCATTGATTTTCCATTAATTACTTTTAGCGCCAAAATTGGTGCAATTCTCGGAAACAATGACAATACATCAAACTAAACTAATCTTTGTTGTCATAGATATGAGAATCATTTATTCGCGCCTTAAATTCAAAAGAGTTTTTAACACTAATGTCAAATTCTTCAAAATGTTGTCCAAATATTTGCATATATGATACGACGGCGAGTTTATCATAAATCCTGGGGGGTAAGGCTGTGTAAAGTTTTACAGCAAATGGGTTGTCTTAAATTCTTCACTTGATATTTTTTTCTAAGCATAATCTGTAAATCTTTAAAGCCTGCACTCAGATACAAATTTCGTCGCAATACTTCACACTAAAAAAAAAAAAACAAGTTCAAACTGCTTAGAAAACAGTAAAATTTTGAACAGAAGCCTTACTTATATGAAGTAGTGCGCCTAACTAAATTTAAAATTTAAAGAAAAAGAAACTCTCACTATTAATGTACTTTGAAAAAATGTACAGTGAAGATTCAGAAAACTATTGGAAAGCTTAGATATAACGGTCTCTAGAAATCGTTACTAGCAGTATTATGGTGAAGACGTAAAAGCTATTCAGTTTTCTTAATCTTTAGAATATAATGATAATATCGAAATATCGATGTTTTTTGGAGGCGATATATCAAATATCGATATTGAAAGTTTTGAATTTTTAATATTATCGTTATTGATATTTGAGAAATATCGACAACCTTAATACACTTTACTCATATGGAATAAAATGGCAACTAAGCAAATGAAGCACACAAACTGTGAAGTTATTAAATAAAACTAGGGGAGAATGGGGGTTCTGAGCCGCTGGGGGTTGTGAGCCACTCGAATATTGGCCACAAAAAAAAATTTATTTAAACTTTTTGTTTATGTCAAGTGTTTCCCTTCTCATTATCTAACTTTTGGCTAGCAACCGATCAGTTTAAGTTTGAGAACCAGAACTCGACTTTTTTTTCAAAAAAAAAAGTTTTTTTTTCATTTTTGACTTGTGAATATTATACAAAATTTCATTCGTAATGCCAAAAGTAAGTATGAGGGAAATATCTTTGGTCATTTGCCTTTTTAATAGAATTATGTTTTTTTTTTAAATAATTTTTTTTTTTGTTATGTGACGTCACCAAAAAAAAGTGAGATATGGGGGGTTGTGAGCCACTTTGGAAAAAAGTTGGTTTTGACTTCCAAAGAGGATATTGCAATGATACGCAATAAAACAGAGGCAAAACTCTCCAAAGAAGTTAAAAACCCATTAAAAAGGCAAACAAAAGAACAGCCACCAGCAAAAAGTACTCTTATATAAAAAAAAAACAAACCTGATGCCGTCAATCAATTTTCACTCTTCATTAATATTTCTTTTATAAATTCATTTAATAAAGAATATTTGCTTAAAAACACGAATTTTGAACTTTTAGATGGGTGGCTCACAACCCCCCACAAATTTTTGAAATTTCAAAAAGTCACTTTTTTTTCAATATCAAATAAAAAAACCCGAAAAATTTATTTTTTTAAACTAGTGACGAGGAAAGTTTCGTGCATCTTTTACCTAAAATACAAAATCTACAGAATGAAAATATATTGATTTTTGGCTAAGTTATGTTCGAAAAACAAAACTATGATCACAACCCCCCACTCTCCCCTACATTAATAAGAAATAAAAGTCAAAGTAAAAAACTAAGAGATCCCCAGATATTAATGCAGTACCTCATGACAAAACAAAATGCCTTGTTAGACGGGACTTACACGATGAAGCAAACTTTATGAAGTTTTCTTTGTAGGCGAGACATACAAGTATGATTCTAAGCATTTTGTTCAACAAATCTAGTAGATTTCCCTTGATTCTCAAGGCTACTATTAAAACTTCATGAAGTTTGCTTCATCTTGTAAATCCCGACTTAATTAGGAGGGGTAATCCCAAGACCAGGGCTTAATCCCGAAACGAATTTCGGTTCCGGTTCCAGTACCGGTACGTCCCGAAATGAATGTTTCGGATAAAGGTTCTTTATCGGTTTTCAATTAATTTCGGTTTTCGGTTTCGGTTCCGGTACCCGGATTTTTATTTCGGTATACCGGTACGTACCGGTACTCACCGATATAAGTACTACTTATTTTTAATACTTAAAAAAAAAAACAAAATTCTAATAAATATGTACCCGATGTGCGTTGCTACGCCGCTCACAAAGCGAAGGAGTGAAGCATACCTTACAATTACCATCTATAAAATCTTCATCTAGCAAAATTCCCCATCCGTCGATTTACCCGTCTTCATAAGAATCAAAATCGCTATAAAATTTTGCAAATTTTGCGATTTTTTGGTCCGTTTGATCAACACGTCATTAACTCATATAAGAATTTTTGCAAATTTATACTTTTCTGAACTCATGTAATTTTGTAAATTTCCGATTTTTAAGACAGTTCGGTCTACATATTTTTACCCTCTACTATTACAGTCTATCAAATCTTCATAAAAATTTTGGGAATGAGAGCATTTAGGAAATGTTTGATCTACACCTTCTGTTTACGCGTCATTGCCATTTCCATACTTTGCCATATTTTTGGCTGTTCAATCTTTTGTTTTTTTGTCTACATACGTAATAATCATAGGTCCTATGAAAATTTCTCAAGAACTTTATAAAATCAGAAATGATTCCTCTCAGTTACATAATTTTGCACACTCCTAACATAAGTAGGTACAGCGTAAAAAAAAAACCGAAACCGTACCGGTACCAAAGTTTCGGTTTCGTTCCGGTTTTATCGGTTCCAATAATAACGGTAAACGGTATTCGGTTCTTAAAAAAAATTTTGTATCGGTTCATGTTCCGGTTCCGGTACGCGATTTGAAACGGTTTATTTCGGTTAACGGTTCCGGTTCTGGTTCCGGTATTGAGCCCTGCCCAAGACTCATCAATTCGTTTTGTTATGTTTTGCAAAAGTCGACTAAGCTTGAATCAAGAAGAGTTTTTTGAAGCCCCGGCTAGACTTTTTCAAAATTTGCACAATTCTCGTACAGAAAATATAAACCAAATAACAACCTTGGTAACTAAAATCTAGACTAGCACAGTTCTTTAAAAAATTTTCAAACTAAATTTGAGATATTTTGTAGCCATTTTTCACAGTGTATTAACCAAGCTTTTCCTAGTCAGATGTGGACTTCTCTCTCTCGGAATTGCATTGCCGGCCTTGCCATATGCTCTTTTTTGCACTCTCCCACACCCTGAATGACTTCCGCAAGGGTTGAATTCGCAACTGTCAAAAAGTGCGTTGCCTCCTTACCTAGAGCCACCTACCCCCCCCCTCGCTCTCACTGTAAAACTCTTTAACTCATTCCGTTCGTGAGGCTTCATAACAAACTGTCTGTCAGCTGCTCCGACTGCAATTTTGTATTTTTTTTTTTTTTGGGACGCGCCACTTTCGACTTTGTTTGTCCGCCTTCGATTTTTACAAAAAACTCACACACACGCACACAAACCCAGAAAAAATACTAACAAACACAGATTTCCATTGATTTTTCTTACGTATGAAAAATATGATGAGCACTTTTTGTTATTTTGCTTATTATTTTGTATTTTGTTAAATTTAGACACAGACGAATTTCTTTTATTGCTTTCTTTTAGGCGCACGGAATAAACTTTTGTTTAATTTTTATATACAAATACAATTTTGATTTAAATGCACTTTAGGTGTTTTATGTTTACATGTTTATTATTATACAAAAATAGATGAATTTATGACTAAATATTAATAATTAATTTGTTTAAGAGCGCAACGTGTGATTTCGTTCGTTCCGTTTGACAGACGCAGGCAACACTAAAGCGTTCACGTTTTTCTGACATTTTGGGCTTTGTATTTGTGGGTTGTATTTTTTGTCTTTCTCTTTTTTTTCTTTTTGTGTTGATTTGAAGTAACTTTTCGTTTGAAGCGCGTTTCCGTATTTGGTTACCCTTTGCTTCCTTGTCTCTCTCTCTCTCTTAGTAAGATACGCGACTAGGGGGTGAATTCTATTAAGGGAGAGCCAGAGCTAACTGTCAGTTCTCTTTGTAACAGCGTGGGATACTCCCTTAGCGCATGCTCAATTGTGTGTTTACTATTTGAAATGCCAAATGCCGTTAGCTTGGAGCATTTATCTTATTGTTAAGGATTCTATAAATTGAATTTTCTTAACATGTGGAAATATTTGATTAGCAAAACTAATATAAGATATGGAATAAGGTGCTTTTAGGCAGCTATAATCTCTACCGACAAATGGGAACATTTACTTTTCATTTTTCAAACTCATTCGTGGAAAGGAAATATCCTAAGTACACAGGCCAACAGCCATTTTGGTGCAGCCTTCTCGATGCCAAATTCTGATCCAGTTTTGTGCACCGATTCCAAAACAAATCTATTTTTTTGTATTTTTGACTTTAAATTATGGAGGTTTGTTTTAGGAAAAATATCTGTATTTATGAGCTCTATGCGTGCAGAATCAGCAAAACCAAAAGCGTCTCAATTTGCTTCTTAAGAGTAATTTTCATCAAATTATGGCAAATTTTTCAATCTTAATCGTCGTGTACAAGTCATTAAGGTAGTTAGATAGTAATTACAACCACTTTAGCATGTAGCCTAAAGGCTCTTATATTTTCACAAATTGTTAAATCAGTTATCAGTCAGTGAATAAAGTTGTCCTGTTATAAATTTTAATTATTTTTTTCGGGATTAGCCGGCTGTAACTTTGACCACCCAGGTGATTTAAATACATCAAAATTTGTGAAAATAGTCTTTAGGTTACATGCTCAAGTTGTGGTAATTAAAATTCAACTTCCCGTCGCAAAAAACTCATAAATTCGGATTTTAACCCTCCATACTTTTTTAAAAGCCAAAAACACTGCAAAATGGATTTTTACCGATATCTCGAAAACAAGACCTGATGGAGAAAAACCGAGAAAAAATGTTTGGAAAATAGACGAAAAAGGCTTTTAACCTACTTTTAGCTCATATCAATAATGATGGACCGTTTCCGAAATCTTATTCGCATTGAGCACATAAAAATCACCTAGAATAACCACCAACTCTTCAATATACTGAAAAAGCCTTGTTTTAATGGTTTGTGAAATGGTTTCTAAAACTTGAAAGTGTCATTCCAGCCTAAGCAAATATAGTTTGTTTGAAATCCCCTTATCATAAACATATTGAAGGGCGTTGCTTTAATCAGTTTAAATCACAAGAGTTTAGGAATTCCTTATTCACAGGAAGCATTAATAGTTTAAGTCTTAATTAACGTATGTATTCTGGGAAGTATTAATCCTTGATTGACTGTTTTTTCTTTGTGCACGAACTTAATTGGAATGTCAAAATTTCTCAAATAATTCATTCATTCTCACCATGTCAAAATTTATCATTTCATCATTCACCCACCCTAGACCAAAAGCCGAGAATATCCAATAAGACGTCAGCTTCCCGTTTCGATGAAACACATAAATTCATATTAGCTTTCACACAAATAAAAGGGTACATACACGACTTGCACATTCTGTCACTCATATCTATGTACGTACATAAACATATTGTATATTGTATATATTGAAATTAATCGCTTAACCCTTTTGCGTATGTCACGTTTTGTCTTTCCTCCATCTGACGCCCCAAAACAAAGTTAAATAAAACAAAAGACAATGACAGTGGTGTCCAAAAGTATTCTTCGCACACTGATGCCAGCAAAAACTTTACTGACTTTCAGCTTAAGATGGATGAGAAGAGAGATGTGTAAAATTTACAAACAAAATTTTCTTAAATTTTCAAATAAATATTCTTGAAGCTTATTTTATTGAGAAAAACTTGATATAAAATATTAAATTTATTTATACAATGACTTGTCATTTAAAATTAAGAACCCCATCTCTAGAACAGCGCCATGTCATATTCCCTTAGCATCCAGCTTCCCTTAACCTTTTCACACTTTTTGCAATTTATATGGATTAAACATGGGGAAATCATTAATTTTTGTTTTTCTTAGCATTTTGGCTTTTTGACGCTGAAAGCAAAATTTACATAGCTTTGTTTTTGTGTTTTGAGTGTGGTATGAAAATTAATCAGACAAGGTTTTGGATTTCGGCATGCTTTTGTGCTTCTCCTTGGTGTGTCTGTGTGCGTTAGATAAGATGTCGTTTCCTTTTTCATTTACTGACTTTTACTGCTGCTGCTCGTGAGTGATTACGCCTGATGCTGTTGATGATGAGTTCGTATTTGTTTTTAGTTAAGTCGTAGGTAACACAAGGCGCTTGTAATCAATTCTAAGAATTATTTCTAAGCTGCCTGATGAGTTGGATGAGCTGTTTCCATGTCCTCTTGATATGCATAATTATTTTAATTAAGAAAGTAATTTCTTATGTGCTTATTAATGGATTTGAAATGTGTAATTAGATGTTAATGGATCTAAAGAATGCAGAAAATATTTGAAAGTGCTGCAACAATATAAACCATTAGCCAAATTTTTAAACAATTAGTTAAATTATGATATATGTCGTGAACGAAACAAATCGCCTATTTTGATTTGTCAATAATGGCATGGGTATTTCTATATATAAATGGGCTGCGTATCTGAACTAAGTAGTGTGCTCGCTTTAACTGTCTTTTTGGAATGAATTGAATTGAAAAATTTGAAAGGGCAAATACTACTGAAGATAAAACCGGGAGGTTCTTGAAACAACTGTATAGTCGACCTCACTTAGAGATATGTGAAAACATACTTAGAGCTGTGTTACAGCTTAAACTTGTATGTATTTTCTTTCATTCAGAAACTTATTGAGAGGGGCCCCAATTGAAAACTCATTATTAAATGTACTAAATTCAAATTTCTTATTAAAATAAGTATAGCACTGACCAATACCATCTCTTTCAAACCATCTAACCTGTGAAAACTAGCAATATAAATCAAATAATCCATATCACATTTTCTTACTAAAAATTGGCCCTTCCATGAAAGTCAAGCCATAAATTTTAAGGGATATCATATTACCTTCGATTTGAATGTTTTTTGCAAAAATGCCTGATCAAATTGTTGCATCTCCTCCTTTTGGAATTAGGTTTTACCGAAAGCCAACGTTATTTACAATTGCCCGTTCAAAACGCAGGCATCTTTAATTTCTGATTAACAAAAGAATGTAAGAAAACAATTCCCGGAAAATGGGTGCTTTTTAATGAAGGCAAACTTATCATACATACACTTGTTTAAGGCTTTCAATTCTATTCACATTGAGGCAAAGATTGAAACTTAAATTGGCGATAGCGCAAACAACAACCGTATGTGTAAATACTAAGTTTTTCATACAAACGAATTGCCTGTGTAAAAAGAAAAAATTAGGTAGGTAAAGATTTTAGTTAGCTGCATTGTCAGTTTCGCTCTCTATTCTTTGTGCTCTCTAGCAACAAAACGGCGCATAACAAATAAGCAGCGATGGAAAATATCACCAAAATATAATCGAAAAATCGATTTGGGCTCAGAAAAATTTTCGTTAATTACATATCGTCATTTTAAAGTTTAAAATTTAAACAACAATATAGATATGTCGATATTCATTGCGGTATCCGTGCCAGCTACTTATTGGTTAATAAGTTCCTATCGTTAAATCATAGAGCAAAAGACTCTTTCAGTCTTGCATTTCTCACTTGGAACCAAATTACATATTGGTTTATCCCGCACATAAAACACAAATTTCGAAGTCAAAGTCTATTACACTAACTGGCCAGAATTGGTACCACCATCGAGCTCCGTTCAGAGAAGAGCACGTAGGGGATGCCTATGGCTTTATACAAAAGCTAAAACACTTCGTCTGTTCTGAAAAATTTTTTTAAACTAAAATTTTTTAAACATTTTTACCGTTTCTATATCTAATTAACAACAGTTTTACAACCTGCCCACAACTTTGAGCCAACTTAATTGTTATATTAACTCAACTCAACCTTCCAAGTGTTCGAGAATAAGTTTCCTTTTAGCAAAAGTTGGCTGGGTAACTGCAACTTAATTAAATTTTCACATTGCAATTGTTCCACTTTTGCTTACACTGGTTGGCGTGTTCTAGCCCGTTTGTGCAAGAGGAGAAATCTTTTGTTTAAATTTCACGCTCGTGACATGCTTAATTAATTCGTTTGCTTTCCAGGCTTCGGCCATATGCCTTTGTTGACCAATAACAAGAAGAGTTGATGGAGAAGGGACACAAGCCGATTATGCTAATGGCCAAGGAGCAAAAGAAGATAAGCAAAGTAAACGGTATACTCGTACAAATAACATAATGACCGAGCATTGATGGTGCAAGTGGTAGCAGGACTTTCAAGCTTCAAAGCTTCATTTATTGAACCTATGCTTTTTTTTTGTTGCATTCTAAGAATTAAAGAATTTTTTCGAACTGCATTGTTGGTACGTCACGCAGCAGCCCCCAGGAATTCCTTGCCATTCTCAAGTACGTGACTTGTCATAAATCAATTCGCATTTGCCTGTGAATTATTATGTGCTATATTGTGCACTTTACCATTATACGTGTTTATAATTTGCACGCTAACGAGCCAAACTAACAAGAAGCGCGAGGCAGGCGCCACGCTCATTTGTACTAAGTACTTGCTGCCAATAAAGTCAACAAAAGATTAAGTCAAACTTTTCTTAACTACTTGCGAAGTTAAGAAACAAATTGCATTTGCAATGCCAGGCACAGCAAAATTGCATTTAGAAATACTCTAAGCAATTATAATTTTTTTGAAATTTATCTTATTAGTAAGTACATTCTATACGGCTTCTCAAACAGGCAGGGTAAATGGGAACCGTTCTGGATCAGGCTGAACCCTATTTCAGTAAATAGTTATTTTCAATCAAGATCTTATCTTAAAGTCGAATTTGGAGTGTTTATTCGTGACAATATTGAAATAATAATTAATGATCACAGAAAGAAATTTATTTATTTTTAAACAATTTCAGGAAATGAATTTTTGATCTTTCCAAGTTCAAAGCTTTATTTAAAAGTTGTATTTATGTACCCTGCGAATTACACTTGCCTCTCAAACACCCAAATCGAATGTTGTTGTCGCACAAAAAAAACTCTGATTTCCGAGTGCCTCACGTACACGCATAATTATATCGCCATACAACAACGGCTCCGACCATAAATACCAATTAAGCCATTACAATGCAATTATTTTCCACGCCACCATTGTCAACAGGCGAACCGGCGAATGGAATGACGGAAAACTCAACTGAAAAATATATTTCTCTGCATTATTTTTCAATTTTTATATGACAGACAAGGGGAAAACACGTAAATTCGACCATGGAGGAGTGCATTTTTAAAGTGAGCTTGATGGATAACTTGAGTGGCGATTGCGACAAGAAACATAACTCATTGCGGGCTGAAGTGTGGTAAGAAGGGGGTGGAATGGATGGATGGATGAGTAGTGAAGTAGTTGCAAATGAAGATGAGATGATGTGGTGGCTTTGCATATTTGAGGTATGTAAATGTAATACAGCAGTGTCATAAGACGATAAAGAGGGAATAACAAGGAGCTGACGTCACCTCCCTCAAAACAAAATCAAATATTTCATACCCATTCTCTCAACTAAATGGTGTCCAAAATAATTTATTTATTTTTATTTGTTTTTTTTTTTTGTATTTGTCACGATTTAAAACTTGACATTGGTAATTCACACATTATGATAACTCTAGTTTACAAAATAATAAAAATTTTGCGATACCGAACATTTGGTACCAATTTCTTATGTAAATTTCTCTGCTGATTCCAAAAATTCAAAGAAATCGAGGAAAGTTCTTGATTGGCAAAAAAGTACCTTTAGAAAACTGTGTTCATATCAGGACAGGTTCATGCATTATAAAAAGGTTATGTTTACTTGAAAGGTAATTGAATGCCTTATCATTAATTTATACACCACTTCTTAATTTGTTTCTTGACTTCGGCGTTAAATTATAATTTAACAATTGCGATTTTCAACACAAAAAAAATTGTAAAAACTTTAATTTATTGCTCACCAAACTCACCAAGGATTCATCATTTAATAAAAATACAGCGAAACATTTTTAGGGGCGGCAATTTTCATTTCTGGAGAAATTACTTATGAAACAAAAAATGTGTTAACTGAACAATAATTAAAAAAATTAATCGACTTAAGAAAAAAAACCCCGCATTTTCCATACTAAAATCCAGAAATTTCTATCCTATGAGCAAAATCAGAAAACTGTTTTCAAATAGAGTTTTAATCAATACAGAATGTAAAGTGTAAAATTGGCTATTCAGCTCCTCCAACGGGGTCAAGCCAAGCTTCTCTCAATACAGCATGAGTTATTTAATTCCTTGTTACATGAAAAAAAACACGCAAATTTATAGTGTTAATTATAAAAGAACAATTAACAAACCCCAACTAAAATTTTCATATTAATACTTCGCTGTCCATCATAGAAAACTAATTTTCAAATTTTTGGGGTTTACGGTAATAAACTAGAAAGATTTCAATTTTCCAAGGACATATGAATGAACAGTAAAATCTCATTTACTCTTTCTTCACTTTAGCATTTTTGCCACTGAGACCGAAGGAATTGACTACCACAGTTTGGGCAAATGGACAGAGGGACGCATAGCTGGCTGTTGATGCTGATCAAGATGAAGAAAAATATATATGGGTAATTAGTTCTGAAGTGGGCAACTATTTTTTTCATAGTCTCCAAAATTTTTTATTTTTTTGTCAGGATGATACCGGAGTTTTTAACGATTTTTAATAGATTTTTCAGAATTTTCCCATTGTGGGATGCAAGGAGCGACTGTTTATGTTATGTTAAAGTTGGCTATAACTAAATATTTGGTGGGTCTAAAAATAAATAAAAATTTACAAAATATATTGTTTTCCCTTACTTACTTCCCTTACCGCCAAATGAAGTACCATATTTTGATTCACCAACGAAAAACTTCATATAGGTAATAGACAATAGATTTTTTTTTGTAGTAGTTCAAATGAACTAGTCTTTAAAATGAACTAATGAACTAGGTTTTGGTTTTGAACTATAGTTCATTTTTTTAACTATGTATTTCTCATTTTTTGAACTATACTTCGTTTTTGAACTATAGTTCAATTGTACTATAGTTCATAATTTGAACTATAGTTCATTTTTTTTACCACTGAAGCAAATTTTAAGGCGTTTACTCATTGTCTTATAAATGAGATATGGAAATCTAGTGGGCCTGCATTTCATAATGATTTTCTATGAATTCAACTAGCTATTCACATTTAAAAAATAACAAACAGCAGGACTACGAGGCTATCATTTCTCAAAGCCAAAGTTTGAGTTTGTCGAGCCAACCCAGCAACAGGTGCTAAGTGTTGCCTCCTCCTCTGCACAGATTCTTACACATGCTGTGGCCGGTTTGCTTCGCAATGTGTTCTTTACCCAAGAGTCCTCCAAAAGTTTCATTGATCCGCAGGATAAGCTGCCCAAAACATTTACCCTGGTGGCTATGGGTACCCACGACATTGACACATTACAGGTACCCTTCAGCAACGAGGATTTGGCGTCAGAGGGAATCAAACCGCATAGCCAAACTCAGGGGATGACAGGTCTGCAGTTGATGGACTTATATGCCCAGCTTAAGCCACATCATTTCGTGGCTCTTCCGTCTATCCAGTGATCTATGGTGCCAATCATGTAGTTCTCTCACTGCTGCCCATCATTAATGGTGATCGATCGAAGATCTTTCCTAAGACCAAGAACGTGTTTTTCAAGTGCACAGCCACGGATTTAGCCAAGGCCTGGGTGTTACTTTTTTTCCTCTTCGAGCATGGCCAGAAGTTGCCAGTTGAGCTTAAAGTGGTCCAACCAAATGGTAACACTCTCTTATCAAGAGGTAGTCGTACGTGAGGAGAAAATTTCGGTAAATAGCTGAGTTTACTGAGAGGCGCGGGTTAAGGGTGACTCACTGACTGTGTAAAGATTCCCCCATCGCGACATGTGTGATCTATGGCTGTGACATCTGTGAAGACGTAGCTATTTATTTGGGCTAAAACAACATTAAAAAATCCCTGCCAGCATTTATGTATGTTATGTTCGAAAAATGAACGATAATTCAAAAATGAAATATAGTTCAAAAATTTTGGTATCACCAGACAGAACCCAGCGGCGCAGAGGTGAATGAGGCTGGTCCACAATATGCATCGCAGTAGGTGCCCACGTAATGGGAATTTCTCGCTACGTTTCGAATACACAGTTGTGTGTAGAGAAGTTTAACTTCGGGTCGAGTTGTTGCTCGTGTATATATAACAGTTGTGTTATGTTTGTGTCAATCGACTTTTGTAAAAAGGCACCTCGGTCGCCAAAGTGCCAACTGCTTACATTCTTAATTATGATTTTGTCGCCAGTTCTTCCATATGCCCAATAGTCAAGTGAGCTAACGCGCCGTCGTCCATGTGTTTCTGTGTTATGAGTCCCGAGTTCAATTCCTTCCTATTCTCATTCATTTTTTTTTTAGTTTTTTTTTTAATTTTGATCCCCATTACAATCCGATACACCTAGTGTGTGGACGCGCGCACAGCTAGTCCACAAGTCCACACACAAGTTTCAAAATGGTGTATCGTTTTGTGAACTGAACGCATACTTCGTCGCCAACATTTTCCCAAATGGTATATTGAGTTGTAATCTAAAGCCGGAGTGTTTTCTGTTATACGCCCACTTTTCCGATTACATAGTATTCTGCTTTGTATACGGTATGCCAACGAAAACGGCCAAGCTTACGTAAATGTATACAGAGTAGTAACCGATACTTGAAGGCTGCCAGCCTTCAAAGTGTTTAAGAGAACATCGAACTTGTAATGGGCATTTGCGCCGCTGGGAAAGAAAAAGTTGAGTTGAATTGATAAATGTCTTTGGTAGTCCAACCGCAAGACGCTAAGATGCCTGGAACTGAAGTAGTTAAATGATTTGAGCTGTTATCCTGTTGGTGATGAAGAATATCATTAATAGATCAATTGTCGGGTCGAGAGGGGGCGTGGCGAGAGTTAAATATAATCTTGATCTGCCTGCAAGTATAAGAAGCATTTGTGCTTCACATGTCCTCTATCTATTACCATCTCTGAGATCTGTTTGTTCATACGGACGGACAGACGGACATGGCTATATCGACTCGGCTGTTGATGCTGATCAAGAATATATATAATTTATAGAGTCGCAAACGATTCCTTCTCCCTGTTACATGCTTTTGCACAAACTTAACATACTCGTTTGGTACAGAGAATAAAAATAAATCCCATTTTTATTGCCTACTTTTCTACAATTCTTATTTTATACTTAACAAAAATATTTCTACTTGATTTATTCATTTCAAGCAGGTTGTAATTACCCCAAAACACATCATATATACATATGATATATATATATGGGTGACCCAAACGGAAAATAAATCATATGAATATAAATTGTTATACATATGTTCAATTTATTAAAATAAAAATTAGTTGGAAAATCTTGTGAATTTTTATTATTTCGAATATTTTTCGTTGGTTTTTTTTTGCTTAGCATTGCCATGCAAGTTGATTAGCTACTGTTTTTGCGAATGTGTTCCACATTTTTTGCTGTGTCATTGAACTGCAGTTGCCACTTTATCATCACACTAATTCCCTGCCATGCCCCAAGAGTCATGACTTGGGCATTGTTTTTTGCCTCATCGCTGTTTATGAGGCAGGTGTCTGACTATTCATACTCGTATACGGTCTAAACGGCCTGACTTGCCTTACTTGCCTTTCACTTTCCGCTCTCCGGGCTGGCAAACAGACAAACAAACAAACAAACATTGCCGAGTAGCTGCTGCCGGCATAGGCCAGTCACGAAAGTGTCGTCTTTACTTTTTTATGGCATTATTAACCCGTTTTCCTAGTTATGCAGTTTCAGTTTTCTCAGAGCGATTACGTCGGCGCCTAGATGCGCCTGGGCAAATTGTTTGGGAGTACGAACATAACATTGCAATTACTTGCATGAGGAAGAGTGAATGTGTGCGCTCTAAGTCTAGTTTTTTTTTGAGAGGAGGTGTTAAATAAACAAAAGTTAGAGAGAAGTAGGCCAAGTTGCATAAAGGTATTCATTTTCAATTCTAAGTTGCGTGTGACTAGCTGCTCTTCCAGAAGCAAACGAATTTTTACTTGGTTTTTGATCTCTCTTATTGATTTTTGGTTTTTTAATCTATCAGAACGATAAAATTTTAAACATAAAAGTTTTGTTTGACCAAAACCCATTCCGACCGATCGGTCCTATGGCAGCTTTAAGCTATAGTCATCTGATCCGGACGCTACATATGTAGGAACATATCAAACTAGAGGCCAAATTTCAGCTCGAAAGCTTTAAAACTGAGAGACTAGTTTGCGTTAAAACAGACCCACAGGCGAACGGACAAAGCTCAATCGACTCACAACATATCATATGATATGATATGATACTTCAGATCCATTAATTTTGACCACATTTATAAATAGATGCTTATAAAATCGTTCCTCTGTTCCACCCAAAAGTCATTCAACTATGATGTTGTAGTGAACTTATAATGAAAATTGCACAAAAGCAATCACGACGACGTTTTGACTGAAGTTTAGAATATAAATTAGATTTAAGGGTTAAAAAAATGCTTTGGAATAATTAAAAAGAAATCAAATTGGCTGCAAGAGGGTTAATTTTAATTTTTGGTCGTTAATGGATTAAATTCTATTTTTCAACAAATTTATTCTTACAGTTTAAAAATTTGAATGTATCAGTATCAAATGTCCACGGTTCCGGGAGCTGACATATAATTGAAAGCAGTCTAAGTTAGTGCCGTAAAATAAAGAAGCAATCCGTCGTGGAATATTAGAGTCGAAAGTGAATAAGCTTCGAGTCTCGCCAGAAATAAATAAAATATTACTCGCAAAATAAAAATTTCTAAGAATATTAGTAGTAGTTAGTGAAAAAAAAAAACGAGCGCTGGTCTGAATCCTCCGAAAGCAGAGGCCAGACTAAAGTAGATTTTGATAAGCCAGTGAACTATTCAAAAATTTAAAATATAGCCTACTGTGATTTAATATAAATTTATAACTTATTAATCATGACTTACTAAACTGCTATTGATGGGAACGTTGGAAACTTTTTCTAATTAAAATCTTACATTGAACAATTTCATCTAATGAAATTTTTAATATCTGTCAAAGCTGAAGCAAATGACCATTCAAAGTTCAATTAAAATTGCTATCAATTCGATACGTGCATCTTAACAATATTTGATACAATTGCAAACCACAAGCACAAGCAGTGAGTTTTCAATTGAAAAGGTCTGCTTTTTTGTAATTTTTTTATTTTTGATTAAATTAACACACCTGCTGGCCGACACGTGGTCAGAATATTTGTTGGTTTTTATTACAACCACAAAATAAACAAATAAAATCCCTGGGCTTGTTTAGTTTGTCCTGCTGTCAAATTGGGAAAGACTATTTTACATATGCAAATGAATTTCATAAATATAAGCAAGTGAGATAGCATAAAGGACCTTGAAAGCTTCAACAGAAAATTTGTAAAATAGGAAATAAATTTCATAGCAAATTTCTTTAGCAGGAAATAATTTGGTTTATTTTTTATTTACCTGAACCAGAAAATTCGTTTAATACTAAACACAGAAAATATATACTACATTCATTGGGTAATGCCAGGTTGGTGTGGGCAAGAAAGAATATACGGTTTTTAAATCTCTCAAAAATGGAACTAAGGATTTCATTTCTATTAGAAAATCTAGTTAGAACAGGTTCATTGAAGTTCCATTCTTAATACAGGGCTGAATCTCTCGCCAAAAAATTTCTTTTATATTAAGGTCTAATTTGATGTTTAACGAATTTTTGATTGGTAATATTTTTATGTTCATTTTTAAAATATAGTTCAAATTATCCAGCAAATTTAAAAATTTGTTGCGCAAACATCAGGTATGAAGCCCTTAACGTTGTTTGTTTAGAGCGACAAAGTGGGCCACTGAAAGGAACCGAATAATTCGGAAAAAATGGAGTTAGAATTTGGTTGAAAGAGGTTTCTGTGTCACCCCCGATAAAGTGTCTTTATGGCCAAAGGTGAAATATTAGACTTGAATTATATTCTAAGGGCATTTATTCCTTGAGGGCAGTTATTAAACATCTTTAACGGCGCGCATTGGTCAAAACAACAGAGTAATGTGTCCAGAGCCTCAGCATATAGAAATAGAATCTTTACTGGATTATTTTTAGAAAGAAATTTTGTATTATATAATTTATTCCGTATTTATATTATTATTTTTCGGGCATCTGGGGAAGATTTATTAGGTTCTCGTTATTTTATAATTTTTAATTATATTCATATAAATTTAACTTATTCTTTTTTCCAAAAGTTAAAAACAAACCACTGCCCATCGCCGCTGTGTATGAGTACGTAGGTCTTTTTATTTATTGTTTTTTAAGAAAGGAAAGTTCTAAAGCCAGCTGTCACATGCAAGCTTAATTTCATTCCAAAAGTTATCAAAAATTTAAAACTTTCTTTTTCTTTATCACAATATATGCAAATTTCTTCCCTTTCTTATTCGATGCACATTTTCTACTCCCTTTTCAACCATTCAATCATTTCAATTCATCATCATCTAACGATATTTTGTCAAAGACTCTGAATGGCTTCCTTTGATGCAAACTCTGAGACGACTAAAAATGAGCAACAAAAGCAGCTTTGAAATGGGGAAAATTGCATTTAATCAGCTCGTTTTGACAAGTTAAGTTGAACCATAATTAATTAAATTTTTTGCAAAAAGGCGAAGCCAACAAATAGTCAAAGGCAACCCCACACACAAATTCAAAATATTAACCTTTGGCCTTAGCTAAATCTTGGACCTGGACAGAGTCAAAATATGTCATTTTTCTTAGGACTTAAATGAAAAGCTCGCATAATTTATGAGGCAAAACAGCAGCCAACGAGAACGGAGCCAGAAATGGGAGAGAGGTTGAGATGATGATTTTAGGTGGGGCTGCTTCGTTCTGGGTTTTTTGGGCCACAGGTGATGTATTGTATTTCGTTGATTTATTGCTTTATTTATGCCCAGACAGAGGGCGATTTGTGTAACATTACGTGAAACGTGAGAAAAAAATGTGAAGCATTTGATTATGTATTAATCGAAAATCAAGGTATAGGTAAGGTGATATTCCATAAAAGAGTTCCAACTAAATTTTGATTTGGAAGAATGAAGATTGGGAATAAAATACGAGTAAAAAAGAGCTACAACAACAAAGTAACCAGATACCAAGAGAAAATACAATACAAAAGAACCAACAATAATATCTGAGCAGTTCTGTCTACTGAAATAACTAACAAGAATGTTCCTTAACCAGATGTGCCCTTTAGGTTGGACCCCCTGAGTATGAAGTTATTAAGGTCATGGTCTCACCTCCCTATCTGATACTTTTTGATGTATAATAAGCGTAAAGAAATAACAAAATAAAAAAGTCGAGTTTTAACGAATAGTGTCTAAAGTTTTTGTCAATAACTCATACGCAGTGTTGTCAATTTATATACCTATATATTTTTTTTCATTTATAAATAGTCTTCGCAGAATTTATTTAAAAACTACTCGATTAAAAAATATTAAAAGGCTACAACTATATGTTATTTCAAAAGAAGACAGCAATTAAAGTGAACTTGTCGTATGAGTAATTTTTATAAAAACTTTAAGGCTCTATCGCGCCTGTTTAAAAGTAAAATAGAATTTTCTGATTTTTACATATATTAATTATAAACCAAATCTAAGCTTTGAGAATGCTGGGATCTGTTTTTTCCTTTTCCTCTTTTGAAAGCTTTTTCCATAAAGTAACTTTTTTCAAGAGCTTCTCAATGCAAATGTCAAATTTTAATAGTCAGTCATGGGCAAATAAAAAGCAGTAGGCGAATTTCTTTGTCTATTTCGCTTTGGATACACTTAGAAAAAAACAACCGTTTAAAGCCCAGTACAAGCGGGCTTCTATTTGAACGATTTCGTTCGTGAATTATCGGAAAAACTCCACTAAAAAGCTTTCTTACTAGGACTGGCACAAATCCCAACAGAAGTGCGAACAACACGCATTGAGAAATGTTTCACATTCTACAGTAATTACAAATACACTCAGTGAAAATTACCAAGCCGATCGTGCATGATATCAAGCAGTTTTTATGCCAAAAGTACGGTAATACGGAATCTTCTGGGACCCAAGCCGAAAATGCTGAAGTCAAGCGTGGATTTTTGAGATAGAATTGCTTGGTTTTAAATAAAGTCTTCTCTTGTAACATGCAGAATCTCAATTTCAAGCATTGATCTGCTTGGTGGTAAGCATAAATTGGTCTTCTGAAAGTAAGCATAAAAAAAGATCATCTTGAGAGTTAGCTTGAAAAGCTTTATCTTCTGCAATAGTTGGCTTCTCACGCTTCTTGCCGCCTTCTTTGCGCTCTCCGTTTATGACACCCTCCACTTTCCTCGCCCACAAGTTCGAAGTCAAGATCAATTGTTTTCTCGTATGCGAGCAGTTTTCCTCTTAAAAAATCAAGAAGAAGAAAAAAATTTAGGTTTTAGCCATTTCAGTGTCGCCAATTCGTGCTAGATTTCTCTGGGTGTATTTAAAAACAAAATATGCAAAAACAACAAAATAATCTTCTGGATCACGCTGAACTTATGATTTCTCCGCCCTATTCAAACTTCAGCAAAGCTCACAGCAGCCAGAGCTTTACTTCTTAATGGCAGCTCGCCACATGGTTTTAAGTTAGGTCGATAGTCTTGTTGGTTGCGATGCGGACCATAAGCCATTTATATATATTCGATTTCACAAATCTATAACTCCAGTTGTAATACAAATTTTTAATTCTAATAAACTTAATATGGTTTTAATAACATTGCACAAATTTCGGAACACTTTATCATTTAGAAAAGGTGTCAAACTTGACGTATACATGATATTCTCATTGTGTCATATCTTAAGCAGGCTTTTGCTCAAATCTTGAATGATGACCTGGGCATTTGGTCTAGTCTGGCCACAGGTTCCACAGCTCACTTTACTTAAATGAATTTTGTGTTGGGATCTTGCCAGTCTGTGGCTGAGTGTGTGAACCGCAAATTATGCATGTGGGAAGCCAACATGGCTGAACAGTTGCACAGTTGTCCTTGAACCTTGCGCCCCAAGCATTTGCTCTAACATTTTACATTTGTGTGCTCTGTCTGTTTACTTGCTATTTGTGTGTGCGAGTGCACACACACAAAAATTTATGCGCTGTGGATGTCCTAGCCATCCATATATTACATAGCCCAGAATCAAGCGTTGTGTCTACGTGTTTGAGTTTTGCTTGATTTCGAGTGCCAAATCCTGGGAAACAAAAATAAAATCTTTGGAGAAATAGGGCATGTCCTCTCAGTCATGGCCAGAAAGCACTTGGCAATGACATCTCAAGATAAACCACTTTACTTAGATAAAAATTTTATACTAAATGTGAGTTTTAAGTTTAAGTAGTTGAATTTTTTTTAAATTGTCATAAAAAAAATGAATTAAGTACAACAATGACTTGATCTTAGTATATCTATTAGAGCGACATAAAAGAAATTAAGAGGAAAAATTATGTTATTTTTTATATAATATTTAATTTGTTTCGTTAATGAATCCAAAAATGATCGTCAAACTTTACTTTCAAAATAAAATCGGCTGGAGATTAAAGTGAGAATGCCTTTAGAATTGATTTACGTGTTTCGCCCAAAATAGCTAAGTTTGCCTCCTTCTTTCTCAGTTTCATCCCACAACTACTTTACTACTTTAGCTCCAAGGCATTTTTAGTATATTTTAAGTGTGTGCGCCTTTCCTGCGAAATAAGATTGAATGGCTCTTAAGAGCAGCGTGAGTGCAAGCAGCTTTTACAGTTTCCATCTTTGGACCAAAATGATTTTCTATGCTTAAATATTAGCTTAAAATGCCCGTAGAAAACAATAAATCCTACGCACACACTCGTGATAGCTGTAAAAATAATGTAGTAAAAAATAAAGCAAACAGAAGCAGAAGATGAATAAAAAAACACACAGTCGTAGTGGGAGAGAACTAAACAAACTGTTATCTCAAAAGCAAACACAACTTGGTGGAACAAAATGCAAACATTTGCAGCTTTGTTTTTCTTTGCACTAAAATGAAAACAGTTTTGGGGAGCAGTTAGTGGGCGGAGTTGTACGTTGTATGGAAGTTTTAGCAATGTCCGTTGGCATTCCCCGACCCAATAGTTTTACCTATCGCATAATTTTTGGTTGCCGTTAAATTTATTTCATTTTTTTCCTACTTAATAAGTAATGTGGGAATGGTAAATATATATTCAAAAAGATAAAGTGGTATGGAATTTGTATTTAAAATTTTATACTTGACCTTTAGCCTTTAGTGTATAAATGCAACCAACTCGTGGTTTGAAATATTTTGTTTAGGCTATATTTAATTTTGCTTTAGCGGAGGAGTTCGCAAAAAAGTGCCAGTTTCTCCGATCGCTTTTACGGAGTTGAAAGGACAAATCAAAGATCTAATGCCCAAAAAGCTTCTGGAGAAGATGAGATCGACAACAAGACGCTAAAGGCACTCCTTGGCAAGGTATTAATATTCAGCTTAGTGTCGAGACTGGGCAGCTTAATAAGATCCAGAAGGCCAGGATTAGTTCATCAGATTTTGAATCGTTAAGGCCAATCAGTTTGCTTTTGTCCAATCGTTCGATCGTGTGTGGCATGAAGGATTGCTGTGCAAGATAAAGAGTCTTCTTTCTCCACATTTAATCCGTCATCTTAACCAAACTTTGCACGGAGTCTGTAAGTACAAATATGCTGCACTTTTGTCGGAACTGGCCGTATCAGAACTACACAGAAAAAAAATTTTACAGTAAATTTTACTGTGAAATATTGTTACATGTAATTTCTTCATGTTCTGTTTACCATATTTTTGCTAAAATTAGCGTAATTTCTGTGTTAGTTTTTTGTTGTTGTTTTTGAATCTGCAGCTTGCAGTAACATTCTACCATAGAAATAGTACCACGCACGTAACAGTAGTAAATATATTTTGTTGTTATTTGTTGGTTCACCGGGTTGTTAGTTAAAGTTACCATAAAAAAAGTACAATTATTGCGCAAACAAATAGTTTGCGAAAGTATTTTAAAATATTTGCCCATTTTGTTTCCCCTTAGTGGGAACACCAAATAGTTAGCTCGCAAACATTTGCCAAGTAGCTTTTGTCTATGTTTGTGCATCAATTAGTTGAAGCAAATATTTGCCTAATGGGAACAATTGGAAACACCCTCGGCAAATTTGGTTTGCGGGATTGCGAGTTTGCAATTGCAAGCAAATTGTAAGAGCAAACAAGGCAAATATTAAATAAAATTGTATTATTGGCTTACGCAATACAAATTAAATACAAATTATTTGCGGAGGGGAAATATTTGCGCAAGTTTTTTAAGAGCAAATAATTGCTCATGTGGGAACACCAAAATTGTTTTACGCAAACATTTGCAGTTCAAGGCAAACTTTGTTTGCACAATGTGTTCAAATTTTGTTTGCATGTGGGACCTTAGCTTTAGTTGTTTTATTTATAATTAAATATGGCCGAACTCGAGCTTGGGAATTAGAAGTGGGCTCATCTATGCGATGTGCAAGAATTTATTGGTAGGCAGTTCAACGAGGCAGTTAAGATGTCGTTCAATTCGTGTTCGAGTCCATGGGCCCTGAGTTCGAGACACCCCTGAGTAAGAAAAATTTATATGAAATTATTAATTAATAGTTAGATGTTTTGTTTTCAGAATTAGTACGTGGTATTTGCACTGTGGTGTGTGGTATTTATACTTTGTGTGGTATTTATACTGCTGCTGTGGTACACATACATATGAGTTTACTTAAACAATGGTAAACTAACTATTTTTCTTTGGTCGGAGCAATTTCGACCGTCATTTCTGGTTGAAATTTACTGTGCTACCGCATGCCACTTTTACTGTATCTGACGGTTACTAAGTTCAACCCATGACTATGGGTTGGAGCATTTTAACCATAGAATTAGTTGAATTTACCGACCAAATTTTTTCTGCGTACACAGAGGGAAAAATCCAATCCTAAAATGAGTTGCCTTCAACTTAAAATAAAAACAACATGTTTTAAAAAATATTGAAATGTTCCAAATGTTCATGGAATGAGTAAAGTTGCACTCAATCGAATAATATTTACTTAATACAAGAGAGAGAAGAGAGCGAGTTGGCTCTCTTTTTGATTTCTCTCTTGTCAGCTCAACCGAGAATATGCAGCCCTCTAGATCAGTGCCGACCAAAGGGAGAGGTTAGATTGCTCATCTTGAATCCTAAGTTCTCAGTTTTTTCACTCTGCGTATTAAGGATAGGAATGATCGATCGAAAAACTAGTTTCATTGAGAAAATCTTCTCAATGGAATCATTTAAATTTACCAGTTTGGGTGAAAAACGGACTGGTTGGCCAAATGGTCACTAAAAAGCCCCCATCTTAATGGTCCATTTTGGGGTGCTTTCAGAAAAAGCTCTCATGGTAAGCTGGCCATGCCTCATTAGTTGTAATATGGAAAGAAACGCTGTGTGAAAGTGACCCATAATTTTTGAATAACGTAATCACAGGTGACGAGTCATGGATCTTTGAGTATGATCCCGAGACAACGAGCCAATCTTCCGAGTGACACACGCCGGCGAACGCTACATTTGCGGCTTGCCCCACTCACAGAAACACGTCACGTGAAAATGCCTGTCCTGACTTTCCAAGTGCTCGTTCGTTAGCTAGGAACGCCCTCTACAGAATCCAGTCGCGACGGAAGATCATCAGTCCTTACTTTCCGGACAAACCCTGTATCTGACGAACGTTACCGAATTCAGGGAAATGCCCATATATTTATATAGATTTATGGTCTGTTGCTCATAACCATTTCGAACCCAATATTGCCTAAGCAGCTGAGCACATTGTCTAGGTTTAAAATTTAAATACTTGAAATTGTTCTATCCAGGTTTGACACTATCTACAAATAAATGTATAATCCCTTTCCATCCCTCCAACAGCTGGCCCCAAACAACTTTTGGTAAATTTACTTATTAAGCTTAAAACGCATTGCCTTCAATGAACAAAAAATTTGTGCAATTCACTTTGCTGTTTTGCAGTCTCTGGGCGCCATTAAAACGGTATGTAGGTGCACACACACCACCAACACCAACAGCTCATCTCACTTACCTCTCCCCATACCAACACACATGCATTTGCTCACTTGCAGTGTTACCAATTGCAAGCCGTTTCTATTACTCCTCTGCCTTCCAGTGCGCCTCACTGACCCAATTTCCCTCGTTTTGGCTTTCATGAATGGGGTTTCGGAATTGGGATGGGGATAGGGTCTGCGTGCATCCTCTTTCACATTCCCTGGCCTGACTGTGTGGCCGCCTGTGTTACATTTAACGACTTTCGAGTTCAAATTGTACAAAATTTACGATTGCAAGCATTTTCACACTCACACTCTAAATTGCTTCTATTTTTTTGGGGGTCCGCCAGCGGCTGTTGTTTCTGTTTCTGTTATAGTGTCTCTCTCTCTCTGCCGGCAGTTGGAGCCGTTAATTGAAGCGCAAAACTGAACGCCAAACGAAACGGTCTGTACTATTGTCTGGCATTTAATTCAATTGGTAACAGCATAATTAATTTCGCTTTTGAAATATGTATTATAGCCAGTTTACAATAATAATAATAATCAATGAGCACATTCCATGTTCAATATTTCCAGGCATTTAACACATTTGGTTTAATAATGATTTGAATGCTTGATGGATTGATATCTGTATTGAAACAATTGCCATGGCAATTGGGAGACAAGTTTAAAGTGCTTCAATTTTGATTGTGAAGGGATAAATGATTTTGACATTTGATTGAAAACAATTAACTAGTTGTAGTATGAGCATCAGGGAAATATATTCTCTATTTTACAATTACATTTTAATACGGACTTAACACAAATTACTATTAAAACTTAGTCTACGCGAAGCTTTTGCCCGTGCTTTCTTCAGAAGCTTTGATAACTGAATGCAAAACGATTGAAAGCTTTAATTTTTTGATGAACGAACATGGCCTTAAAAATTGTATACTCAGCAGGCTCAATTTAGTGGTCTCACTTAAGGAAGACAAGTCAAGAAATATTAAAAATAGAAAGTTATGTCGCCCTCTACATAATACACAGAAAAAGAAGATCAAATATCAGCCCTACACTCAAAGAAAAAAATATAGACAAATTTCACTCTTGGATCAAGAGCATTCGTTCTCAAAAGTACGGTAAGAGCAATTGTTCTTGATCCAAGAGCGAAATTTTTTATCCAAGTGTGAATTTTTTATCCCGACATTCTTGACTTCAAACGTTTCAGTACTTGATCCAAGTACGAATGGTTCTCTAAATAAAACGCTAAAAATAATAATTGAAGGGGGTGCGGGTTTGGGTGTGAGAGACACGACCGAGACCCCGGGACAACACGTCCGACCGAAGTGGTGTTGTTTGTTCCGCGCTGCTCGCCACTGACCATCAGCCATCTTATCCACTTTTTTCTAAAATGTGATTGATTTTGAGTTAGTCACATAACAGATAAAAATTCTTTTTTTACTTACTTTACTGGGACTTGAACTCGGTACCTCGAAGACTGAAACATACACAGTTAGACGGGCAATTTAACCGAGATTTAAGCTACAAGTCGCGGCGAAACCATATTTATGAATCAACGCGGTTGGTATTTGGCCGGCCGCAAGAGTTCGACCGTGGATCAAGTCCCCGTAGGAGCATTTCTTTTTTTATTTTATCTTTTTTCATTTAGTCAGTCGATTAATTAATTACTTTTAGCTTATCTTAATGTTCTACATTAACAGAATTAACGGCCGGCTACTGTCATATATGACAACGACAAACTGCACTGTCTCTCTTTGAGAGAGCGCGTCCAACGTTATTCTCTCAAAGTTTGCATTCCCTCACTCCCCTTGCCTATAGAACCACATTGAGAATGAATATATCTTGATTCCAAGAGCAAACATTCTTGAAAACTCAAGTGCGACTAGATGTTTTTTTTCAAGAGCGTTCGAACTCAAATTATTCGTGCTAGATTTCTATGAGTGTATTTTTATACCCGTTACTCGTAGAGTAAAAAGGGTATACTAAAGTCGTACAAATGTATGTAACAGGCAGAAGGAATCATTTCCGCCATATAAAGATATATTCTGTCAGCAACAGCCGAGTCGATATAGACATGTCCGTCTGTCCGTCCGTCTGTCTGTATGAACCTAGATCTCAGAGATGGTAAGAGATAGAGGTTTGACATGTATGGGACAAATGCTTCTTTTATCTGCACGCAGATCAAGTTTATTTCTAATTTTGGCCACGCCCCCTCCCGCCCCCGCAATTTGAATAAAACGTTATATCTTCTACAGTTTTGAAGATGGACGATTCGTACTTTCTACAGATAGTTAGTAATTAGCAAAATAAATCAATTTGCCGAAGAAATGATAAAGATCGGAAGAACGGTTCTCAAGTTATGAGCAAAAAAGTGATCCCGCTAGTTCCTATGGCAGCTATAAGATATAGTTATCCGATCCGGTCGGTTCCGACATATTAGCAGCGTGCTGTAAACAGAAGACTCTGTGCGAAGTTTCAGCTCGAGAGACTAGTTTGCGTAGAAACAGACAGATAGACAGACGGATGGACAAAGCTCAATCGACTCAGCTAGTCGCCCTGATCAAGAATTTATATAGTTTACAGGGTCGGAAATGAATATTTCTCTGCGTTGCAAGCTTCTGGGCAAAATTATAATACCCTTTGCAAGGGTATAAAAATATCGTTTTAATTTACAAGAATTCTCTCTGAATTAATTTTCATTGTTTTTCATTTAAAAATAATCAACTCGCAAAGCAGACAATATTCTGTGCGTTAATGAAAACCTCTCAACACACAGAGAGTGCGAAATTAATTGCAAGCTCAAATCTAAAGTCAAGTCAAAAGCAACGTAAAATAGACAAACGGAAGTTGTGACTGTGCAGTCATTGTTGTCATTGTTGCAGTTGTTGTTGTTGTTGTTGCTGGCACAAAGCTGCACTGAACCGCAGCCACAGCAAAAGTCGGACATCAGTCAACAATTTTTCTTTTTTTTTCTGAATTTAATATGAAGAGTTGAAATATATTTTTTTACGTCAGACACCACGAAAGATTTATGCCCGCACGAATATTTTGATACACACGATAGGCCGAAATATAAAGATGACTTATTTGATGTTGGCTGTGGGGCCATGTGGCGGAAGACGACTCTTTTGACGATTCACCAAATCATGTTTGCACGCGCGCATTATGCAATTCGCCGCAACTCGTTGTATTCATTTCAAGAGAGTCTTGCCTCATTTGACCGGTTTTTTTCACGATTTTCTTGCTTGCCATTTTGGCAAACTGCATCATTGACGACCTTGACGACCAAGAAAATGGAATAGCCCGAGCAAACGTTAACGCCTTTCAACTATGCCAAGGAGTCGACAAACAAAAAAGTTGAAAACTTAAAAACAAATAGTAAAACTAACCTTATGCACTGATGGGACCTTATCAAACGAATGGTCTCAATGAACTTGAGGTCTGAGGGTCAACCCAAAGTTGTTGCTGCTGAAGAAAATTTAAAAGTTTATTTGGACCACAAATCAATTGCAGCGAACGGCAGAAATATAAATACATTTACCCAAAATACCATGAAAGTTAATTTTAGTTTGGGTGTACTGTAAAAGTTTAGTTTAATCTTGTATATTAAATTGTCCATTTAAAAATTGGAGTTTAATTTTTATATAAAAAAAGAACGGCTCGATATTTTTCAAAGGTTTAACATTTATTGGAAAGGTTGATGATGATGGTTGAAATGATTACCACGGCTGATTTGGCAGTTGCAAACTCGACTTACCCAATTTTAAAAACATTTTCTAAATCAGTAACCATAACCAAAACCGTTATTCGTTTCGGTTTTAGTCTCTGTTCGAAATCAAAATCATTTTTGCATTGGTCCATAGATATTTCTTCCCACATTCATGGGATCATTTTATTCCAATAATACGCTTCCACATGTTCATAATAGCAATAATACCCTTCAAACAATTTTGGTTTTCGGTTTTGTGCCCGATTTTGGCTGCGTGCAATTGATCGAACCAAATTAGTCCAACAAAATGTTTCCATATGTCAAACAAATTGGCCCTGGGTGAAAAACATCGCTTGGCTCTTCATGTTTTGATACTTTGTTGCCACTTAGGCCGCAAATGTGTTTGAGCCTCTCCTCATGCACCGCTCCCTTCATCATCAACTCCCACTAACTCATGCAAAACCAATTAGTTGCGGTTGTTTCGCATCGCAGCTTCACCGTGTTGCATTTCAGCCCCCAACTTCCAGTATTTAACCAACTTTTAATTATTTCACCGTTTGGTAGCATGTGCTCCATAAACGACAAGTACGAATCACTCGAATGTACGAAATGTGCATGTTGGAATTGTTTTTGGAACTTAATTTTTTTTCTGCCGTTCATCCACATCAGCTAAATAATCTGCAGCGGTGATTCGGCCATCATCTCAATGGCTTCTTCTCCATCGGCTTCTGCTCCTCATTAACGGGCCTCACTTAACGCTGCTCATGCATTACATTCAAGTTTCTGCTGTTTTGGCTGCAGCTCCCCATTGCTTCAGCTTGGATGATTTTTGCAACCTTCTTCTTAGCACCTTAAGATGTTTTGCCGTCTTGAGCAATTTCAAGCGGTCACTAATTGTTGTTAGTCCAACATTTTGGTGTTTCTTTTTACAAATTTGCAATTAAAATGAGGGAAATGTTAAGCCCAGTTATAATTAAAATAATTTATTGCTTAAGATGATTATCGAAGTAAAGTATCTTTATTTTTATGGTAGGGAATTGTTATGCAAAGATTGCTTAGAGGGAAACTTATCTAATATTGTTAGAACCAAAACAATGGTTTATGCAAGGACTTAAGTATCACAAGTATGCGAAAGGCCATTTAAGATAATTTTTATAAAGTTTTAGGGGAATTTTTAAAGAACTTAATAAAACTTATTACTTATTTGGTGGATAAAAAAAGAAACAGGGTTTCTGACTAGCAAACTGAAGGTTTGCTTTTGGTCGAAACTTGGGTTAGATTCGTCTCGACTTTGTCCGTGTCCAAGATTTTAAGAAATTGTGTTGTTTTATCTTGTAGACAGTTTCGAGTTCCCAGCCGGTAAAACCTGTGCATATGTAAGATTTTTTCTCATCCCGTCCTAAAGGAACCAACCAAATTTTCTAGGCGCTCAAAAATACCGGATTTATTTGCTAATTCCTTTCTTAAAGTGGATGTGAGTTTTGGGTCAAGAGATATTTCCTCAAAGCTTCATATCTTCTAAATATATAATAATTGTAGATTTTAAAGCAGCAACAGCACTGCTTGCCCATAATTGGGAACGTATAAATTCCCAAGTCTTTCCCAAAATTAAAGATTGATTGACCTTATGTCAGCCACATTTCAATTAAAATTCAATTCAAATCGGCTATCCCCCTTGGTCCCCACCCCCTTCTTCACAGCCTTCGACTCCTTCCCCTTGCTCACTCCCTTTACCAACGCTCTTCACTCTCTCCCGTCCCCTTTCAATCCTTCCCCCACAAGAAATTAGTATATGGTGACCCCGTCGTGAGAGCTTAGCTGGTGGTCAACATAGAATGAACATGTTGGCATTTCACTCACACTAACGATATCAGCATTTCAACAAAGGCTTTTTACATACAATAAAAACAGCTTTTGCGGACGGTGCCGCCTCATACTTATTGCATCATACATTCAACACATACCTAATTTGTGTGAGTATGAGTCGTTCTCTCTCTCTCTTACTCGTGCTAATGCAAGCAAAACAGCTTAGCACAATGTTGCCTAAGCGTAATAGCTCATTTTTTTTGCCCCATTCAAACATTTCCTTGACGTTTCACCCACTTTGCGGACAAATTTTCCGCGCCTGCATGACTAATCAAAGGTCTATGCCAATTATTAGATCTCTAGGGTAAGCAGTTTTGGCTGTGGGTTGATTACATGGCAGTATGTTAGTGAGTCGGGCTAACAGATTTGTATGTATAACATCGATGCTTACAATATGTAGCTCAATATGGGACAGAGTTTGAAACCAATCAGCCTTTTAATAAACTAGTTCCTAAGCTATCTCCTCCCTCAGCTTAAAAGCTGTCCATATGAGTCAAAACTCTGTCAAGATACTACAGATCTGTTCGCTCCGTTCTTTGGAAATTGTTTACCGAGATTTTCTCCTATCGGATAAAAGTACTGTGGGAGTGACTCTTGCGAGCTGTAAATTCAATTCATGGGAAAGAACCTACCTAATATTTTAAGAAAATTTTGATTGAAATCGTTTATTAAATTTGACTGAAATATTTAGGTCATATTTCTCAACTTTTACAAGGCATTATCTGTCACATAAATAACAAATGACATGTGAGCTATTTGTAAGGCTGCCTTCACACTGTTCGACACATAACCTATGACATCTAGTAGGACCGCATTTCTCCATGAAATTCTATGAATTTGACAAGCTATTCAAATTTAAAACAGAACAAAAAGCAGGACTACTAGACTATCATGTGTCATGTGTCGAACAGTGTGAAGGCAGACTAAGATGAAAAGGAATAAAAATTCCTTTTACAGTAACAGTAAACGAAAGGTTTTTGTTGGGCTTTCGGTTTTCTATTTAAAATTTGTTATGTTGTCTTTACACAGGTTGTTATCAGTCTGTCTGTCTGCCTACTACTAATACTGCGATTTACTCTCGATCTCGTTATTTCATTTACAGTGTGACCATAGTTCAATTTGTAAAAATACCTTAACACTTCAATATTGATATATTTTTAAACATATTCATATCATTCAAATGTTATCTTTATAGACTTAAGCAAGAGACAGATCCAATAGACAGGATCACAGAATATACTTTGTCTGTCCGAGATTTACTGCCAAACAATAAGAGCTATGCCTAGGTACTGGGAGGCCATTCACACTTAGTAACTTAGCTTGCAAAATAATTGGAGTGCTATAGATGATAATATTCTTGCGTCCTAGATAGGTATCTTCGGCCTTGATGCCATCTCCGCCTTGTGAAGTTATACTTACGGGCCGATTTCTCATTTCATCACATAAATATATCTATAAAATAATCTGTCACTGGCACTAAAGTTGTTGATCGATCGTTCATCATTTTGTACAAATAGTTTTCGAACCTATGGTAAATTCTGTTCAAACATCAAACAAGTTGTGTTTCGATGGCATGCAACTCTTATACAAAATATTTATAAGAGTTTTAAGTCGCTTTCGTGACTTACTTTGCGGCATTCCATTAAGAAAAACTACATACTTATAATATAAGGATTTACGGCATTAAAAGGATAATAAGTGTAAGTAACTTCAGTCAGTATGAGAGTTGTATAAACTTGCACTTGTAGCTGTGGCGTATTTTTATATTCATTGAACTCTTTCGGCCCTGACAGTGTGTGATTAAGAGTGGCAGTAAACCAAACAGACACATTAAGTGGCATTAAAAAAAATTAGCCTGAATAAATGGAAAACTAGAGTGAAAATCAATTATGAATAATTTCAATTATGGTAACAAGCTACACAAAAAATATGCATGAAATATGGCGTTTGGTTTGTCCAGTTTGTGCACATACAAAATCGAATTTAATTAAGTAATTTAATATAAAAGCATAAACGCAGGCAATTTGGCAATAAAGTTATTAAAAAGAGAGTTGTCAAAGCAAAACTAGATACAATAGGTGGTCTGTACGAATGTGTACACGATATTATGTGGCAGTTAGACAAAAGAGGTCCAAGACAATGCGTTAAAAAGTGAGAAAGGCAGAGGGTGTTATAACGTTAAACACAGACAAACACAGAAGTTATGTTTAACACTAACACAAACACAACTTTGATTGAGGTAGACCAGACATAGCCAACTGTTGATATGCCCGGCTGGTCAAAAGAGTTTCGCATTGTAATTTCCCTCCCTCGCGGCTTTGCCCAAGCGTTACGTGAACGAGTCGGGACAATTTACTTGGGCACTTGTATCGCTTCCCTCCACACGCTAGGCTCATGCCAAAAACACGTTCATAAACAAACAAATTACAGAGAAGAAAAACGTTTTAAGTGATACAAATTCACTATTTCAAATTGTGGACCAGCTAATCATATTATCTCTGTCCAGCTCTGGATTTGGGGATTCGCTAAATTTGAAATTAGCTTCTACTTTCGAGCGATCTTATAATAAAAGATTTCAGTACTTTGATTTTTTTAGGCCTATTTAAATTAGAAGCTTTTTCTTCAGATTTTTACCTGCAACTCATTTTTAAACAAGTCCAGTTCATTTACCCCAAAAGTTGTTTAATTTACATTTTATCTACGTTTTTATTTTCAAAAAACTTTGTGGTGTAGGTCATCTAAAGTTCATTTAACCTTAAATCACATTAGCATTTCTTTACGGCTTATCTCATAACACATCAGCTTTACCTATTTTAGTTTATTATAAGTAAAGGTAATTTTTTGCTTTTATTAGATCGTGCAAAATTTTTGCTTTTCTTTCTTTCGCTTTGCTAATTTCATATTAAAATCAATATGCTCTTTAAGCAAATTCTAAAACCAAAAAGCTTCCTACGAAAGTCATCGAAAATGCAGCAAACTGGTTGGCCCCCAACACCTGCCCCAGCCCAACATCCATGGATTGAACCCGTTACAGGTAAGTTAACCCATTTGGTATTCGAGTTCTGTGCGCACTCTCATTCTCATTCAGTATTCATTAAATATTCCCAGCGACTGCATAGAATTTTGTTTCTTTTATATATTTTTTCCTTTTTGTGTGTGTGTTTTTTGGTCATTTAGTTTGTTCATTTCTTTGTCTTCTGTGTTTCTTTAGTGCCTGCACCTCGACGAGTTGGAGCAAATGCATATTGAATTTGAATATTTAGTTGGAATGTTGACACACATTTGTTGATGCTTTTTTTTTTGTTAATTTATGCACATGCAAAGGCACCAGCTGATTGGCAGCCAGAGTTTTAACTGGGAGTGGGTACATACGTTTAAATGGAGTAATTATCGTCACATTGTTGTGGGGTAAGAGAAATGGTTTGATATGCGGGTGTTTTTAGATTGTACTATGTTAAGACTCACTGAGAGAAAGTCAAATGAAAGGTGGACAAATTTACTGCAAAACTGAGGGCAATAATTTGGATATTAGGTTTTTTTTGGTGTATAATAAGTGTAAACAAAAAGAAAAGTTAAAGACAAGTTGAGCTGGCGCGATTAGGCTCTAAAGTTTTTGTGAATAACTCATAAGCAGTATTTCATATATTTTTACATATCGCTCACTTACTTCAATACTACTCGAGAGCGCGCTCATGTAGGACATGTTGTTGCAAAAGAGAGCAGCATGAAGTCGCATGTGATGAGTGGAGTGATGACGTCGCTGCCGTAGATCGGCGTTGTATATACAGTAAATAAAACCGTGCCGAATTCTGATTTAAGTTAATAAGCATTACATCTTCTGGAAGCTGTTCATCTACACTAGCTCTTAGATCAGAAAGAACAAACTAAAGTGTTAACAAGTAAGAGTGTTGCGGTCGAGTGCCACGACAGCAAAATACCCTGCCCCAAGTAATGTGGTTCCTATAGCTTTGAATTCCATTTATTATAAAATTTATTTCAATAAATGGGCAGGCAAACTTATGTACATATCATTGGTGATTTTGCTCGGATCTCATTGTAGTACACAGAATGGATAGATGTTGGGCCTCACTCAATATATATTAAGTCACTAGGTTAAAACTTAAATATTGAAGCTCTGGCAGTTTTTCGCGGTTAGAGGAAGATGGAGGAGGAATTTGCCAAACCTGGATCAAACTTTATCTGGGTACGGTGTACACCTACATACATGCAAAAATTTGTGGCTCTTCTTCTTATAGTCTGTAAAATGTATGCGTTTATACAGAGAAAAAGACAGTTTTCCGCTGTTTAAAGATGGAGGAGGAGGAATTTTCTAAATCTGAAACAAACTCGGTGTGGGTACTGTATACACCTATATACATTTCAAAATTTGGAATGGAATGGAATCTATTACAGTTTCTGAGATCGACGCGTTCATACAGACAGACAGACGGACTGACGGACATGGCTAAATCGACTCGGCTGTTGATGCCGATCAAGAATATATATATTTCATGTGGTCGGAGATGCTTCCTTCTCCTGTTACATACATTTGCACAACTTCATGATCTCCTTTTTCCCATTTTAATGGGAACAGGGTATAAAAAGGAGCGTTTAACTGATACCTGAGTTGTTGGAACAGCAAGGCAATTTTTTGCAAAATCTTAAAACACTTCTCAATGTCTTGAACAATTTTCAAATGAATTTGTAACATATTTAAATTTTGTTTATTGCTTTTTTTTTTGCTTTCATAAACTTCTCTTCTTTGCAATAAAAAGTCATCCAAGCTTAGTTTAAAACGTAATCGCTTTTACTTAAATCTCTACATATTTTCAATATTTCCCTGTGTGCTTCGTTGGAAAACTACTTAATTTTGTGAACCGAACCGAATTTTTCGAAAAAGTGGTCCAGTTCGGGTTTAGGTTCGAAATGTCAAAAATATTAGGGGTTCGGTTCATGGTCCGTCTCGACAGACCCAAAAAACCCGAACCGAACCGGTTCTAAGGGTTGTTTGACTCTCAGTCTCATACCTTACCCACTACACTTAAGCTACCAAGACAGATATATGAGGGAGAAAGAGGTGTTTCTGAACACAGACTAAAAAGATATATTTTTAGTGATTTAACTGTGACTAAACAGTGTCTTAACAGTTATTGACCGTGAGGAGAACAGTGGGGGAGGAGTGAGTCTTAAATTATTTCTGTTTTTGCTATTTCTAGATTAAGACTATTATTTCTGCCTGCTATGATTTTGCGAATGTTGTTGTTTATATTTGTAAATAGAGCAGCACAATAAACTTGAGATCAACTTGAAACTATAAGAACTCTTTTCTTTGGTTTAAAGCTACAAAAAAGTGTAGATTAAATAAATTTAAATAAAAAATGTCCATTCTTATTACTAAGGATCAGCGGCTGGTTGGTACAACTCTGCCCCGTCTTATATTATATTTACCGACATCACCTAGGGCCAACTCGGACCATGAGTTACCATATTTGATTATTTGAATCAAAACTAAAGACATTTACCGTTCACATCTTCTACTTAGACACCAACCATGTCAATGACAATATAATTCAATTCAATTGCCGTTACAACTAGCGACTCGCCGCATTTCAAACATTTATCAAACAATTAATTTGTAATTTACGCAATCGCTAATAAACCATTAAAATTCATTCAGTCAAACGTAATGAGAGAAGCCGCTGCCGAAGCCACAGCCGTTGAAGTTCAAGCCTTCTATGATTTATGACCCAAAAACTTGGCGTATTGCGAATCTTGGGCCCTGATGATGATGATGATGATGATAATAATTCTGTCATTATGATTTTAATGAGTTACAAATGAAAGTGTTTTGGGGCAGCGAGTGGGTCATTAAATGTCTTTGAAAAACGTTCGCTTTTTGGTTTTCTTTTTTGTTTTGCATTTTTTGCTGACAACTTTGTTTGCCATTTCCTGAATTATTATACCCCCTCGCGTCTAATTTACAATGCGTGAGTTTTTGAATTTGGTTTTGTGTCTGCTTCTTTGTTTTATCTTAATAAAGCTCGTGCATAAATAATAATAATAATAACTTGGAGTTGAGATCTATTGGTGTGTGAGTGCCCTGTTGGTATGGGCATATAAATATTTGTATTGCAAAAAAAATTTATTTGCAAAGACCATTGCATAATTTACATATCCAATTGAATATTCATGCCATTTTTGTGTTGCTAAATTTGCTGAAAAATATTTATATATAAGTTTTATAATTGGTGAAATGGTCATTAATTTGTTAAACATGGCTGATAAAACTAAATGAATGACATATTGAAATTGATTTAAGTCCAAGTGTTAAAATGTTTTGTTTCGATTTGAGTGGCTTAACAATATTAACTTGTTAGTTCAAATAATACCAGTTTGGATTGGCCATAAATGGATTAAGACCATCAAAAGTGATGACATTTACAGTAGCCGACATGAAAATGGAAAAGTACAATTTGTTGACTTCAAATAACTGAAAGGCCAAAAACTGAGGAGAATGGCACCAAACGCCTAATCTGAAAGATTAAATTTAAGAAGCTATTTTATAGCTTCATATTTTACTGCTGTATTTAAACAAGAGGTATTTTTTTTTTAATTTTAGAGCTTCTTATTAAAAAAGTTATTTTTAAAAATTGTTACGCAACCAGATATTGGTGCAAAGTGTGAAGCAAGTGGCTTTGAAAAGGGTTTTAAGCTTTCAGGTTTGGACTTGTAAAGCATAATATTTTCACACAAGCCAAGAGATTAAAAGAAGTTGGCTGTGAGGACTAATTTATCCAAATATAATCCTTATCAGTTGAACAAATCTAGTTGAACTTATGTTCTTTGCGATATTGACTCAGTTAAACCTGTGCACATTGGGCGGACTGGCCTTATTTTTGGCATAAAATTAGGGTTGCCGAATATTTTTAAAATATCGTATCGATGATATTCTTTGATTTTAAAAAATATCAAATGATATTAAATATATTACTTTTTAAACATCGATATATCGATATAATTGATATTTTTATTTTTTTTTCTGTTTTTACTCTGCCCCAAAATAAAAAGATATAGTCTATATTAAGCCAACATAACAATATTTTCCATGAGATTCGAGTTTTCTATGCATTATACATATAAAATACTTTTAGTTCCAATAGTTGGTCTAAATTTTACATGTTTTTTAAAAATTCGTGGATAGAAATCGGGAAGAGATTTTGTAATTCTGTTTTTTGTATTTGATTGTAGAATTCATTATAAAAAACACAAAATGAAAAAATTGTGAATGCGAGGGCTGTTCAAAAAGTTTTCGGGATCCAAAGTAGGCTCTTCCAAAAAAAAATGTGTCGATGATACCTACGTTTCCGGGAGTTACAATTATCAGAAAGCAAAACGGAAGATGGGAAGTTTGTTAGTATGAATGCCATTATCGTCCGTAGCAGAATTGTGAAAATAAAATTGAATTTAAAAAAAGTGCGGCCTTTCTAAAACGAAAAATCAAATTTTCACTATTTTTTTTGCAGTCCAGTGTACAAAAAAATAGTAAAAACTTTTTTTCTCAAAGATTGAGGTAGGGACGATAGCCACGTTAATTTTGCGTCCATAAAGCCCTACATTATCAAAATCGGTTCGGTAGAACTTGAGAAAATGTGGGCACCAGTCCGAAAAACTTTGTTTCGAGATAAATGAGTCTAAAGCAGCGTTGGCCCTTGGTTTCATCCCGGGGCCGAAAACATTTCGCTATTTACACATACATGACCCGAACGCTGGGCCAAGCTGAGACCTCAAGAGCAAAAAAGCGTCATTTGCTCGACAGGGTTCGAAGCGATTAGGTCGAAGCAAATTCACGGAGCTTTGTTTTCATACACTAATACACTCTCACTTTTTGGCCTCTTTCTCGCTGGTCATCGCTGGTTTAAAGTTTAAAGTAATTTGAAAGTTGCTTTTTTACCGAAGTCATTGATCGACAAAAAAAAAGAGTTATATAATCTAAGGTATTTCGCATTTTTAAAAATCCATTTGGGATCATTTTTTGAAAATCTAAGCTAAAAAATAAAAGGAAAAAAATTTTCTAGACCAGAAGAGGGTCTTAAAAGTCTTTAAAAAGAGGCGTCGCTTTGACGCATATGGCGCATTTTATAGCAGAAGCAAGTCGGTCCGAGGGCACTGGGATAATAAGATACTTTACGGCTAGTCTGGATAGTCCCGTCATGGCCGCCTTATGCGAATTGCAGAATATTAAGGGATAACTTTCCCATGACGTTTGTGGCAACCTAAAGTATAGTTCCAGCCCGCTATTTTGTGACTCTTGGGCTCGCATAAAGTCAACATACGGGACATTTGGTCGTGCAAACGTTAAATACATACTTTTCCGCACAAATTACCTTTGACTGCGCCTTTTTTATGTCGCTCTAATTTGCTTTTATGAAATTTGAGTTCATTTTCTGTCTCTTAAAAGCACTTGCGCTCGCTACCCAGATTAAAAAGTTACCAACGCACAAATATCAGAAAATATCCCAAAAAAAAATCGATATTCGATATTTGGTCAAAAAAAATCACGATCAGTTTTAAAAAATATTATCGATATATTGATATTTTGATATATTTTCGACAACCCTACATAAAATCCAAAATTATTTTTTAATATTTTTATAATTTTTTTATTATTTCCGTTAAATAAATACCTACCCTTAATAAAAAAAATAAAAATTATTTTTGCCCATCCCTGGTCTTTGGCAGCGCGTTGAATCAGCTGTTTGCGCAAGGCTAGTTATGCCTTGTATGTGTTGGAAATTTTGTAAATGTTTGACTATTAGTCATTCTTACAAGATTATATATAACTGCATTTTGAAATATATTATATAATAAATATAGTGTAAAGTGGTTAAATTTGAGATGCTTTTGTTTCGTGTTGTATTTAATGAGCGTGTTCAGCAGCATAAATCGATGACAAAAAATCGACTATTTTTGTTAGATTGTGCTGCTGAACGGGCATGATGCGCAATCATGTTTGCTATTTTTCGTGATTGTGTTAGATGTGAATCTAACAAAGAAATAGTTTGTTAGAATTGCTTGATTATGATTTGTTATCGATAGCAAACAGCTGTCAGAAGTAAACAAACAAGGAATTTTGAGAAGGCAAATGCAAAATGAATGAGGAAACCTCTTTGTTTTGAATAAATGAATTGGCAGAGGACGTGGTTTCGCAAGTAGCTCACGGAAATTCGTGCAAGGCTCTAAAAGCAGTAGTGGTTGTTGCGGAGGAGGAGGGAATCTTGAAAAGCCGCCACTCCAAAATCATCAGGGTACATGGACACCTCAACACAGTGTGTCAAGGCGCTACCATTCAGCTCCTTCCGGATAAGAGCTTGATAAGGACGCCCATATCCTCTTACAAGATAATCGCAAGGAATAAAACCCGGCTCCTGGTTACGGAAGAATGGTTCCGACTTGGGCTGTAGCTATGGTCACGGGGTCCTCGTTTAACCATAATCGAAAACATCTTACTTGTGGTCTTGTCCCTAACGGGTCACTGCCTTATTGTCAGGCATGCTGCAGGCTTGGGCGTCGTTCAAGGACTCATAGCTAGAGATGGGCTCGCGACGGGACTCCAGCGGGACCCGAGAGAAGTAGGGGATCAAGTACGACGATATTGAATTTAAATTTGTCGGTCGGGACCGGGGGGGAACGGGAACGAATTGTCCTAGGAGCAGTTGTAGTTTCGACGGTCATAAATATTTAGAGGTCAGTTCTTAATTATATTAAGCTGTTTGTTGTCAAAAATTCAAACCTTCCGCCAACAAAAATATATCGATAGCTTTGTTGCCTAAAAATTCTAACAAGTTCGTTCACCAGCAGACTAACACTTTAATTTTTGTTAGATGATTGGTGTATGCTGCTGAACACGCTCAATGTATTGTTGGAACATATTTCATGTAGAACTTAGCCTCAATAATTGTGTTTCGTGGAGCAGATTTAGCAAGATTACGACGTATTGCTGAAAGTGCTAATGTAGAAGTGTGTGTTGTTGTGTTAACATTTATATAGAGCTGACAACTTAAGCGCATATTTCCGCAATTTCGAAATATTTTGACAGATTCAGACAAGGTCGATATTCGTTGCGTCAGTCACGCAAACTACCAAAAGAGCCGATCGCGCTTTTGGAGTCACCCCCATTTGAGGTAGCAGACGGAACAGCAGATGATGACAACGAGTTTGAAGTTAAAGAACATTTTGCATTTGAGTTAGAAGTAGATAATGTATAAAAATAAAATTAAAAAATAAAAAAAATAAAAATTAATTAACGGTAAAAAATTAATTCGAAATTAACTAATAATATAAATAGCACATATATGAAGTTTCAACTTTCTGTCTCTAATTTTGGAGTTTATGCCAAAAAATCGGCATTTCCGCCCACTGTGCTGTGTATGCACCAAGTCCCGATCGAGTATTTTGTTGCATACTTAGGTTTTGTGCTGATTCATTTTCTAAGCCAATTCATAAATTATTAAAATTGTCTATGAAGTCATCTTCTTTCCCTATGTTTCGGAAGGGATCTTTTATCATTCCTCTCCATACAAAAAATAATAAGTCTGACGTTAAGGATTGTAGAAGTCTTTTAAAGTTGCCTGAAATTCCCAATGCTTTTATGAGAATTATAACAACTCAATTGCAACCAGGGCTCAATACCGGAACCGAAACCAGAACCGTTAGCCGAAATAAACCGATTGAAATCGCGTACCGGAACCGGAACCTTATACGATACAAAATTTTTTTTTGAGAACCGAATACCGTTTACCGTTATTATTGGAACCGATAAAACCGGAACGAAACCGGAACGAAACCGAAACTTTGATACCGGTACGATTTCGGTTTTTTTTTTCATACGCTGTACCTAATTATATTAAAAGTGTGCAAAAGTATGTAACTGAGAATAATCTCGGCAAATTTTTAGGGGCGGCAATTTTTGAGGGCTGTGAGTTTCAGGGGCGGGAAGTTTTTGGGGCGGCAAGTTTTAGGGGCAGCAATTTTCAGGGGCGGTAAATAATTACAAAATGTATATTGATTATTCTCTTAAATTAAGAAATAGTGGTATTTCTGAAAGTGATTTAGACTTTGCTGTCATTTCAATATGGAGAACGTTGCAAGATTCTGCACTTCAAGATCTAGTAATATAAGAAATATTCATTGATTCAGTATAAAGGGATTAAAGAGCAGAGGTCTACCATAGACAGAGTCAAACATGCTGCTATATTGATTATGTTCTCAAGGGAGTATGCAGATTTGTAGTATGCCTTGAAAAGTTCTTATGAAACAAAGGTTGTGTCAACTGAACAATAATTAAAAAAAATTTGTTTTTATCAAAAAAAAATAACCACACTTTCCATATTAAAGTCCAAAAATTTCATTCCAATGAGCAAAATCAGAAAGTTGTTTTCAAATATACTTTGTAATCAATACAGAATGAGTTCTTTAATAGTTCGTTACATGGACTAAAAAAAAACAATGTATAGTGTTAATTATAAAAGAATAATTATCAAACAAGAATAAATATTTTCACATAATTCATCATAGTTCGCGTCCATCTATTTCGCGATATTTTCCGAATTTTTGGAGCTTACAATTCTATACTGCCATTGAGTTATGTTTCCAAAAAACGAAGTCCAACTCGTCCAATTAAATCAGCCTCCAGTAAAAACCTCTACAGGCAACCTACAAGGAACGTTTTTTTTTAAACCCCCCTGAGATTTACAAATGCATTGATGAGAATTCACTTTTCACTTTTTTGACGGGTTTTGGCCTAAAACCCCCCCTGAAAAAATCCGCTACTGGCACTAAGGTACATCCATGGTTTTTGGGTACAATTTTCTTAGAATTGACTAAAGATTGCGTTGTTCCTATATGTTTGTCGAGACCAAAAACCACCCCCCTCCCTAATAAACAAACTTTATAATAATATAACACACTCCACGTACCTTTGGTACAAAGTATTAACAGGTCCAAAAATGCAACCTTAAATATATATAGGGTGTTCAACAGCCCGCGTAAAAGTGTAAAGCAAAAAGCGTAAACTCCAAAAGTTTACGCCACAACAACAGAACACATGAGAAAAAGTTTACGCTCTTTTTGCTGCCCTGGGGTATGCCCAGCGGCGCAAATGCACATTACGGAATCGAGCACCTCTTACACACTTCGAAGGCTGTGTGTCGCACTGCATCGATTACAACCCAGTATACTTTTACATTAGCATGGCCGCTTTGTGGACTGCTAGCTTTCGAATCCCCATTACTTTGTAATCGACATGTGGGCGATAGCCGAACGCTTTTCGGAGCTCCATTACAACTGCACCAAATAATCTCACAAATGTAATGGACGGTGTGCATTGGCCGCCCACGAAACGATACACAGAGTATGCGCTGTTGTAATGTAGGTACTTTACGGCGTAATGTACTTTGAACCAAAAGGTATATGGAGTGGTAATGCTATTTAAAAACAGCCCCATGGGGACATGCATGTCCGGTATGTTAAAGTTTATTATTTATTTAAACAATTTATTAGCCATTTCAATATACAAAAAGTAAAACAAATCGACTTAAAGCTATTTAAAATTAATTTAAATTAAATTTTTTTACTGATGCGGAGTTGTACGCACACGCCACACGTCAGAAATCAACTGCACACACGCGTACTTATTCGTTTGTGTGTAAATGCATAAAGAAACGCAAAAAAAACGAACAAGCAAACGAACGCAGTTCGAATTTTCGACAAACGAAGCTTCGAAGATCTGACAAACTCCGTATGACAACGCAGTATACAAAGTGTGCGAGCGTGTTTTATACTTTGTGGGCTTTTGTGATGCATGATGTGGGCTCGCCTCATGTAGCTGTGCGCCGCTGGGTGTTTACAAAATCCGCGTAAAAGTGTAAAGAGAGTAAAGTGTTGAAGTGTTGTAAAATCATTCAAAGTAACGACAAAAAGTACTCGGGTACTCTTCAAAATATGCGGTCCCCCCTAGAATAATTAAATTTTTTTGTCAGTTTAACTGCATCTGGCCAGCAAATCAATTGAGACATCTTCCCCAAAATAGCTGTCTGTAGCTACACCTCAAGAGCCGTCATCACCTACTGTAAACATTGTTGTAGTTTCACTTATTGATGCAGCTTCCCCAAACTACCCCAAACAGAAAAGTGCTCCCTGTAACTCAAGTTCCACTTGGGGTCGAAATGCATTCGACAAAAAGCATGGGGCCGCACAGACCCATTGGTCATTGAAAAATGGTAGCTCATTGGTTCGCCAGTTGACTCATTTGGGCACACAGAACTTGGATCCTCGCCGCCAGCATGCAACTGCTGTAAGAACTTCCATAACGTCGTCTACCACTTCATCGACAGTATCATGGTTGTATCTCAAGATTTTTTGTATATTCATATTTCTTTATTTAGCTTGATTTATACACCAACAATCAATGCTTTAAAAATACGAATTTATACGCTCAATAGCTGCGTCGCGTAAATTTACACATTTACTTTTTTACGCGGGCTGTTGAACACCCTAATAGTTTTTTTTGCCCAGCCCTGTGGGGACAGATAGACCAAGTCGCAGTTGGACATAAATTGGAAATTTCGTAGTTGCTTTTGTCATTGTTAAGCTAGCGCGAAGGTGAAATAATGCCAAAAGACTCGATTGTTTGACTTTGATTAAGGTGCTTATGGGATTTGCCCCCAAAGTTAAGCCACAGCATAAAAAGAAAGTTAAATACGTCAACAAAGTTGACAAAATTGAAAGGAGACGAAGACGAAAGAAAACTTTACAGAAAGAGAGAGGTAAGTGCAGTAAATACAAAATAGTGAAATGATGGCTTTTAATTTAAGGAATATACATATCTATAGATGGATTTGCAGCGGAAGGATTTAAATGCTCATTTACTTAGCTTTTAACCCATAAATTTGACTGTAACTAAAGTGATTGTAATATATATTTATATTTTAAAGCTTATTAATATTTCTTTTAACTTATTTGGTCAAAGTTAAGTTTAGATCTCCCACATATTATCACCCTCTGTCTCTGTTGAGTTGCATACACAAAGTGTATATAAATAAAAAATATGCAATATAAAAATAGCAATATTTCCACTACAGTAAATTTAATTTTTTCTCATTTCATATCAAATCGTATACAGAATATTTTCCTGCTATCAATTGACAAGCACAATAAATTTTAAAATATGACCAAAAGGAAGTAAGTCTGGCTTTGTGTCTGGATTACTGTGTGGCTTTTCATTTTCTTGTTTGTGTGTGAATGCGTTAAAGTTTTTTGTTGAAAAAAATTAATAATGGGAATTTTTTCTCGGGCTCAGGACTAGTTATTGGTGGACAACTTTCCGATGTTTATCAGCCCGACCATAAGAGATTAGTTTTTTATTTTTATTATTAAGTCAATAAATGATAACTGCTTCATTTGCAAAATTTATTAATTTTCTATAATTTTTTGTAGACTGCAAAGCTAAATCAGGATTTTCTTTTCTTTTCAAGTTGGGTAAAAAGTGATACTATATTTTGGAATTGCTTCATTGAACTCTGACACTTTGCACCTTGATTCTATAACTTTACCCTTTGCTTATTCAATTTTGCAATAAAAATATTGCACTCACTCTTTGCCTTGTTTACTATACACACTTGCACAATTCACCATAAATATTGCATACATCGCATTATATATGAATAATAAAATGCAGCCACTGTTACAAATTCTGGGCATTCGAGCGCTTTTAGTCAAGAAGTACCCGTCCTGGCCAGGATATGCGAGCGTGTGAAAAATGTGCGCACACATAAATTCAGAAACTTTAAAAAAAATAATAGTACTAAACCAATGGGAAAAACAACTTCTCACACTTTGACACTATTTGAAAGATAAATCTGAACTTGTTTTTTCTGCAGAGTGATTTTTCGCATATTCTGCAGTGGCTGAAATGAATAATAAATAGTTGCATAAATTAAATTGCATTTAAAATGTACATACTTAACACCAACAACACCAACGTGACATGTCAGCGTCATCAGCAGCAGCAACAGGAGCCACCGCATCAGCAAGTCAAGCCAAACATGTGTCAAGCGTTAATTATGTCATAACATTAGCCACGAGGTGATGGAAGGGGCGGAGCTCTATGCTTCTCAACATGATATGGTATGTTTATTTTTAAAACAAACGAACTGTGTTTAATTTGCATTTTAGCATCGAAACAATCGAAACAACAATTGGAATGTGCCTGCAAATTGAATTGGGTTGGCGGTAATCATGGTCGTTATGTCATTTTAGACATTTTATCTCATATTTACATTTTGAAATGGATGACAATTTGTAACATCTGCACTAAGAGGTAAGTCGGGGATTTATTTTTGGTTTGATGGATTACACAAAACAGGAACATTTCACTTTTTTTCAAACTATTGAAAGACTGTTGTTGGTGCTAAGACAGAACTTTACTTTAATTTATGTTAATTATGCATCCTGATGGGATTTTTTAACGTATGTGATTATTCCATTTAGGGCCGATTTCACTTCTTCCAGATAGCTGCTATGTGTCAGATAAGTTCACAATTTACTCTGCTATTTGTAATATAGCACTTTGTAGAATATAAAAATAGAGGCAAGCTAACTTCGGCTCGACCGAAGTTTATATACCTTTGGAGCTTGATATGTGGCTGACCGTTTCATATAGTGGTCCGATTTCGACAAATCTTGAAAACTTGAAAACTTATAAATACGAGCGTTGGGAGCGATAGCACTAAAAACAAAAAAGTTTTTCTCACTAAAACTAGTTTTTCAACCGATCGTTCCTATGGCAGCTATATGCTATAGTCATCCGATCCGGCCGGGTCCGACATATTCGTGCAAAGTTTGGTTGAGATAGCTTTAAAACTGACGGAGGAGATAGCATAGAAACAGATGGACGGACGGACGAACGGACGGACGGACATGGCTATATCAACTCAGCTCGTCATGCTGATCAAGAATATATATACTTTATGTGGTCGGAGATGCTTCCTTCTATGCGTTACAAACATCCGGACAATTTTAATATACCCTCTTCAAGGGTATAAAAAAGATTTAATATTGAATTAGCAAGCTGGCTCGAGGTCCGAAAAAGTTGCTTTTGTTCACAACTGTAAACAACTTATGCATTGTACAACAAGCCTATACAGTACTGTTTCATCAACTTCCCGGTTGAATCAATAGTTGGCATTTTGCTTAAGCTCTATTTACACGACCTGATCACTCATCTGAGTTTTCGTCTGATTTGCTGTCTGACCGTGTAAAAAGGCGTCTGAGTAGACATGAAATTACTCAGATGAGCGATCAGACGAAATACAGTGTTCGAGTTACAGTGTTCGTCTGACGAAAACTCATCTGAGCGATCAGGTCGTGTAAATGGAGCTTAAGGAATGCATGATTGCCAACTGATTCTCCTTATATTCGTTGCTTAATAACTACAAAAACTGTATATGAGAAGGATTATGGTTAAGAAGAAGGAGGGAAAGACAAAGTGACAAAACGACTAAACAGTGATTTAACTGTGACTTGACAGTGACTTAACTGCGAGTTGAATGTGACTTGTCAGTCACTTAACTGTGACTTAACAATGACTTGGCAGTGACTTAGCAGATTAAATTATTTCAATTGTTTACTATATCAGGCTTGAGGTTATTATTTCTCTGTTAGTTTTCTTCTTTGGAAAGATTGCCATGACAAACTTATAAGTCATTAAAAAGCTTGAGATGGGCCCATTGAAGAGTAGCTTTAAAAAGCTGCATTGAGGCAGTCTGCGTTTCGCGCTGTCAGCTCTTCAACTTGTCTGTCATCCCGGTTTCATTTTGCAAGCATTGGATTTAAAAGGTAGTTCAAGCCTCTACAGAGTACTTAAGTATAAGGGGCATATCCCCCTCTCAGCCGTATTCTATTAAATTTTTTGTGTCAAAACTTTTTCTTTGCTTTCTTGATTTTTAAATACTATTTACCTACACATCCTGATAAATAAGAAGAATTTTCACACATTTGTTTAATTTTTCTACTTGTATACTATTCTTCTTAATACATATAAGTACATTAGACCGGACCCCAAAACGGCAAAATGGAAAGAACAGGTCTCAGCATTCCCAAAGATAATATTTGGTTTATAATTAAAAGTTGTGAAAGTTAAAAAATAATTATACATCAAAAAGTATCAGACAGATGGGGTCACGGGGTCCAACCTAATGTACACATATCGTATAGTTTTAAAACCACTGAGAGCTGAATTATGTTGAAATCTTTTTCATATGGTCGTTTCAGTTTATAGAGGTTTGGTATTATAATGCTTTTATCCTTAATTTACAAGATCCTTAATGAATAAATATCGACTTATAATGAAGTGCTAATAACTCTGAATTTTCTCTGTTGGCCTTAAAGTGCAGTTCAGAAGTGTTTTATGGGTTCATTCAGTAAAGTTTAAATAAAGGCCATGGTAGGGTAAAGACGCGGTTGAAAAATACCAGCTTAGACAATGCCAGTGCTGGTTTATTTAGAAAAAGTCTTCGAATAGTTTGTGAGTAGGAAATATCGGTCCTTTTGGGTGAGAGCTCTTCTGGCTGGCCCTACTGTTCTGCCCGGTCGATATATTTTCTTAGATAGTTGGAGGGATCCTTTATCAAAATTGTGATAGCCCAGGCTACGGAGCTACGGATATATATAGGGTCCCGCTCGACTATACCTCCTTCGATTCAAATGGACATTGTAATAGATAGTATAGTTTAGTATTTAGGATAGTATTAGATCTCTGAGCAGGTATCAGAAATAAAATATGCTTCGAATAGTATCTGTTGGAGGAAGCAGTATTACTTTAAAGTAGCTTACAATATCTTTATACATCTTCACAGAACCAACCACCGGTCGCACTTGATTTTTAGGACACAAATGTTTCCCTCTTAGGTGAGTTTCGTAATTCCATCGAGGTTGCCTCAGTTTAAGAAAGAAAGGTGATGACCATGTTCAAAAATAACGATTTCAATAATAATATTATGAAATATTGGAAGGATGAAAAGATTTCCTACCCTAAATTTTACCAGTTGGCCAAAGTAGCGGACTCTGGTTCAACAATCCAAGTGAGTGTTGCCTTCTATTAAGAGCCGGTGACACAATGTTCTTCAACATCGCTTGTTTAGTAAAACTCAAAAATAAGCATTAAGGTATGAGCTTTTTCATTTATCTTTACTTAACGATGAGAATATCCATAAATCTTATCACTCACCTTACAATCATTAAGGCAACATTCACCTTCTGGATGGATAAACTGTTACAAATTATGGTTAGCAATTCACAAATTAGTAGAGCAAAATTTTGCGCTAATTACTTGAATTTTCCAAAGAAGAACAGCTAACCACATTTGTACAGAAGAAAAATGTTTGCAGACAGCAGCAAAAAACTTAAAAAGCAACGTTGTGCAACGCAGAGGCGTGACCTGACCACACCAGAAAAAAGCTCGCTTCCATCCTTTCCGGCACTTTTTAACTGGTAATTAGCTGGTCACATTTTCAGCTTCTAGCTCTGTCCTGGTTTCGCCCACTTTATGACCTCTCCCTCCCTTGCATTAAATTATAGTGAAAACAATTGACTTCATTTCTTATTTTCTATTAATTTTGATCGATATCAGCATCATAGGCCTTGCTATAATCAATTAACCTATCATTGATAACTTCTTTGACCTTTAGGGCCCAAACAAAATCTAAATGATCCCAAGTTGGATTTTCAATTTGATGAATTACAGGTGGATGGGGCATCAGCTCTGGCAATCGCATTAAATCCTTTTCACTGACCGCTTCATCGGCTAGTCCATAGTATAAATACACTTTGGAGGTTACTTGTGAAACGTCATAGGATGGTGGCACTTCGGAATTATAGTACTTCATATTCTGCTTGGGACCCCAATCATACAAACGGAAATCGTTGGATACATAATTTTGCACGGAGTGTATCATTAGATTCGTGGACATGCCAGCCGGATGGGATTCGGCAATTTGTGGAAGAAGTGTCTGAAAATGGCAAGAATTGTATTAAGCAGCTATTTGAAGATCAGATTGAGAATGAATTAAATCGTAGGATCGAATTTCGAAAATTGTGTACAGAATCTGGACAATCAAAAATGAGATTTGCAAAAATTCAATTGAAGATCTAAGCTCGCCGGGATTGAATTGAAAAATTAGGTTCAGTTGATTTCTTACCTTGTTAAGATTACCAATTTCAGGACCATTCCACATTAAAGCCATCGTTTTGCAATAACTCAACATGATGGGCTTATTACTGCAGGTAGCGTCCAAAAATCGTTGTATTATTCGATTTTGTGGAAGAAAACATTGATTTTCCATCAAAGAACTTCCTAGCCCAGGTGTGCCGACTATGGGCGCAGCGTCTACTACTTGACCCGCTGTGACATTACCCATAAAAATAACTGGAGCCAACAAATGTGCGGTCTTAATCTTGGCATTATATTCCGGACGATAAGAGGCCATCACAAAGAACTCAGTGCAACCCTGAGAGTGTGCCACATAATGCAACGCCTTTTCACCAGTTTTTTCGAGAATATAATCAATCATTGTCGGCAAATCGATTGAACCAATCTCATGCCAACTGAATTTCCAGAAATACGGATGTTTCACGGACAATTTCGTATTATTTCGCGAATAGATATTTCCACGTGCATTTCCCAGCCACACATCGTAACCAGCATCGGCATAGTTATAGGGCAATGAATTGTCCGGCCCATTGAGCAGGAAACAATCTGAGCAACTGAACAAGCCGTGCATGATGAACACCACCGGACGAGGCTCAGCGCCATTGTTCAGCTTGGGGGAGTGGGGAATGCGAAACAGATTCAGCACATAGCCATCAGGAGTCTCCGCAAAATGCGATTCAGCTGGGTAGCCATCTCTTTCAATTCGTTGGGCCTGCAACAAAACGTAAAGAAGAGGGCTTAGATTTTTTTGATATGAAATTTAATAAATGGTAAATGTATTTAAGAAAAAGGTAACTTTTGTTAAAGAAGCCTAACTTACCAAGAGCAATGTTTCAGACTTATCAGCTCTAATGTAGAAATAAAGGTTAATTCTAATGAATATTTTGAAAATACAAATCGCTATCCTAAAAGCTTTATATTGAAGCTTAACAACTGTATGTAGTGTCCTTTTTAAAATACACATCAAAAATAAAAAAGTCCAATAATTAAAAAAGTCTATAATATTAAAATGTTAAGACATTTCAAAATAGTTCTGAAAAAAAATTAGAAATTAAGTAAGATTTCTTCATCCTGAAAGGGAGATACCGGCGGTTCAATTTTGTTTGTAAGTAGCATAAAAAATATTAAATTTATTTTCAAAATTTGAGCACTTAAAAATATTAAGGATAAGCTTATTCAAAATCCTGTCAAAATGAGACTCCGAATTATTTATTAAATTTATAATAGAAACAATTTTAACACCGAAAAACAATTTGTATGATTCTTTTTAAGATGTAACGCAATCGTAACCAATTTAAGGAAATTATTAGTAGTCCTTTCAAATATTGTATTTATTATTAAAAAGTTAAGTTAGGCAAAGTTTAATTTGCTCCGTGATTTTTCACATAACTAATGCGAAAATTTATCTGTTTGTCCATTTGTAAAAATTGTTCACATTTTTTTATTTAACTTCAAACTTCTTGTTAATAAATTTTCAATTAAATTATTGAGTACCTACCGAAGTCCTTAATCGTTTAAAGGGTATATCAATAAAAGGATCAAATTCCTCAGAATCCACGGCTTTGCCAAATACCGCAGTCACTGACAATATTAATACAAGGATCTTGATCATTTTAAATTGCGTCTGCACAACCCGAGATGATTTGAAAGACTAATTCTGAAAATTGTTGCAAATACCAAAATATTTGTATCGATCAACAAAAATTATTTGCTAATCTAATCCATCGATTAAAAGTCAAGTGTAAATTTTGTTTTATACCCTGTTAAAAGACACGAGCATTTTTTTTATATAAACTTCGAGAGGGTATTATTATTTTGCTTAAATGTGTGCACCGAAGGAAGCGAAGCCACTTAAAAGGTGCGGCAAAGCAAAATGTATATTTTTGGTCACATTTCGAAGTGTTTCGCGCTCATTTCATCTTTCCGGAAATCATAAACACATTTTGCAGCTGTCTACATTTTATTTGCACTTATCAATGAATATTAATGAATTAATTTCGCCAACTTCAAGTAATGCTAAGAGTAAACAAGTTGTGTCTAAGCGAAGGTCAGCTTTGCCTTGTTGTTTTGCCCCAACGCGTGGGGTCGATTAGAAATAATGCAAGTAAGGTTTTTGTGATATTTCGGTACAATTGCATTAGATTATCATTAATTGATATGTGCTTAGTAGGTGTATATTTAGTAAGCGATAGAGCTACTTAATTGATTTATTGTTTAAAAAACCCAAAAATTTGCTACTTTTGGCACAATAAGTGTTGCCAAATCAGCTTTTTTGCGGGAATTTCTAGCTTTTTATACTCTGTATGGAAGCAATTGGCAGCTAAAACTGAGGCTGCCTGCCGGGGGTGTGAAATCACCCATACAAACCTGAGGATTTTTCTTAATAAAATTCATTGCCTGAAAATCAAAGTTATTGAAATAAAAACGTAAATATTTTTAGTTTGTCTACTCATTCCGTTGGGCTTATAGGTTATTAGCTTTTAGATCGGTACTAGCCTATATATATTCACAATCCCGAATATCGAAAAAAGTAGAACCAATGCAGTCGGCTATAACCGTCTTCGATATACCTGTTACTCATGAGAAGAAATGTTTAATAGCGTTCCTGTGCTCTAAAGTGGGAACATCCGAAATTAATTTGGCTACTTAATGTCCGACCTTGATGAAAATTTCAGGAATTATAAAGGGTAATTTTTAAAAGCTATAGGAAAGTTTTTCAAAAACATCACATAAAATTCAGAAAAATGTATGAAGTCTTTACTTGAACCGATAGTACAGTCCATATAATTTAATATTTGAAGATTATTTCATGCAAATGTTGCCCTTGACTGCGCCTCAAATGGTCCATCCGCTTAGTCCAATTTTGGCATACTCCTTCGGCCAATAGACCGGTTGTCGAGTAACAGAGGCCCAATTGCTGCGAACGGCGACGAATCGATAATTGATGGTCATCATTAACACTGGCCGATACAGCTGCGATATATTCTTCAGTTCGCACTGTACATAAGCGTGTTGGTGGTTTTATGTCCAACAATGTAAATTTGGTGTATATACATACTTTATATGGTCGGGAATAATTCCTTCTGCCTGTTACATACATTTGTACAACTTTAGTATACCCTTTTTACTCTACGAGTGACGGGTATAAAAAAATAAATATTTGGTATCCATGTCCAGCCTTTATTGTCTGAGGAATTACGGGAATTTTGAAGTAGATAATCGACTTTATTTGAGACGGAATTTTATTTACTTAAAAAAATTTCCCTTCCTCTAGTTAAGAAATAGTTTTACATCTAAATTAAATGTTTTGATTGTGTTATATAATTTATGATACATTTTTAAATTCAAACTTAAGTCAGATTCAACAAAAGTTAAATGCAGAATTTAACAATTTTTTTTTGCTCCAATTATAAAATGTAACCTGGCAACCCTTAGCGCTCTTTGGTAAACAGACAGGGCCAGCATATGTTGAGGGCGCCAGCTGAAGTTGAGTGGCGAGTTTGTTTTGTCAACATTCGGTTGATTTTGCAAACAATTATTAAAACGGAATTTCTAATATTAAAACTAATCAGGGAATCAAACCGAAACGAATTTCGGTTCCGGTACGTACCGAAAATAACGTTTCGGTAAAAGGTTCTGTTTTGGTTCTGCTTCTGTTTCGGTATTCGGTTCCGGTTCCGGTACCCTTTTATTTCGGTATCGTACCGGTACGTTCCGGTATGGCCCAGTGAAACTAACAGAAATTTTAAAACTTAAGTCCAATCAAAGTGGGTAAGCAACAGTACACATGTATGAGTACATAAATTATCAAATTAAATACAGTCCACACAAAGAAGCAAACTAATTATTTGTGACACGCAGCATTCAAAGAAAGCGATCATCATTGAAACCCAGGACTTGGCTCCTTGCCGAAGGCCTGCAATAACAGCTATATCCTCCATAAGATTGTATATCATGGTCTATACTCAAATATTTTTTATATGTTCCTATGTCTTCATGCTCGTATTAAGCATAATTTCTACACCTACCCATGATTCATTCTAATTCGCGATGAGCCATGTCCATTTTTTGCTTAATCGTGCTTGCAGTAAACTTTGTCTTGGCATTTATTTTGTTTTTTTTTTTATATTCACGTATGTATTAAGCTTTGACTCTGAAGTCTGTCAACAAAAATATTTGATATATTGTTTTGTTTAATTCTTAGAAATTGTTGATCTCAGCAGAAAAGTATGCTTTTAATTTTGTACAATTTTCCGTTATCATTATCGAAGCAAAGTACCTGCTGCTTTACTAACAGAGTTCTGATAAGCCAACATTTCTAATATGCAACATTAAAGATTAATGTATTTGTTAACTAACACCTAAACAAATTTATAAGTTTTAAACACTTTTAGAAAAGAGGTTTATGTGCAACCGCATCAGTAAGCCAACCCAAACATGTGTCAAGCTTTAATTATGTCATAACATTTACACCATGGGGGCGGGGAGCTCTGCTTCCCTACAGGATTTGGTATGTTTATTTTTAAAACAAGCGAACTGAGTATAATTTGCATTTTAACATCGAAACAATCGAAGCAACAAATGTAATATGCCAGCAAATTGAATTTTGTTAAAGATAATCATGGCAGTTATTTTATTTATCTCGTTTTATGCTTTTTATCTCATATTTACAATTTAAAGCGGATGTCAATCATTGATGGATTATGGGGAAACATTTTTCCAAATTATAAACAGCCTGCTGTGGGTGTTGGATGATTTGTATATTTAAACACAGCATTTTTATGAATTATTTATTTTTGGAACGATTTTAGTACGATTTTTTTAATTTTCTACTCAAACCTTTCTTATCAATGCTATCCCATTTATCTTTACTCACCTCACAATCATTAAGGCCACATTCACCTCCTGCCTGGGTTGACCATCATGAATTATGGTTATCAGTTCACAAACTTGTTGAGCACCAGCGCTAATTACTTGCATTTTTCCAAGAAGAGAAGCTAACCACGCGCGTACTGATGTAAAATGTTTGCAAACAGCAGCAAAAAAAAAAAGCAACGTTTGTGCAACGCAAAGGCGTGACCTGACCACACCAGACAACCAGCAAACATCCCCTTGTTAACTGGTAATTAGCTGGTCTCATTTTCAGCTGCTAACTCTGTCTTGGTTACGCCCACTTTACGACCTCTCCCTGCCTTGCATTAAATTAAAGTGGAAACAATTGAATACAACTTGTTTCTGTATTTCAATGAGCTTAATATCTTATCTTATTGTTGATTAATTTTTATCGACATCAGCATCAAAGTCCATGCTATAATCCACAACCAAATTATTGATAATTTCTTTAACTTCTAGGGCAAAAATAAAATCCAAATGTCCCCAAGTTGGATTTTCAATTTTATGAATTACAGGTGGATGGGGCAAGAACTCGGGCAATCGCAAAACATCCTTCTCGTTGGCCGATTCATCGGCTAGTCCATAGTATAAATACAATTTGCAGGTTATTTGTGAAAGGTCATAGGATGGTGGCACTTCGGAATTATAATACTTCATATTCTTTTTGGGACCCCAATCATACAGACGGAATTCATTGGATGTATAAGATTGAATGAAGTGTATCGCCTGATTTGTGGAAATACCAGCAGGATGGGTTTCGGCAATTTGCGGAAGAAGTGTCTGAAAAAAGGCAAGAATTGTTTATAGATATAAATAAATATTCATATTTAAAGATATGAAGTAGAAGTAAGGTTAGGACGGAGAATTGCGGGACCATTTTAAAATTTAAGAAAGGAATGTGTAAAACTAGAGGTAAGTATTGGGACGGAGTTGAATAAAAAAATGTGGTTCTGCTTTGATATTCGAATATTTACTTATACTCTTACCTCATTAAGATTTCCAATTTCAGGACCATTCCATAATATAGCCAGCGTTTTGCAGTAGCCCAACATAATCGGCTGATTACTGCAGGTAGCGTCCAAAAATCTTTGTATTATACGATTCTGTGGCAGAAAAACTTGATTTTCTAGAAAAGAACTACCCAGTCCAGGTGTACCGAATAAGGGAGCTGTGCCCACAACTAAGCCCGTTGTGGTATTACCCATAAAAATAGGTGGAGCCAACATATGTGCGGTCTTAATCTTGGCATTATATTCCGGACGATAAGAGGCCATCACAAAGAACACTGTGCAACCCTGGGAGTGTCCCACATAATGCAACGCCTTTTCACCAGTTTTTTCGAGTACATAATCAATCATAGTTGGTAAATCGATTGATCCAATCTCATGCCAACTGAATTTCCAGAAATACGGATGTTTGACGGACATTTTCGTATTATTACGCGAATAGAGATTTCCACGTGCATTTCCCAGCCACACATCGTAACCAGCATCGGCATAGTTATAGGGCAATGAATTGTCCGGCCCATTGAGCAGGTAACAATCTGAGCAACTGAACAATCCGTGCATGATGAACACCACCGGACGAGGCTCAGCGCCATTGTTCAGCTTGGGGGAGTGGGGAATGCGAAACAGATTCAGCACATAGCCATCAGGAGTTTCCACAAAATGCGATTCAGCTGGGTAGCCATCTCTTTCAATGCGTTGGGCCTGCAACAAAGAGTAACGAAGAAGGGGGCTTAAATTTTGTTTATGATTTTTAATGAGAAAGTGGTGAATACATTTAGTAGCCAAGCTCAATACGATTGAGGATTCATTGGAACCGAAATAAAGGTTAAGGTTGCAAGCTGCTAGATTTGTATACTCTGCACAAAAGGCCTATAAACTATATAATTACATGTTCAGTAATGTTCCGTACTCGATCACAAATAAAAGAAATAAATCAATTCAGTTTTATATCTTTATTTTAATCCAAGTGTATGGTTTGGTGATGATTTTAAGACTGAAGTACAATTCTTGGCTTATGGTCTATTTAAAGGCAGAGGGACGCTTTGGCGTACGTGACAATGAGCATGAGCCAAAGACAAAGGGAATTGTGTTTGAATATGTTTAAAAAGGGTTGTACAGTGGGTTTTAATATGGTAAAAAGGGTAAGGTGAATACTGGATATGTCACTATATATATATCAGCATCAACAGCCGAGTCTAAACAAACTACGGCGCGAAAACAGCGGATTTTTATTGAGCTGTGTGATGCTTTCCATTACAAAGTGTCAAGCAATACTAAAGAAAATAAGATAACACGCCAGATATCACGCCAGAAACGAGAAAGTAACGCTTACTTAAACTATGCCGAAATTTAAATGCTTCCTCCTGGCAGTTTCATTCTTATGTAAAAAAACACAATGTACTCTGTGTTCCTTTGGTACTCATTATAATATGTGCAGATCTAAATTTAAGAGCGTATTAAACGAACACTTTACGTCATTTCGTAAGAAACACGAACCACTATTTATTAGACTTCGATGAAGAACCTTTTTGCTTTTATTTTGAGAGTAAATCGGGCGACCATAACAAATCAATAGTATGACTAAAAGCATTTTACAATAGTTTATAATTTACTTAAATATCCCGAAACAATCTTAAAGCAAGTATAATATTAAGTATTTTAAGTATTAAGATATTATCGATGAATACTATTTCTTAAACTTAAAACATGCGTGCATTTTATAGAGCACACGTATTCTCTCTCTATGCGTGTGTCGGCTGCGACGCTGGTAGAATTATGACTTCGTATCCCACAGGGTACGAAAAATGAAATGTGTGCACCACTGCCTTAAAACAAACTATCCGAAACAACTGTACGTTTTTTTCAGGCGTTATACCATTTCGAATACATTTGTTCATAATAACACAATATTGGAAACTTTCATAGGAATACAATTATTGTATACCTTTCAGCAGTAGACAACGTGTACTCAAAACAGTATATTTAAATTTTCAAAAATTGTAGAATTTTTTGGGATATTTTGTTTTAAAGTTCAGAAATAGTTCTTTTCAATAATATACTAGAATATAGTAACATTTTAAGAATGGGTGCCTAAATAGGTTCAAAGCAGCTATTTAGGCAAGTTTTAACTAAAATTACTTAAAATCCACACGTTATGAAACATTTCCCAAAACAGATTCTTATACAGCAAACTAAAAACATTAGGAATCACCACTAAGCCTTCTATAACAATGTTGCCAAGTGTAATCTAATATGGTCTTAAGACTTAAAAGTGCTTAAAACCAAAACAAAAACATATATTCTTTTTCAGTTAACTGAAAAAAGTTTAGTTTTGTTTCCTTGTGTTTTTATATAAACTGTCAGAAAGATCAATGTCTATTAATGACTTCAATAAGAAGCAAGGTCCAGTATATTATAGGATTGGTGGTGATTTTTAATGATTTTCGTGTGCTGAACGCCAATCCATTTTCAGAATTGGTCGAGATTTTTAGTATTTCTAGCTCAATGTTGTTTAGACTCTCTTTGGTATTTTTGTGAATTACTCTTTTGTAACTTTATAAAAAAAATATCCCAAGGAGTTTTACGATTATTTTGGCGAAGATATAAAATTTTGAATTCATATGCTATCTAGCATATATAGTTTTCAACAAATCCAATTGCATATTTTGGGACAGCAACAATATATCGGTTTTTTGTGAACTCGTATTCAATTACGAAAAATTGTATATATTTGTGGAGAAAAATTGTAGAACTAGTTGGGAAGGTTTATTTTTAAGTTAAGCAGTAGTACATTCCCATAATATATCAAAAAGAGTCACAACAAAAGTATATTTCCCATATAAAGCGTCTTACAAGAGTCGAAAAAGGATTTGTACAGGAAAAAGTCTAATTTTGTTGCTTTGTACTATTAAAAAAAACTTCACTTTGATTGGGGGGAGTCTAAACTATTTTTTTTAACTTTAATGAGTGACAAATTTTATACGTAGTTTTATTCTGAAAAACAATTTGTATTATTTTCCATGAGAAGTTCCTTGGGACCAATTCAAGAAAATATTTAAAAAAAAATGTTGCACAGATATACTTGTAACTATACTCAACTAAGGCCACGCAGGTTATTTTTTTATATTCTTCGTTTGTGATATTTTAGTATTTAATTATTTTCACACTTTTTTATTTCAACTTAAACTTGTTAATTTTAAATTATTGATCACCTACCGACGTTTTTATTGGTTTAAATGGTATGTCAATAAAAGGATCAAATTCTTCCAAATCCACGGCTTTGCCAAACACCGTAGTCACTGACAATATAAGTACAAGGACCCTGATCATTTTTATTCTCATGTTCCCAGTCCGAAATGTAAAGAAAGACTATTCCTGAAAATCGTTGTGTATGACAAAAACTTTTTTGCGATTAACAAAAAGTAATTGCTAATCTAATCTATTGATTAGAAGTCAAGTGTAAATGTCTTTTTATACCCTAGCAAAAGACAAGAGTTTTTGTAAGATTAAACTTGTAGAGGGTATTAGTATTTTGCGAAAGGGTTTGTAACGCAAAAAGAAAGGAAACTAGTACCTTTGTTTTTAAGATTTGACACTTAAGGGTTGCGAAATGCATTTGGATAGGATGACTGTTTTATAGCTGGCATAAAAAAATCGGTTCGTCTAAGCAAAATGGAAATATTTTTAAATTTGACCATTAAAGTGTTTTAAGCTAATTAGCAGTTATTTGGCACTTCCAACGTCTTACTTAACCATCTTGTCTTTACTTTTAAATAATCCAGATCCAGAGCCTAGATCAATAGGTCAGAATACTACGGGATACTCATACTTAAGGCAAACCTCAATCTTTTTAAGAGTAAGCAAGGTGCGACTAAGCCAAAGCCACATTTGCTGTGTTGATAAGCCTCGATATGTGGGGTCGATAAGAGATAATCCTAGTAAGATTTTTGTGACATTTCCGTATAAATGCGTCTTACCAGATTATCGTTGATTGATACGCGCTCAGTAGGTTCTAAATTGCTTTATGGTTCAAATAAACCAAAATTAGCACGAATCGAAACTTGTGACATGATTAGTCATTAACCAGAAGTGAAAAAATGGACAGGAGAAAATAGGTTAGGCTGTTAGATTTGGATCCCTGCTAAAGCCAATAGATGATATTAATTTTTACTTGGTGTGTGGCATTCAACTTTGCCATGACCCAGGTCTTGAAACAACTGACTCATGTGCAGGTGAAGCTAAGCTGCTGACTTGTAAGTGGCTTTTTGACTTGGCCCATTAGGGTAAACTTGACATGTTGTTAGCGACGCGTCGTCATCTAACACTTGGCTATGGAGACCCCCACATGTAACTTTGATTTATGATAAGTCACGATTTAACTTAAGGCGGGCCTGCCAACTGGCTAACTTTAAACATTTTTTTATGCAATCTCCCTTCAATTCAATTCAATTGGGCACTTTATTTAAGCAAACTGTTGGACAGTTGGCGCTCATCAGCAGCCAATTAGGCTGTTTAATTGAATTTCAAGTGGAAAGTGCCAGCTATAGAAGAAACCGCAAAGCAATTTCCAGACAATTTTCCCAAACAAGAAGAGGCGACTCTTCTGCAATTCGTCAGGCATTGCAATTTTTGCAAAAATAGTTACAGTTTTTCTTCGTCTATTTCTTTTTTGTTGTCTGCCTGATTTTCTTTTTCATTTTCTTTTTTTCTTCATTTTTTTGTGTGTGACTGCCTAGCAATTTGAACAAAATGTATTTCCATTTCTGTTCGCTTCGTCCCTGCACCACTTCACATAATTTCAATGAACCGCATTTACGTTTGGTTTATCTCTCCTGTCCCTCTTCCTCTCCTCCTTCATATTCGGCATTGGCATTGGCATGACAATGACGCCACCAGCACCGTCGATGTCAGCCCCTGCCTTGATTCTTCTTGCTCGCAGTTTGCGGCTTTTGCCATGCTTAATGCCAATCGCAGTGGGGTACCCATCTACAGCCCACTTCCCTCAGCCACAATCACCATCGCTTCACCACATTACAACTCACTGACATAATACAAAAATCGTAGCAAGTCAGGCGCAACTCGTCGATACGCGCTTTTCGCGCTGCTCTGACATGTAAAATACGAGGGACAGATCGAAGCCTATGCCTGCTGGGAGGGCATTTCCGATGGAAAGTGGGAAGGGCATGGTAGGGACAAAGAAAGAGCCATCGAAACTTAATTTCTAAGTTAAGCTAGCAAATTAGAAGATCGTGCACATTTTCTAAAAGCCAGCACAGTTTAGATTCTGGGAAATTGGTCATTTAATGCAACCTCGATGTTCATTCATTATCTCAAATCCTTTAGTATCGAGGCATTTCAAGAGTCAGGAAAAAATAAATCAAATGCCAAAATTAGCTTTAGATGTATTACAAAATGTACCTGATGTTAAAAAGGACAACTCTAAGTGATTTTTTGTAAATTAACGATGAGGAATAAAGAATATTTTTGATTTGAATATAAAATATTTTTTTATTATTATCTCTTAACTCTAAAAAGTTTTGAAAAATTTTCCCGAATATTTCTATGGAAACTACAGGATATGCTTATGCGATTGTGGAAAAACAAAAATTTAAGCTAAGAAATTTAACAAAGGATCGTATTGGCAAGTTTTAAAATTTTAATGTTTAAAAAAAATTCTATTCCGCAAAAGCAGGTACAGACTTCCAAAAAATAACTACTCCACAAAATATTTTTCACTTTTATGTTTAAATCCTTAATACTCTTATAAAGATGGCATCAAAATTCTTTTGCAACAGCTCTCCGCTCAATTATGAAGCGATTTTGGCTTTTTGCCCCACTGTGCGTCAGGAAAACCAGAAATAATGTCTTTTTGCCAAAATTTCGGCCTGCTGCACAGTGGGCGAAATGACCAATTTAGCGAGACGAACTTCATACCTTTTAAATCACATAAGAATATCGTATTCTCTTTTTCTGTTTTTTTTATACTCTGTACCAAAGGTACATAGAGTAGATTTGTGCAAATGTATGTAACAGGGAGATGGAATCATTTCCGACCATATAAAGTATATATATTCTTGATCAGCATCAACAGCCGAGTCGATATAGACATGTCCGTCTGTCCGTCCTTCCGTATGAACAAACAGATCTCAGAGATGGTAAGAGACAGAGGTTTGGCATGTATGGGACAAATGCTTCTTATACTTGCAGGCAGATCAAGTTTATTTTCAAAATTTGGAAAAAACGTTTTAGCTCCCACAGTTTTGAAGATAGACGTTTAGTACCTTTTAAAGATAGTTAGTAATTAGCAAAATGTATCGATTTGCCGAAGAAATATAAAGATCGGATGAGCGGTTCTCAAGTTATGAGCAAAGTAAATCACCCTCCCCACACCCCCTCCCACCATTTCACAGCTAACACCGCACAATCTTAGAGAGAGAGAGAGGAACTTAGAGATGAGCGCAGCACCAGCATTGCGTTCAGCTTCTACTCCAGGTACAGAGTATGTTATAGTCGGGCTTGACCGACTTTTTCACTTGTTATACCCTTGCAAAGGGTATTATAATTTTGCCCAGAAGTTTGCAACGCACAGAAATATTCATTTCCGACCCTATAAACTATATATATTCTTGATCAGGGCGATGAGCTGAGTCGATTGAACTTTGTCCGTCCGTCTGTCTGTCCGTCTGTCTGTTTCTACGCAAACTAGTCTCTCAGTCTTAAAGCTATCGAGCTGAAACTTTGCACAGAGTCTTCTTTTTTCTGCACACTGCTAATATGTCGGAACCGACCGGATCGGATGACTATATCTTATAGCTGCCATAGGAACTATCGGTCGAAAAGTGGGTCTTTCTGAGAAAAACTTTTTTGTTTTTGGTGTAAACGCTTTCTGCTTCAGCAATTATTAGTTTTATACGCTTTTACACAGATTTGGAAGTTTTGGTCAAAATCGGACGACTATATCTTATAGCTGCCATAGGAACTATCGGTCGAAAAGTGGGTTTCAGTTAGGGATTTTGTTTGTTAGATGAAGGCAACAAAGGTGTGAATCACAAGGTTATTGAATTTCCAACAATTGTTGGAAATCATTTTTTGCTCGAAAACTATCGAAATTTCGTTCTAATTGAAAAGAACTACATTTCTATTTGTATTTTTATACTCTGTACCAAAGGTACACAGAGTATATTAAGTTTGTGCAGAAGTATGTAACAGGAAGAAGGAATCATTTCCGACCCTATAAAGTATATATATTCTTGATCAGCATCAACAGCCGAGTCGATATAGCCATGTCCGTCTATCCGTCTGTCCGTCTGTCTGTCCGTCTGTCCGTCTGTCCGTATGAACAAACAGATCTCGGAGATGGTAAGAGATAGAGGTTTGACATGTATTGGACAAATGCTTCTTATAGCTGCAGGCAGATCAAGTTTATTCTCAATTTTTGCCACGCCCCCTCCCGCCCCCGCAATTTGGAAAAAACGTTATATCTCCTACAGTTTTGAAGATTAACGATTCGTACCTTTTAGAGATAGTTAGTATTTAGCAAAATGTATCGATTTGCCAAAAAAATGATAAAGATCGGATCAGCGGTTCTCAAGTTATGACCAAAAATAAGTTCCCCCCCCCCCCCCCCTTCCACGCGCTCACAACCAACACCGCATTTTTATTCAACAACGTGTGAGTGAAAGAGAGAGAGAGAAACTTAGAGATGAGCGCAGCAGAAATGTTGCATTCAGCTCCTGCTCTTGGTACAGAGTATGACATAGTCGGGCTTGACCGACTTTCTCACTTGTTTCTTTTCAAAACATTGTACCTTATAGGTACTACCTACAAAGTCCAGCAAATGCAAGAGTAGCACATGTTAGCAAGTAATCTTTTAAAATTGTCAAAATCAAGGACTCTCTTGTAGATTTTTCGTTTCGCTCCACGAAAGACAGGTGTTGGCTACTAACGGCAGGTTTTACAAGTACTAACCAACCAAGCTTTTATGTAAAATAACAAAAGCTTTGTATTTAACAGCTAATTCTGCTGTAATTTTAACAAAAATGCGGGAATTAATTGAAAAGTACTTGTCAAAACGTATACTGAATGGCCGTTTCGCCCACTGTGTGCTAGCCCATTGTGCAGTGTGCAATGAGCAGTCTATTAAACCTGTTGGCGATGATACATAGAACAAAGATACAAAGGATTTTTATTAACTTAATTAATTTTCACTTGTGCTGCTCTTAAGCGCCTCCATTCAGTGTTCAAGCATTTCATCGGCAGCTGTCAGCAAGTCAAGCTCGCCAATTAACCACAAGGCAGTCAAGCAAGAAACTGTTCATTAATGACAAGCCGCCCATGTGGAAAAGGATAATTCGCATAAAGACGTCTCAAGTGCGACACCTTAAATCCAAAAATAAATTTAAAATGCAAATTACACGAATAAATAAGTAAAATTGTAAAATTAATAATGTGTAAAAGGATTTGTCGCGACAACAATCTGCCACCTCCTTCCCCTCTTACAACCAGCACACAAATTTGTGTGTCTCTCGCTGATAATCCTTTATTTTCGTTTTCAATTTTATTCGCAAAAGGCAAACACAAAGTGTTAAAAGTATTTTTCAGGCGGAAAATTCGCCGAGTGCCGAGAAAGTTTTCTCCACTGCAGAGAATAATCTTTAGCTCTCCTCTCCTCTAAAGTGGCTCTGACGCTGTTGTATGCATAATTTAGGGACAAGGCGCCGAAAACAGCAGTGGCAAGCGACAAAACTTGACTGCAATTTCAAATTGAAAAATTTTGCAAGAAAAACAAAAGAACGACGAGAAACTTACAAGTGCGAAAAGAAAAGAAATGGCAAGAAATCTGACTTTGCTGTCCCATGTCCTGCAATCTGCCTGCTCCGTTCGCCAAATGTTTATTGTCAAAAGTTAAAAGTTGAGCACAAGTGTTGAAAATCAGGAGAACAAGAATTGTTGCCAAATGTGGACACCAAGAATGGTTAAAAAATAAGTTTTTGTTTTGGAGGTTCAAATTTCTAGCGTACCAACAAAGCAACCAGTTTGGATCAGTGAAATAAATATTAAAAACATAACAAAATAACCTTACTTCATTACAAATATTGTAAGAGTTAAACACTGATAGAGTCCATCATGAATGGAGTCAGCCCCTTGCTCAGCCCTCACGTATAAAAAAATGTTTAGTCAAATCAAGGCAGAAATAGTATTGGTTCGAGTTAGTCAGCCCAAATTTCCAGTTGCTCCAAACCAACCAAGCTCAAATAGATGAAGCTTCAAACAGATCAAGCACCATTAGTTTCATAGGTCAATGTCACAAGGACTTCATGGTCGAACTTTGGGACTTTTCCAACCCATTTAAACAGTATCAAAGTGTTCAATAAAATCTGCTCATAATGCTCGTAAATGCCCCTATTTCACGAATTAGAATCTTCAGATTCGTGTGAAAAAGGTCGTACGAAGGTATCCAATGCAGCATTTTCAGTTGAGGGATTGATTGAACAGTGGAACACGTAAAGTAGCCTGGGAACGGGACCAATAAATTGTGAAACTAAAGGTATCAGGTAGCAACTCCTCATACTCAGTTTTTGTTGATCACGTCAGGCCAGCAACACACAGCTAAAACTTCTGATACTGGTTAAAAAGATGAGAGCTAAAATTTTGGAAAATTAACATAAGCTAAAAGGAGTCACCAAAATTTCCAGCAACCTTAGAAAACGCAATTAACAATAAATACAGGACCAAACGGACCACCCTGTAGAATATTTTAAGATTATAAATATATTGAGATGCTGACCAATAAAATGTGTACTTAATACTGGGTACCACATTTGACAGCACCCGCTATCGTTTCCACATAGACCATAAACTACAGTTAAAAATAGACCGAGCTGCGTTTGTAGTTTTACCAACGAAGGCACGGCTTATATTCCGCCTTTCTCTAATCTAGCATGGGTCGTACAGTTTTTGAACTGGAAATGCTTATCCAACCTTCAGTTAAAGCTGGTCCCTAAAACTTATATTTTCAACATAGCAGAGCGGAAAACAACTCGGCTATATTGTTATGCGAAAAAGTCATTTCCGAAAAGTATATCTAGGTAAGGTACACGAATTTGAAAATACCAAGTTAAGGTATAAGGTACATCAAATATGTATCTAGGTACAGTGGCGTACGCAGGGGGTGTTTTGGGGGTTGGAGAGAATTCACTTTTCACTTTTTTGACGGGTTTTGGCCTAAATTCATATAATTAGAAACATCTTGTCTTTCCTTTCATGCTCATGTGCTGTTAGAAAGTGTTTTTATTTATTTATGTGAAATACTGTGACGAAAGGAATTTTCTGTCGTTCTGCGTACTTAAAAAAAAAAAACAAATTGGCAGAGACGTGAGTTCTCGATCAGATATTTATATCTTGCTTCGAGTGCTTTTCTATCCAGTCTCGTGGTTCAAAGTGCTCCCTTACATCTAACCATTTACATGATCGGCCCTGAAATACCCTAATCCAAGTTTGGAGAGCGCCTAGGCTACAATTTTGTGGTTCAGAATAAGCCATCGTCCCTCCACTTGGAGTGAGCATCAAATCCCGTGGATAAGGGTCTGTTCACAAAACTAAGCTGGCACCTCATAGTATCGTTACAATTTTATTTAATTTTTATTGTGACAAGTTTTTATAATCTTAACCTAAGGTCTCACAAAGGCAAATAATTTGCCAATATTTTGACGTTAATTTGGCTAAAAAAGTCATATGTTGCAGGACTTAAAACTAAATCTGGGGGACCTTAAATTTAGTCTATTGATTCCGTCAAATTTTAAAAATTTTAATTCTTACAATGTTGAAAAAAAACCGATGCCCTGAGAATGCTATTTTGCCGCCTCTAATGCTTAGGTTCAAACTCTGTCGTCATCATTTTCTCATACGTGAAATCGTGTTTTCCTTTATCAAAGGAAACCTCCAAGTTGGGATGTTGCAAGTACTTTATTGCCTACAAAAACAATATAATTAATTTGCGAGATCCAAAAACTAGATAATATATACTCACCCAATCCCATGGGCTAATCACATTAAAAAAACGCAAACTTATAGGTTTACTACGTCCTTGCAGAGCCCTCTCCATGCTATTCTTGTCGAATTCCGATTTCTCGTAATCAACAATCAAAACATTCAAAACTTTAAGATGTGGCACCTTGGCAATAATGTCCCAAAGTGTGTCGAAACTATAACAATCCCTACCCCTTATGAGATCGAGCTTCTCTAGGCGAGGCAAACATGTAAGAGTTGATCCCAAACTCGTAGTTAATCGAAAATCCACTTCGGCAAAGATTTTTAGTGTTCGTAGATTCGGAAGTCGCAACAAAGTTTCAGTTCTAACTGACTGATGTTCAGGAAATGAAGCCGTGACCACATCATGGCCACGTATTTTGGCAATTTCTTCCATAAACCAATTTTCAAACTGACCAGGTATCCATAGCTTACGCAGCTTGGGCAATCCAATGAGTAGTTTTCTTATATGAAGTTGGGTGAGCCAGCGTTGTTCCCAATTTAATTCTGTCAGTTGCTTTAGTTTGAGTATATTTGCAATCGCATAATCTTGTTCAAATAAAAAATCCCCAAGGCTCAGTTTCTTCAGGTTTATGAGATTATCACATATATTTTCAAGGTAATCTTTCAATTCAGGTAGAAACGAAAGCAGGTCAAGTTCTCGCAACTGCGTCAAATTGCCAATTAATAGACCATCTGCTTCGCCGCGCAGGACGAGCTTGGTTAAGGATGGAAAATACTTGACCAAAATTTCTTCGTCCTCGTAGCAATCGACTGAACAGTGCAATTCATGGCAATTGGGAAAATGGTAAGTAGGAGATATTTCTTCTAACAAGAATTTGCTGATAACCAGCACTTTGCAAGTTTCATTAATGCTCGCCAAATAGTCATTTAATTGCTCGGGTCTGCAGTTCCACCAAACAAATATGTCATCCAAGTTGTGTACGTTTGAATGCCTCCAGGCAATGCCAACAGATGAATGCAGGCGAGTTCCTCGTTCTGTTGCCCACCGAAGCTCTACTTGATCCTCGACATCCAAATACTCGACAACTTTTCTAAAAGGGATTAAAGATGGATTAATACTGAGTAAATGCAAAAGATGCAATGGGAAGGACGCTCAAATAAAAGAGCATCTGCTGGCACCAGCACTCTTATCCTTTTCCCTCATTTTGTTGCCATAAACACTTACATCAGGCAATCATTATTGAGATTACAAATGGTCGTCATAATCAAAATAATAATTCAATTTATATGCAATTTTCTATTGAGCCCATTTCTGTTAGTGATAGTGAGTTTTACATTCTAGCGCAGCCGATAAATATTGCCAGTGGGCCGACATATGCACTAGTTCCGTTCTGAACAAGTTCGATTACAGAAGTTATGGTGACTGGTTCATAACTGAAGCATGAATTAGTTAAATTTGTTCTTGACATATTTTTGTGTTCGACATTTTGTTCGCAAAATATAGAAATGTTTTTATCTCAATGGATGAGAACATTTGCACGCACATCACTTTAGACTGAACACTTAGCCAATTAAGCAATGAATTGTTTTTGGAAAAACTTTTATATGTCCCCAAATTTATCAAATGAAGTTAGTGAAATACGTTCCCACCCGGTTAGTGAACAAATTAATTCTTGTACGGCGAACAAATTTGTGTGCGAATACACCGAGAAAAAAATTATATTTTCCATAACAATTTTACTCCGATATGAAAATATATCAAATATATATGGGCATTTCCATGACGTCGAACGGGACAATCGTACGCATTTAAGCATTAAAAAATAGTCAAAATAAAACGGATTTTTATTTTCACAAATGGCTCAACTAATAACTAATCAATAGCCCTACAATTGATGCAAGAAATTGAAAAATTTTTGGTTTCAAGATAATTCCAAATAAACATGACATTCGCACGGGAAAAAAATAGAAGTGGTTTTCGCGGGAAAACATTCAACCATTCAAACGCCGATTTCAGCGAATCCTGAGGGCAATATATTAATGCGATAAATATTAGAATGTAGTGCATTGATGTCTCTTTAAAATGGTTTCTATTTCACCCAAAAAATAATTTACAGTTTTTTCAAGATGTAAGCTTAAGCATATTCGCACGGGACAGTTTTCCCCATCAGTATATTTATGTGGTTTCTGCTATAATGCGAAGCAAAACTTACAGTAAATTATATTGACATAGTTTCTTATGCATTCATATATACCCCTTTGAACCATCAGAAAGAGTTTATATAGCGAAAGTACATGTAATCTCAAGTCACTTTTTTCCAAAAAACTAAGCAATTTTAATGTCAAAACGAGCAAAATTACGCTAGCCCGGCCGTGAAACCGAATATATCTAATTGGGTTATTAGTAAATGTAAGATTAGCTTACATAAGTTTAATTTGGCTGTTTTCCTGTAAAAATTCGATAAAATGTAGTGTTTCTAACCAGTTTTAATTTTTTGGCCCCGGTTGACCTTTTGGTTGAAATGCCCATATGTTAAACATTTCAAATCGGGGTGTATATCCAAATATTCTAGGATGAGTTTATTTAAAAGAATCCTAAAAATGTCTTTTGCCAGTACTTAAATTTACAATCGGATTTATCGTCATAAACAGGTTCGCTCGTACCGGGCGTCCTATGACACCAACTCTTTTTAATTCTGTTTATTGTTTTTGTATATGGGGATTTGGCTCACTGCTCAAAAACTGTTCAATGTTCACTTCTCTGAGAAATTCATTAAAAGTATCCTTTTGGATTGTCTCAGCGCAGTGACATGCGAATTTACTTCTGAGTACTTTTGCCTCAGCGCGTCACAGATAACATTCTCATGGTATAACGCTATGTAATTGAAAATGTATAAAGACAAGACCCAAAACTGTTTATTTGTTTTGAACTTAATACTTATCGATTTACACGCCGCCGATAAGCGAGATTAAAATCAGGGCTGAGCACGAGTGGTTTGCAGAGTCGTGCTGGTTCAACAGTTCAAAGGGTTTAGGAAGTGAGCGACTCCAGACAAACAAGTCAAAGGCTGAAAACTTCAATTATGAACTCTAGAATTGGCGGTGTGGGAAAAAATTCTCTTACGCCTTAATACACAATATATAAAAACATTACACCAAACTAGAGATGAGACCAAGTTTCACCTTTTTAGGGATTAGGGCACAGACGAGAACGGGCTCTCAAATAGTGGGCGTGTGAATCACAAGACGGTACTACTAATCCCAAGGGGCTGGCCGAAATTTTCAGGTATATTTGTTTTTGGTGTTTTGCGGCTACTCTAAAAAAATGCACTACTGCCACCTCTAGCGCTTCGTTTTTTTTATTTTACTTTTAATTTTTCAGTTATATTTAATTTTTCCTCAGATGCCCCGAAACGATTAGTTGCGTTTCCAGCCGCGCCGGGTTCAGCGACGGAAACGCTTGAGAGCAAGACCGCCGTCCATTTACTGAATGTTCCTGCTGGCGTTTCTGTCCCTGAGACAGCAAGCTCAAATCAACAGGATGCTGGAGGTGGCCTAAGTACATTGCAAGAACAAGCAAATGGAAATTCGTTCTTCAGATCTCTTTGAGCTCCCAACGAGAAGTACTTAATGGAGCGCATGGCCGTCTTATATAGAGGACGCTCACTTTCTAGCTCACGCAATGCCGAGCCAATGTCCTAATGCGTTCTTATACTCGATCCAATGGAGTTAGGCCCCTGGATTGAAATAAATATCCGATACCTGTTTATATTTTAGCGGTGGATTAGGCTAATTGCTGTCCAGGCTGAAAAAATTCAAAATTGAAAATTCTTGTTCCCCATTTATAACAGGTAACGACAGATGTTCCTAATCGTGTAGTACCTGTAGTTAAACTGTTAAAACTATAATATTTTACCTGTTCTCTCAGGTAGATTCAGTTTTGGCTAGTGTTTTTTGGGCATATAAGACAGAACCCTTTGACAAATTGGTTTAGTTACAATAAGTTCTTCATCATGAAGTCACATATAATTCGCACAATATATTTTTATTTGTTACATTTGCATTTGTCGTACGGCAACTTGTCCGTAAGGACTCAAAAGTCACATGTGGCTGAATTTGAGGGAGTTTCGGCCTTATTTAATGACATGGCGTCTTCACCAATTGAAGGATATAACTACAACTGGAAGGTCGTTACGTTTGCTGATCAATCGGGCTTGAATTGCACTGTACTATATCTGGATCATTGCATATCCTGGAATAAATGTCGCCAGACTTGCTTCAAAGCTGGAGCCACTAGCTGTAGATGGTTTCACGATGGCTGCTGTCAATGTGTGGGTGCGCAGTGCATGAATTATGGGATTAATGAGAGTTTATGTCGAGAGTGCCCAGAGAACGGATCTGATGTTGAAGATGAGGATGTGGAAGAGGAAAATGTACTGTAAGAAAGTGGTTTTAATAAATTTAAATATTAGCATTTGTTTAAATAAAATTGGAGGGGGGAAATGTTAAAAATTGGATCTGCTTGTAATCAATAGCTATCGATTGTTATCGCCTTTCTCTTGCCTGCAAGATTTCCCTCCCAGGTGAAGGAGCTTTACAACAAAGCCGAAATGGAAATCTGCTCCAGCAAGGAGTTGAGCGTGATAAGGAGATCATTTAGCCATCAATTCGGTGTGTGTCAGCATTGCCATGACGCGGGCGGACGAGATTGAATGTCTTAAAACAGTTATCTTTGTTTTGGTTTTTAGGCAGAAATATTTTTTATTTGAAGCCGTTTAGTCCCTACAACAGAGACTTACACTGTTTCACAAATATATAAATAAGTATTCTCACAAACATGATCATTTAATCCTGGATAGCCTTTATAATAAGCCACTTGATCACAATGCTCTATACCCCCCATATTATTTGGCTCGTATGGATACCAAATGTTTGAGATTATGGGTTTCGCATTGGTGAACCAAACGTGAGTTCCATTTTTGGCCAAGTCAGTGCCAGAGGTCCAATATGAACCATTCAAATTCATATTTGTGAGAAAACCCGTAATAGCATTCCATTCTTCAGTTGTATCAAATGTGACTAGCTCAGCGCCCATTTGATGACATCTTTGAGAGGCATTAAACCAATTTACCTTCAATTTAGTTTCAATGTGATAGAATTTGTTGCCAAATTTAATAAGAACTGCATTGTCCGCAAAATCTATAATTTACAAATAAAATAAATAACTCTTTTAATTGGCAACCATTTTGAATATACTTACCATTCGTAGGATTAGGTTTTATCAACAGAGCCGACGTAAAGGCAAAGAAGCCAAGGCAGATGTATAGTAAAGTGCTACTGGCAAACATTATTTTCGTTCTGATTGATATTCCATTCATTAATGTTACTCTTATAGGCGCAATATCTCATGTACTTCTGCTTTTTGTATGTACTTTGTCTGCACAGCCATTTCCATTTTAAATTTATGAATTTGTGGACTCAACTTGAGTACTTTGACTTAAGTTGTAACTTCTTGGAAATTGTAAAAACTGATAACGATTAGTCATAAATTTATTCTAAAATATTAATGTATATTTTGGAGAAGGTGGAAGGTTGCAATTTGTACTCACATGTATAAATAAGAATTCATGCAAGAGTGGGACTGCTCAACAAGAATATTATTATAAGAGTTAATAAAGATAAGCAGGCCTGTTCCTGTTCATGCGGAATCGGAATTTTAAAAACCCACTGTGTTATTCAACTCTTAACTTTGAAATCCCAATTACCTTCAATCGATCCTCTGGATGGCAAAAAGATTCCACCGAGTTTTTTACTGTTACCAATTCCGATTTTTACGAGGGCCCGCTTTTTAAGCTTAAGTCGCTCCTCCCTTCAGAACAATATCTACTGATTCGCTCTTTTCTCCAAGGGCGAGAAAGCAGACGACGAATTTCGTGAGCTCATTTCACCTGGCGATGGACTGCGCTATTTGGCTTCAGGATCCAGCATGACATCCCTCTCATACGAGTTTAGAATGTCAAAGGCAACAATTTGTGGAAAATTCCGGAAACATGCGATGCAATTAAAAAACGTAATGGAGACGTGTATTTAAAAGTGAACATAGATCTACTTGTCACATAAACTAACAAATAACAGCGTAAAATCGATTACTATCTGACACATAGCTGGGAGAACAGAAATCGGCCCTTAGACTGTTTCACAAATATATAAGAAAGATTTCTCACAAAGATAATCATTTAATCCTGGCAAGTTACCATGATAGCCCATGAGATCACAATGCTCTGAACCTCCATAATTATTAGGCTCTCCTGGTAACCAAAAGTTCGAGTTCATGGGTTTGGCATTGCTGAACCAAACGTGAGTTCCATGTTTGGCCAAGTCAGTGCCAGAAGTCCAATATGTTCCTTTTAAATTCATATTTGTGAGAAAACCTGTAATAGCATTCCATTCCTCAGTTGTGTCAAATGTGACTAGCTCAGTGCCCATTTGATGACATCTTTGAGCGGCATCGAACCAATTTACCGACAATTTAGTTTCAATGTGGTAGAATTTGTGGCCAAATTTAATAAGAACTATATTGTTTGCAGGATCTATAATGTATAATGTGTAAATAACTCTTCAGTAGTTAACTATTTGGAATGGACTTACCATCCCTTGGAATAGGTTTAATCAACGCAGCCGACGTTATGGCAAAGAAGAGGTATAGTAAAGTGCAACGTGCAAACATTATGTTGGTTCTGATTGACGCTCAATTCCTGAACGTAACTTTTATAGTCGAAATATCTCAAGTATTTCTGATTATTGTATGTACTCTTCCTTGAGTTCAAGTGCTTGGACCCTTAACCAAGCTGTACGCAACCAGTACGAGTCTCAACTTGGGTACATGTTTGACTTAAGTGGTAATTTCTTATGCTTGATTTGGCAAAACATGTCCACTATTTCGACAGTTAAAATGTTTATATCTTGGTGAAAGTTTTCCAGCTTTAGCCTTTTGAGTTTCTGTGCTTATTGCAGGCAGCTAAGGCGAGGGAGACAGTGCGGGCGCGCGTATGTGTGTGCGCGTGTGTATATTTGCATTTGTGTATGTGTGAGTGTTTGCATGTGTGTCTCAATTGTACAGGGTATTTTGAAGTCGGTCTACTCGACTGCAACGCTCTTACTTGTTCTAGTTATATATTGGTTGTATTCAGCGATAGAGTCAAGTACATCTGATTATTGTATATACTTTCGCTGCATAGCCATTTCCATTTCAAGTTCGTACATTATGGTCTTAACTTGAGTACCTATTTGAATTAAGTAATGATTTCTTAGAAATTTTAAAAACTGATAACGATTAGTCATAAAGTTATTTTAAGAGATTATTTATATTTCGAACCGTTAGATGACAAAATGGTTCAAAGCTAAGATTAACGTGAAGATATAATTGTCGAGTGATAAACAGAAGGAAATCGGTCCAAAAATATCGCGAAATTGCAATTTTAAAATGAGTAAAGAATATCGTGAAGATTTAAAAGCAGGGAATCAAACCAAAACAAATTTTTGTTCCGGTTCTGTAAATTATCGGTAGGTTCTGGTTTAATTTTATTATATTTCGTTTCTGTCGTGAAAACAAGTTTTTTTTTTTAAAAACCGGAAAAAAAGGAATAAAACCGGAAAAATAAAAAACAATTTTAAAACTTAGTTCCAAATTAAGTGGGTAAGCAAGCTATTAACATGTTTGGTACATAAATGATCGATTCCATTCGCGTGTGATGACTAAAATAACATTTAATTAACAATGTCTTCACCAAACTTAACTTTACTCAAACACAAAGAAATGAGTTACAAAAAATGAAAATTAATGATTAATTTTTAGAAGCATAATAGCGGTCAATGTATTTCCGTCTTCTGATTTCTTAGCAGTGACAAAATAAGCTTCACACCGAAAAATAACACAGTGTTACAGCCAAAATATACTTTCGAAATGACCTAGCACACGCTGTAGAGCAGGTCGAGTATAGCATTTCCTCATACTTGGTTTTTTCCTAACACCCCCAAAATCTGAAGTTATGGCCCAAAAACCGCTTTTTGCTTTTTTACCTCACTTAAATAGATATAACTCGCGAATGGACCGTCTGATTGCTCATAACCGTATCAATTCCGATAGCCACGAGAGGGATCTAAAACATTATAATCAATGGTTTGACTAATTTAACGCGATGGCTGAGAAATGCGGCTTACAGATCAGGCATTTTCAACTTTTTTTGAGAAATTTGTACTTTGACCATCACTGGTTTAACTATTTTATTCTATGCGATTTTTCCTTAAAGTTTGTTATAAAAGCCCATTTAATTCTCCGTCGAACGGTTGTTGTCCCAATGAATTTGGATACCGTTTAACGAAGTTATGCGCGATTTTCTGAGTACACATCGACAATCTAGTATTTTTTTTTAGTGTGCTAACATATTTATGTTTGCTTTCACATAATTGCCCCTAAAAGTAAACTGAGTTTTGATTTGGCGCCAGATTCAAATAATATTTTTAAATACTTAAAATGCAAATATATATAAACTTCCATGTATCAAAATTTTTTCGCAAATATTAACGGTCTTTGAATACTGTTATCTAGCTTAAAAATAAATTGAGCTATACTGAGTAGATGTGGGCTGCAAGTGGATGTTATTATTTTTTAATGAGCTGAAATTGGCATATTAAACAAAAGAGCCGTGCACAGCAAGAATCGTATACAGGTAGGCACCGTTAAGGCTTGTGAAAAGCAGATTGCTTTCGTGGCACAAGCCTTGGCCACGCCTGGACATATCTGGTCTAATGCAGAGAATTTAGCTGCGGGTTCTATTTAATGATAAACCTAAGAAATTACTTTTCAAGTCCACAAACAAGGCCCAATGATAACTGTCTAACCACGATTGTAGAGAACCGCGAAAAAATACCATGGATGACCAATGATGAAGAATATAAAAATCACTATAACAGGATGGGCGCACCATTAAATACCAAATAAAAACCAAAGTGGACCAAGTAAAAATGAGAAGAAAGTGACATCAGCTTGCACTTAAGCAGCAATGGGTAATGCATAGCCCGCTTGGGCCGCGACGCCCGGCCCGTTATCCTGTCTAAAAACTCAGCGCATAAATTGCGTTCTTTTGAGGCGAGGACCCGCACAAGCTGACGTCGCAACAAGTGTAATTGGCTCGATTTGAAGTGAGTTAAAACAAATAAATCCAAGAGTGTCGACGTCACCCGCATAAGCACACAGCGCAGCAAGTGCAGTATGGGCGACTTTAACTCGCTTATAAGTATATGTACTTTCAATGGTTGACAAAATGTATTCAACAGTTTCCTTTTTAAAAGTAAAGATGTTAATAATACTTCGCCAGTCTTCAGCAATTTAGCAGGAGTTATAGCAGCACCAGCTGCTTCGTGGATTTTTGGGATTCTTTTTTGGCCCGAAATTTATATCACATATGCCTGACGATCTCGACCACTGCTATTACTGCCCGACAGTCGCTTCTGTTCCGTGCGAGCTTGCGACAGTTGTTCACAACAAGGTTGGGGTTGGCAATGCCAGCCGCCTACGTCTTGTACGCCCTATTTGCTGGATCTTCTTTATCTACCCGGGTAACATGTCCTATCCAGCGCAGTCTCTGTTGATTTATGCGTTTGACTAGAGTAGGATCCCCATTGAGCGCCTACTGTTCGAGATTCATTCGGGTGCGGAGTCCATCAACTTCCATCTCCAACTTTTAAAGGTTATAAATAAAATAATAACAAATAATTCTCTCTCGAAGACGCCGATCGCCGCCTCATACGTTGCTGTTAAAATCCATGCTTCTGCACCGCGTTTCAGGACTGGGTTTTTATTTGGTATTTAATGGTTCGTCCATCCTGTTATAGTGGTTTTTATATTCTTCATCATTGGTCATCCATGGTATTTTTTCGCGGTTCTCTACAATCGTGGTTAGACAGTTATCATTGGGCCTTGTTTGTGGACTTGAAAAGTAATTTCTTAGGTTTATCATTAAATAGAACCCGCAGCTAAATTCTCTGCATTAGACCAGATATGTCCAGGCGTGGCCAAGGCTTGTGCCACGAAAGCAATCTGCTTTTCACAAGCCTTAACGGTGCCTACCTGTATACGATTCTTGCTGTGCACGGCTCTTTTGTTTAATATGCCAATTTCAGCTCATTAAAAAATAATAACATCCACTTGCAGCCCACATCTACTCAGTATAGCTCAATTTATTTTTAAGCTAGATAACAGTATTCAAAGACCGTTAATATTTGCGAAAAAATTTTGATACATGGAAGTTTATATATATTTGCATTTTAAGTATTTAAAAATATTATTTGAATCTGGCGCCAAATCAAAACTCAGTTTACTTTTAGGGGCAATTATGTGAAAGCAAACATTAATATGTTAGCACACTAAAAAAAAATACTAGATTGTCGATGTGTACTCAGAAAATCGCGCATAACTTCGTTAAACGGTATCCAAATTCATTGGGACAACAACCGTTCGACGGAGAATTAAATGGGCTTTTATAACAAACTTTAAGGAAAAATCGCATAGAATAAAATAGTTAAACCAGTGATGGTCAAAGTACAAATTTCTCAAAAAAGTTGAAAATGCCTGATCTGTAAGCCGCATTTCTCAGCCATCGCGTTAAATTAGTCAAACCATTGATTATAATGTTTTAGATCCCTCTCGTGGCTATCGGAATTGATACGGTTATGAGCAATCAGACGGTCCATTCGCGAGTTATATCTATTTAAGTGAGGTAAAAAAGCAAAAAGCGGTTTTTGGGTCATATCTTCAGATTTTGGGGGTGTTAGGAAAAAACCAAGTATGAGGAAATGCTATACTCGACCTGCCCAACAATATGTACTGGGTCTCGTGAAAAGTATGTGCAAATTTTTTTTTTTTGTAACACTGTGTAATTGTTCTACGTTCCGTTCTGATAGCGGGTTAATAAAATTCACAACCCAGTAGAATTTGGAGGAATCCGAGGTCGGTCATCAGGTTAACAGCTTTCCATCAACCGACGCATCTCGAATAGTCTGTTTGTTAATTGTCACCCTAATGCTGTGCTTAAGCAATTCATCAATGCATCGGAAACTAGCAGTTTTCTTTTTTTTTTTGCTTCATTGGCGTAGGTAGCCGTTCTAAATTTAGCGATGACAAAATGACTTAGCGGCAGCTAAAAAAATTAAAAAAAAAAATACCTCAGAACTGAGTGGTCCAAAACATCACGAAATTGGCCAAATTCAAGTGTGTTCAGATTGTCAGAAAGACGGTTATATCGACGGGTAAATAGAAGCTGTAGAAATTTTCAAAATTTGTATAATTAGTTTAGATTATCATGAAGACGTGTAAAAAAGACGAAAGGGCAAAAATTACACAATTTTCGTATGAGTTTTGTTGATCATGAACACGGGTAAAAAGATGGATGGTGAATATATAAAGGACCACAAAATCGAGAAATTTGGATAATCATGAAGATTTTATAGATGGCAATTGCAATTTAAACTTCACTTCTTCGTTTTGTGTTGAAATTCGAGCTCTGCATATTTTATGTTTGTAGAAGAATAACATCATTTCATCTCTTAAAACTTTACAATTTGATTATCCGTTTTTTATTTTATAAATATTTTGTGTTAAAGGGCAAAGATCTACGACGAACATAAAAGTTTCATTTGATAAGACAATCTCTTTGCTTGATTAATTCAATTTTATTATATATTTGGTTATTTGTTTGCCTTCAGAAAACTTGAAGCACTAGAACGCGACAAAAACGGTAGTACTTTTTGGACTAAGTCTAGAAATATACAGAAATGTGAGAGTTGTGGAATATTTTCTTTTGAGTACACTTTTGACTTTTTTGTGTTTGAATTGTTTAAAGTGGCAGTACTGCAATTGAACTCTCTATATTATTGTTCATGGAAGAGTGGGTCTGCTCAACAAGAAAATGATTAAAAAGGTTACATAAAGATAAGGGGTCTTGATTTACAGTTGTGTCTAAAGTTATAGTTCGATTGCATTTCAAAAGCTCATAATCCCAACCTACGAGATCCTTTAATGGCCATTTTAGTTAATGAACTTAATTAGAAATCAGCTCGAGTCCTTAAAAAAAAAGATTTTTCTTTCCAAAAATTCAGTGAACCACAATCCTTTCTATGTAGTCTACAACTAAAGCTAAGGTCCCACAGGCAAACAAAATTTGAACACATTGTGCATTGGCTGGCCCAACCAAAAAATATAATTATGACATACATTTAGTCCAACGTTTTTTTTTAAATTTGTTCTATTTTGTGCTATTTCAAGATTAGTTTATGCAATAGAAAGCACGTTTACGCTCAGAACTTCTTGTATCTCGGGCGTCCCAGGACAATCACCCTTTTTTTTGCTGCAATCGTGATAATCCACAAGAAGGGCAACGAATTAGTCTACTCCTAATTTTCTCCAAAATATTTTAAAGAATATTCCTTATTCCCATTCCATAGACTCACAAACCATATTTTAAAATATTTTTTCAATACTGCTCAGCAGTCTTTTAGAACATAAGACAGGCGTTCCCTTTCCCCATGTCCCTCCTCCCTTCAGAACAATATCTATTTATTCGGTCCTGTCAGGCGAGCGATCAAGCATCCGTCCCATTCGTTCTCGGACTGGTATTATATTTACTTTCTGTTCACCTCGGATCTGTCGTATCCGCATTTCTTGCTAAGGTCCAGCAGCTCTGAATTGCTTTGGTCGTTGGGCGAACCGCTGGAATATTGCCATTAATCGTTCAAAAAGTCAACACTGCACATTGCTAGAGTGCTACTTCTAGGGTCAAGAGTCCTGGGGGATACCGCATGCTCCACCACACTCAAGAAACTAGAATCTTTTATAAGCAGAGTACTCTATCGCATCGCGGATGCTTCCTGTTGTGACAGGCCCATTTCGCCATTATGCGCCCAAATCAATAGACTTGCCTCGGAGTTAACTACAAATAGTCCTAGAAGAAGCCTTAATGGACTACTCTGATTTCTGGTTCCACGGTCCTACCAATATTTGAACGCTGCTGGTTTTAGGAACAGTCCAAGTCCTTTATTATATTTCTTGTTAACTATTTATATATAAATACAGTTCTATATGCTTAATATTTTCTTAGTTATCATTTTATTGTTCCAGTTATCTAGGTTTTATTGAAATCGGCAAGATGTAGGCAACTCACATATATAACGACTTCTGACATCACAACGATAATCGTTTAATCCTAGTTTGTCTCTTGTATATCTCAATTCATCGCAGTGTTCCCTTCCCTTGTCGTTATTTGGCTCACCACTGTGCCAAATTGTTAAATCAATGGAATGGCCATTAGAAAACCAAATATGTCGACCAGTTTTCTGCAAGTCAGTGCCAGAGGTCCAATAGTCATAAAGTAGGGCATTTCTACGAAGATACTTAGTAATTGCATCAAATTCCTCAGCTCTATTGAAGGTGATTAAATCGGCTCCCATTTGACGGCAAGCCTGATAGGCCTCAAACCAGTTTTTCTCCATTCCAATTTCAAAGTAATAATATTTGGAGCCAATTTTGGTAAATCCACGATCATAACGCAATGTTTTCTCTGATAGATCTTTAAAAGAAGGTAAATATTTTTTGATTGAGCATTTTTTGTGTATTTGACCAGAAGCTTACCATTTTTAGGACTGGGTTTTAGTTCCAAAGCCCAGGTAAGGGACAATAGGAACATAAAGTAGAATATGGAAGTGTAACTGTGAAACATTTTGTTTAAACTGATTCACTTTGAACGAATTGTTGCCCTTTTATAGGTGTTTGCAAGTGTTTACTTCCTTTTGAAGAGATAAATGGGAATATTAAAACCAATTGAAATAAGCTGAAGTATTTGTTACTCAATTTTATTGACTTTGGCCACACCACAGCAATAATACAGCATTCTCATACCACACTTCCTTCACTTCATGCTGCCCCGCCTTCTCCCCCTTCTCGCCATCCATTTCACTGAGTAATGTCTCATTCATGTGGCCATCGTTAGTAACAAAATGATATTGGCCAGAACTTGTGGCCAAGATGGGTAGACTAGGATGAAAACTTAAGCCATTACAGCAATCCTTATGTATGGGTAGTGCAAAGGTGGGCTCCGGTTCTCCATTAGCTTCTAGTTGCCAAAAGTTCACCATTCCACGGGTGTCTCCACTGCCCAACCAAGATTGATTGGAATTCAAATCAAATTGTATGCGCTGATTGGACTCCACTTGACGTTGATACTCTCTGAGTGGTTTCTTATAGTTTCTCATATCCCATTGCAGTAATTTGGAACACTTGCGAGCACCACTAAACAAGTGCCAATCTCCAGAGCCCGAGGGGGAATATTTCAGTTGGGTGATGCCCGCCTGGTGGCCGCCCAGTGTAAAGAGTGGTCCCTGCTTGGGGCTGCAGCGTAAATCAAAATGCTGAATATAGCCATGCCAATTGCCACAGGTTAGGGTATTCGGATGATCTGTAGTCTGAGCTATGCAGGAAATGGCAAATTTCACTGGATACTCATCATAGATGCGGCCAGGTCTGCAAATGGTGTTGGTTAAAAGATGTGTAAACCAAAGGAAAGACAGTCTCACCTGCTGGTGTCAAAGATCTTGATGGAACGCTTATAGCCCGCATAGATTTTCTCAGCATCATGGGAGAATGCCAAAGAAATGGCGGCTACCACCTCATCTACTTCATCGTAGCCAACATAACTGCAACGCAAGTTGCCGTCGAATGCATCCCACATGTGTATGGGCTCGTGTTGACGAGTGGCCAGCCAGCTAAATCAGAAGAAGCATTTAGTAGGCTTAACAAAACCCAAATACTTCGACTCACCAACAAGTCTCCGGCTGCTGGCTGTTCATTTGTGGATACCAAACGCAATCATAAACAGTTCCACCCTCAGGCACATGGACAGCACTGTTTAATTTGGTTAGACCACGTTGCGGCGCTATATTGGTGGCTCCATACAAGTCCAAAGGCAATTCCATTACATGCATGCCATCCTGATGCACCGGCACCAGCAGACAGGTGCCATCTGGTGACCAGTAACAGCCTTTTGTGTAATGCTGTGCCTGCACCGATGAACTCCAGCAACGCCGGCCCAGTTCTAAAAGCTCCTTCTTAAAATACTCGTGCACGGGTGTGACTATATCTGCGGGTGTAGCTGTCTGTTCGTCCTGCGCCTCATCCATGGTGTCCTCTATGCTGAGGACACTATCCTCTACTGCGGATTGCTCCTCCATAGTAGTCTCCATGCGGTTCTGCTCATTAAGGGACATTTCCGTGAGCACACCACGAGAGGAGCGTACTGCAGCCGCAGTGTTGGTGTTCTTTTTCAGCTGATGCAGCTCGGCGTCGGTCAAACTGAAACTGAGATTAGGCAGCGAAGGAGCCACGGAATTCCTATCAACCTCTACACTAGGCCGACTGATTTCTAAGGTGCTGCTATTAAAGCTGACATTCTGATTCAACAACGAGGTCTGATTCAGCTCCTCCATATCAACGCTGAGATTAGGCGCCACTGCTGTGGAATATGCAAATGGTTGTAAATATAGTAAAACACATAGGATTTTACTTACAATCATCCATTTTGTCTTTAGCCGCTTGAAATTTGGTGTGACCGTAGGTGGGGGAAAGACCAAATTTTTGGGCAAAGAAGAAGGATGGCCACCTTGTCGATAGCTATCGATAATTAACAGTGATATTGCTTATGTTAATGTTAGACATAACAGTGGAAATGTTAAGCGGCGGGTAAATTTAAAAATAAATTTAAAGTTTTAATTCAAAATTGGGAAAAAATTGTCTAAATTTATGTAATTTTGGCCTTAAAGCAATGTTTAAATTACCTAAAAGCTTAAGGTCATGAGCAACCTTAAAGTAAAGATGAGAAGTCCTTGGCGCCATTTTGAGGTCAAATCGCCATGATTTTTAGGTAATTTTCGGTGGTTTAAGGTAATTTATTTTTTTGGGTGTCAGTTAAAATTTTTTTTTCTCAACTTACTTTTTCTTATTTTGCTCTTCCTCTTAGTTTCGCCAACTTTTAATAAAATATAAGCATATACATTTTTTTTATATTTATTTATGGTATTTAAATTATTCAAACAAGTATGCCCTGATTTTACTCTCAAATCGAAATGTCAAATGCCAACAGCTTGTACCCAAATGGGTTCAGCAAAATGTTCATTCGTTTTCTGACTATCAAACCTTTCGTTTCGACTGGCTTCTAAATTCCTAGTAAAAAATTTTAAAATAAATTTTTTCTTCAAAATTTACCAAAAAAAGTGAGTAAAAAAATATATGGTAAGAAAAACCCCTTATCCCTTTCGTTGCAGCACTTAAAAATTCAAGATGTGCGACCCCTGTTGTGGACCCTTCGAGGTAAGTTTTAATTCGCGAACACACGCACTTGCACCGCTTTGTGAGAGGTTACACGTAACGCCCCATCATTCTGTAGTGTACCCCTAAATGTTATACTTCGTCCCAATTGGAAGCGCTGCCACAATGTGCTCCACGCATACCTCCACCGTTTCCGAAATGCATAACGGTGCAGCAGCCTCCGCGTTTGATATGTAAGAAACGGGTAGTCTTCACTGAAAAGATCATACCCGAGCCCATGGTGGTGAACCGTTGTCGTCAAGTCACCATACCAAAAGTGGTTGATACCACTAGGGTGATTAAGGTACCAAAACTGATTTGGGTAACGCAGATGGTACGCGAACCAAGGGTCATTTATTACCCATCAATGATACCCGATCCGTATGTTGTGTGCTATCCGAAACGGATTTGTGAACCACGTGAAGTATGCCAATCGATATTGTGCCAACCCAAGCCGCAGACTATTGATATACCACCGCCGCGAGAATACTGCTGCTATCCAAATGGACCGATCAACTATAAGCCAAGTGCGGCCTGTCCACCTTGTCCCATAGGACCGTGTGCTCCTTGTGATCCTTGCTGCCCGTTGCCCTGCTTTGGCCCAAATCAATATCCAGTGGCTGAGGGAAGGTGTGGACCCTGTGGGCCTTGTGGACCTTGTGGGACCTAGTGGTCCCTGTGGGCCTTGTTAATCCTTTCCTGCCTTCCATGTCTTCTCTTCGTTTATTCTGCAGTACACATTCAAATGTTAGACCCTTTTTTAAGAGAATCTTCAGTTTCCTTCATGGATCCTCCAGCTATCCTCGTGGTATATCAAGGTGAGCAACATGAATTTGCATTGTCTTGATTCGTATCAAGGCGACGCAAACTTGTCGTGTTGCTCGCCTTGATATGCTTTCCATAGGCAACCTCCTTTCCATCCCTCACATCATCCACCTACTTCTCTTATTCACCTGACTAATCTCCCTCTTTCCCTTTCACCCTTCTAGCCCCGTTGCTCTCGCAGTCGTGAGCTGCGTTGCGGCATCATGTACACCACCTGTGACTGTGTGAAGCGCAACGGCCTGCAGGATAAATGCCCGCGATCGGCTTGTCAGGGACGACCACCATGCATGTGCTTCCCGTTCCCTACATGCGGACCAGCTGCCTTCCCATTACGCTTGGCCAACATGACAATGGGAGTGAACAATAAGCGCATGCGTTGTGCCGCAACAGGTGCCTCCTGCGGTGGATCGAACGGTGGTGGTGGTAGCGGTGGTGCTCGCGCCTGCGGTGGTGGTGGTTGCTGCGGTGGTCCATGTAATGATCAACCCTGCTGTGGCCCGCACAGTCCGCCTTGTGGTGCCCCTGCGCCCATACCTTGCTCTCCGGTGCCTGGTATGTGCTGTCCGCCTTTGCCGGAAGGTGGTATACCCGATCCGCGTGTATGGAATTGTTGTAATACGCCACCCACCTATCCATGTAAGTGATGCGGGGCTTTCCCTTTTAAAATCTTTTGTCCTGTCCCGGTACGGGGCACCACCTTTCTCTGACTGAGCGTGCCACAGCATTTTGGTAGTTTAATATTCCTTCACGGATTGGTTCTATAACTATTTTTTCCGCACCCAAGGTGGTCATCGTTATCTGCATAACAAGGACAATGCTCCCTGTGTCTGGTGCGCTCCTTGTAAAGCGCATTGCTACAACACCCCACCAAAATGTTGTTGCTAAAAACCGCCCCCTTTTTGCCCCCTTTTAAAAATTATATCTGCCCCCATGTAAGTAGGTGTGTTGGCTGTCCTAATCATGTGTGTGTGCTTACCATTCCCTCTCCCCAGGTGGTTTCTAAATCGGATTTAACGGAACCCAGGAGGAGCGCACATTTACATTTACCACCGTGGACATGTTGGCCAAGTCTTTGTTTGGTTGGAAACTCAAAATTGGAAGCAAGTTGAAGCAAAATAGTTTATAGTAGAACCCATTACCACTAATAACATACGGTCCATACCAAGAAGAAGAAGAACAACCAATTGGGAATCTATGTGCGGAGAACCCATCGGACGAGACAACAGTCGGTGAAGAATTTGAAAAAGAAAACTCCGAACCATCTCTCCTCTTCTTTTTCTTAAACAATTTTGAAACTAAATTCTCTTTTTTGGTGTTTTGGCCTGGAATCAAAATTTTTAGTATTACAAAATTCAAAATTACATTCAAATTTTTCAGATTATCCTTTTCTTTTTTTTTGGAACTATGATTGGCAACAAATTATATAATTGGCATGGAAAATTGAGATGCTGTTTGGTTTTATTTTGGGGTGTTAGTGCAACGCTTCTAGCTTTTCCTGATTTGAAATCGGCAGGGGCCGGCAAAACACAGCCACTCGCCTCTTGAACGATGCGTTGATTGTATATCAATAATATGCTGTGTGTGGTTCCACCTGTACGGAGGATGTAAAAAAGTGAAGACAGTAGCTGGATGTCACCGAGTTGGCGTCTGAAGCTGTTACGTCGGTGCTCAGGATAGGACATGTGTGCTGTGAGAGTGAAGATCCAAGGGTTCTTGAGTGGCTATTTAAGTCAGTCTTAAGGATCTCCCTGATCTCTGATATGACTTCTTTATGTATTGATGCTCGTTTAGTTTGCTGTAAACAGGTTGAGACCGTTGATGTTAAGCTCAGAGATGAATTGCGAATCATTTGGTGTGGACGGACACGATGTGGTTTTATTTTTTTTTGATTCTGGTAATGCTTACATGTGGGTTAGCGTTTAAGGTTAACTATTTCAGAAGAACTCGCAAGAACACTGCTCGTACATTAGTTTATAGATTTTTGTTCAATGTTTTATGCACATTTCACTTTTGATGTATATGTTGCAGGGCGCTACTAAGGACGGAAGCCATTTTGGTAGCGCCCTTTTGTATGTGTTGTGGCAGCTACAGTTATTCGTCGTAAACATTTAATACATTTAAAAGACGAATTGTTAGTTGTTCTTTCAGCAGGGGTTACCATTACTATTTACTGGTGAGTCTTAAAAATTGTTCTAAAGCATTCCAGACAGTTCCTGTTTTCGATTAAACCATGCGGAATCGCATGCTCTCGGTTTGATTTAAAAATGATTACGATCGGCAAAGGTGTATAAACTTTGGAATGATAAAGATGACCAAACAACAGATCGCTGTCGCAGCGAACCTGCTTCTATGACAGACTGGCTTGACCGACTTTCTTACTTCGTTTAAAATCATAAATATATTTTATTATTAAAATTAAAAATAATATTGTTTTGAAATATTTATAAAAAAAGTTAATTTTAAACATTTAATTAAAAAAATATGAAATTTTTGTTAACATTAATTTTTAAAATTGTTTTTAAATATCTTCTCTAAAATATAAACCAAGCTGTAAAATGTAAATGTTGGCTATACAGCTCCTCCAACGGGGCCAGCCGAGCTTCTCTCAACCAAGCTGTAGAGCTGGGCAAAAATCGATGTTAGCAACCATCGATGTTTCCGATGTTTGAAAATCGTCCAAATTTCCTGTGTCTTGAAGAAAAGACAATGATTTAATACTTTGATGCAGGGACGGTAACAGTTTTAACTTTTATTATAAAAGACCACAAATAATTGTTATTTTAAAAGTCTTTTTGATAACAGTTATTAAGGACTTTTATTTTTTCCTCAGAAAATATTAGTTATTAAAGACTTTTAATATATTACTCCAAAATAACTGTTATTAAAAGACTTTTAAAATTAGAGTCATTTTATAACAGTTATTTTAAAGACTTATATCAGAGCAGAGAGAACAAAATACCAAGATATGAATTCGCTCTCTCACATTTAGTCCGAAAAAAATCACGTAGCTCTTGAGGTTTTCGGACACCAACGCAGTGAGCTTTGCCTTTACCCCTGGTTTTACTTTTGATTGCTCAGCCTCCTGCGTTCGTTAGTTAGCTAGCTTACTAACATCAACGGCAGCGGTGTAGGCTCGTCGCTAAACTTCGGCCTGTGGCTACACACACACTTACATATCGGATGAAAATATCTTCCTAAACAATCTTTTCCGGCCCCTTGATAAATTACACTAGTTTACAGCCAAAAAGACCCTACTAAACTATTTTTTGTGTAGTTTGGAATGGTGGTCTCAAAAATCGATTTAAGTTTCGGTTTTAAATGTTTTTTAATTTGCTTAAACGTTCTTTTAGGATCTTATAAACATCCTGCAAAACTTTTAGGCAGATCCGAAACTCAGTTTTACAGAAATAAACAAACAAATTATTTTTTCCGACCGTTTTATGTGAAAATTCTTTTCATCGACCCCATTTTTAGAAGTGAAGATTGCAGCATTTTTGTCCCCTGCGATCTTCAGTGAAGTCTTCGAAACAGTCATTAGGATCATTAATGTATTGGGCTGTCCTATTGAATATGAAGCCTACTCTTACACCCAACGACGCAATAAAGAACGAATCCGTCGATCCGAGCGACGCGTGAACGATGTCGTTGATCAGGCCAGGATGGTGTCCTGTGTGATCCAGGCGTCGCAGATTAGAGTTAAGTCACGATTTCATTAACTTTCAAACTCGTTTTTCTCGAAACCACTTTCTTTTTAACTGAAGTAGGATATTTTAAATATGTCACGTCTTTTTTTGTATGCAACAAAATGGCAAAAAAAGACCTTTTTTCGAAAAAAAAAAAATCAAATTCGCAAACTCCGCAAACTCCGCAAACTCCGCAAACTCCGCAAACTCCACAAACTCCGCAAACTCCGCAAACTCCGCAAACTCCGCAAACTCCACAAACTCTGCAAACTCTGCAAACTCTGCAAACTCTGCAAACTCTGCAAACTCTGCAAACTCCGCAAACTCCGCAAACTCCGCAAACTCCGCAAACTCCGCAAACTCCGCAAACTCCGCAAACTCCGCAAACTCCGCAAACTCCGCAAACTCCACAAACTCCGCAAACTCCACAAACTCCGCAAACTCCGCAAACTCCGCAAACTCCGCAAACTCCACAAACTCCGCAAACTCCGCAAACTCCGCAAACTCCGCAAACTCCACAAACTCCGCAAACTCCACAAACTCCGCAAACTCCGCAAACTCCACAAACTCCGCAAACTCCGCAAACTCCGCAAACTCCGCAAACTCCGCAAACTCCGCAAACTCCGCAAACTTCGCAAACTCCGCAAACTCCATAAACTCCGCAAACTCCGCAAACTCCGCAAACTCCGCAAACTCCGCAAACTCCACAAACTCCACAAACTCCACAAACTCCGCAAACTCCGCAAACTCCACAAACTCCGCAAACTCCGCAAACTCCGCAAACTCCACAAACTCCACAAACTCCGCAAACTCCGCAAACTCCGCAAACTCCGCAAACTCCGCAAACTCCGCACCCACTCTGCAAACTCCGCAAACTCCGCAAACTCCGCAAACTCCGCAAACTCCGCAAACTCCACAAACTCCGCAAACTCCGCAAACTCCGCAAACTCCGCAAACTCCGCAAACTCCGCAAACTCCACAAACTCCACAAACTCCGCAAACTCCGCAAACTCCACAAACTCCACAAACTCCACAAACTCCGCAAACTCTGCAAACTCTGCAAACTCTGCAAACTCTGCAAACTCTGCAAACTCTGCAAACTCTGCAAACTCTGCAAACTCTGCAAACTCCGCAAACTCCGCAAACTCCGCAAACTCCGCAAACTCCGCAAACTCCACAAACTCCGCAAACTCCGCAAACTCCGCAAACTCCGCAAACTCCGCAAACTCCGCAAACTCCACAAACTCCGCAAACTCCGCAAACTCCGCAAACTCCGCAAACTCCGCAAACTCCACAAACTCCGCAAACTCCGCAAACTCCACAAACTCCGCAAACTCCGCAAACTCCACAAACTCCGCAAACTCCGCAAACTCCACAAACTCCGCAAACTCCGCAAACTCCGCAAACTCCGCAAACTCCGCAAACTCCGCAAACTCCACAAACTCCGCAAACTCCACAAACTCCGCAAACTCCGCAAACTCCGCAAACTCCGCAAACTCCGCAAACTCCGCAAACTCCATAAACTCCGCAAACTCCGCAAACTCCATAAACTCCATAAACTCCGCCAACTCCACAAACTCCGCAAACTCCGCAAACTCCACAAACTCCACAAACTCCGCAAACTCCGCAAACTCCGCAAACTCCACAAACTCCGCAAACTCCGCAAACTCCACAAACTCCGCAAACTCCAAACTCCGCAAACTCCACAAACTCCGCAAACTCCGCAAACTCCACAAACTCCACAAACTCCGCAAACTCCGCAAACTCCGCAAACTCCGCAAACTCCACAAACTCCGCAAACTCCGCAAACTCTGCAAACTCCGCAAACTCCGCAAACTCCGCAAACTCCGCAAACTCCGCAAACTCCACAAACTCCGCAAACTCCGCAAACTCCACAAACTCCACAAACTCCGCAAACTCCGCAAACTCCGCAAACTCCGCAAACTCCGCAAACTCCGCAAACTCCGCAAACTCCGCAAACTCCACAAACTCCACAAACTCCGCAAACTCCACAAACTCCGCAAACTCCGCAAACTCCGCAAACTCCACAAACTCCGCAAACTCCACAAACTCCGCAAACTCCACAAACTCCACAAACTCCGCAAACTCCGCAAACTCCGCAAACTCCACAAACTCCGCAAACTCCGCAAACTCCGCAAACTCCACAAACTCCACAAACTCCACAAACTCCGCAAACTCCACAAACTCCGCAAACTCCGCAAACTCCACAAACTCCGCAAACTCCACAAACTCCGCAAACTCCGCAAACTCCACAAACTCCGCAAACTCCGCAAACTCCACAAACTCCGCAAACTCCGCAAACTCCGCAAACTCCGCAAACTCCACAAACTCCGCAAACTCCGCAAACTCCGCAAACTCTGCAAACTCCGCAAACTCCGCAAACTCCGCAAACTCCGCAAACTCCGCAAACTCCGCAAACTCCGCAAACTCCGCAAACTCCGCAAACTCCGCAAACTCTGCAAACTCCGCAAACTCCACAAACTCCACAAACTCCGCAAACTCCGCAAACTCCACAAACTCCGCAAACTCCGCAAACTCCACAAACTCCGCAAACTCCACAAACTCCGCAAACTCCGCAAACTCCGCAAACTCCGCAAACTCCGCAAACTCTGCAAACTCCGCAAACTCCGCAAACTCCGCAAACTCCGCAAACTCCACAAACTCCGCAAACTCCGCAAACTCCGCAAACTCCACAAACTCCGCAAACTCCACAAACTCCGCAAACTCCGCAAACTCCGCAAACTCCACAAACTCCACAAACTCCGCAAACTCCGCAAACTCCGCAAACTCCACAAACTCCACAAACTCCGCAAACTCCGCAAACTCCGCAAACTCCACAAACTCCGCAAACTCCGCAAACTCCGCAAACTCCGCAAACTCCACAAACTCTGCAAACTCCGCAAACTCCGCAAACTCCGCAAACTCCACAAACTCCACAAACTCCGCAAACTCCACAAACTCCACAAACTCCGCAAACTCCACAAACTTCGCAAACTCCGCAAACTCCATAAACTCCGTAAACTCCGCAAACTCCGCAAACTCCGCAAACTCCGCAAACTCCGCAAACTCCGCAAACTCCACAAACTCCGCAAACTCCGCAAACTCCGCAAACTCCACAAACTCCGCAATCTCCGCAAACTCCACAAACTCCGCAAACTCCGCAAACTCCGCAAACTCCGCAAACTCCGCAAACTCCACAAACTCCGCAAACTCTGCAAACTCCGCAAACTCCACAAACTCCGCAAACTCCGCAAACTCCGCAAACTCCGCAAACTCCACAAACTCCACAAACTCCGCAAACTCCGCAAACTCCGCAAACTCCACAAACTCCGCAAACTCCGCAAACTCCGCAAACTCCGCAAACTCCGCAAACTCCGCAAACTCCGCAAACTCCGCAAACTCCGCAAACTCCGCAAACTCCACAAACTCCGCAAACTCCGCAAACTCCACAAACTCCGCAAACTCCACAAACTCCGCAAACTCCGCAAACTCCACAAACTCCGCAAACTCCGCAAACTCCGCAAACTCCACAAACTCCGCAAACTCCGCAAACTCCGCAAACTCCGCAAACTCCGCAAACCAAACTCCGCAAACTCCGCAAACTCCAAAACTCCGCAAACTCCGCAAACTCCGCAAACTCCGCAAACTCCGCAAACTCCGCAAACTCCACAAACTCCGCAAACTCCACAAACTCCGCAAACTCCGCAAACTCCGCAAACTCCGCAAACTCCGCAAACTCCAAAACTCCGCAAACTCCGCAAACTCCGCAAACTCCGCAAACTCCACAAACTCCGCAAACTCCGCAAACTCCGCAAACTCCGCAAACTCCGCAAACTCCGCAAACTCCGCAATCTCCGCAAACTCCACAAACTCCGCAAACTCCGCAAACTCCACAAACTCCGCAAACTCTGCAAACTCTGCAAACTCTGCAAACTCCGCAAACTCCGCAAACTCCACAAACTCCGCAAACTCCACAAACTCCGCAAACTCCAAACTCCACAAACTCCGCAAACTCCAAACTCCGCAAACTCCACAAACTCCGCAAACTCCGCAAACTCCGCAAACTCCACAAACTCCACAAACTCCGCAAACTCCGCAAACTCCACAAACTCCGCAAACTCCGCAAACTCCGCAAACTCCACAAACTCCGCAAACTCCGCAAACTCCACAAACTCCGCAAACTCCGCAAACTCCGCAAACTCCACAAACTCCGCAAACTCCATAAACTCCATAAACTCCGCAAACTTCGCAAACTCCGCAAACTCCATAAACTCCATAAACTCCGCAAACTCCGCAAACTCTGCAAACTCCGCAAACTCCGCAAACTCCATAAACTCCATAAACTCCGCAAACTTCGCAAACTCCGCAAACTCCATAAACTCCATAAACTCCGCAAACTCCGCAAACTCCGCAAACTCCGCAAACTCCACAAACTCCGCAAACTCCGCAAACTCCATAAACTCCGCAAACTCCGCAAACTCCGCAAACTCCAAAAACTCCAAAAACTCCAAAAACTCCGCAAACTCTGCAAACTCTGCAAACTCCGCAAACTCCGCAAACTCCATAAACTCCATAAACTCCGCAAACTTCGCAAACTCCGCAAACTCCATAAACTCCATAAACTCCGCAAACTCCGCAAACTCCGCAAACTCCACAAACTCCGCAAACTCCGCAAACTCCGCAAACTCCGCAAACTCCACAAACTCCGCAAACTCCGCAAACCTGCAAACTCCGCAAACTCCGCAAACTCCCAAACTCCGCAAACTCCGCAAACTCCACAAACTCCGCAAACTCCACAAACTCCACAAACTCCGCAAACTCCACAAACTCCGCAAACTCCGCAAACTCCACAAACTCCGCAAACTCCGCAAACTCCACAAACTCCGCAAACTCCGCAAACTCCGCAAACTCCACAAACTCCGCAAACTCCGCAAACTCCGCAAACTCCGCAAACTCCGCAAACTCCGCAAACTCCACAAACTCCGCAAACTCCGCAAACTCCGCAAACTCCGCAAACTCCACAAACTCCGCAAACTCCACAAACTCCGCAAACTCCACAAACTCCGCAAACTCCGCAAACTCCACAAACTCCACAAACTCCGCAAACTCCGCAAACTCCACAAACTCCGCAAACTCCGCAAACTCCACAAACTCCGCAAACTCCGCAAACTCCGCAAACTCCGCAAACTCCGCAAACTCCGCAAACTCCGCAAACTCCGCAAACTCCGCAAACTCCACAAACTCCGCAAACTCCACAAACTCCGCAAACTCCGCAAACTCTGCAAACTCCGCAAACTCCGCAAACTCCACAAACTCCACAAACTCCGCAAACTCCACAAACTCCGCAAATTCCGCAAACTCCGCAAACTCCGCAAACTCCACAAACTCCGCAAACTCCGCAAACTCCGCAAACTCCACAAACTCCGCAAACTCCGCAAACTCCGCAAACTCCACAAACTCCGCAAACTCCGTAAACTCCGCAAACTCCACAAACTCCGCAAACTCCGCAAACTCCACAAACTCCGCAAACTCCGCAAACTCCGCAAACTCCACAAACTCCGCAAACTCCGCAAACTCCGCCAACTCCGCAAACTCCGCAAACTCCACAAACTCCGCAAACTCCGCAAACTCCGCAAACTCCACAAACTCCGCAAACTCCGCAAACTCCACAAACTCCGCAAACTCCGCAAACTCCGCAAACTCCACAAACTCCGCAAACTCCGCAAACTCCGCAAACTCCGCAAACTCCGCAAACTCTGCAAACTCTGCAAACTCCGCAAACTCCGCAAACTCCGCAAACTCCGCAAACTCCACAAACTCCGCAAACTCCGCAAACTCCGCAAACTCCGCAAACTCCGCAAACTCCGCAAACTCCACAAACTCCGCAAACTCTGCAAACTCCGCAAACTCCGCAAACTCCACAAACTCCGCAAACTCCGCAAACTCCGCAAACTCCGCAAACTCCACAAACTCTGCAAACTCCGCAAACTCCGCAAACTCCGCAAACTCCCCAAACTCCACAAACTCCGCAAACTCCGCAAAACCCCACAGACTCCGCAAACTCCATATTTATTTATATAGGTTCGACTTCTTCAGCTTTGATTATTCATTATTTGAAATCCCACACAGTCACATCTAATTTTATTATGAGTTCTCCCATTTTCCAATATATAATTGAAAGAAGCTTAAGATATCAACAAAACTCGATCGATTTATCACTTGAACATCGCTGTCTTGCCCAGCTCTTCCAAGTGGAGCATTATTTACAAAAGATGACCTATGATTCATTTTTAATTGGCAATACATGCTGACGCTACAAGTACAATATACTTATAAATTATTCCGCCAGTCACATCGGTTGAAAATTACTTAAATATTTTAGATTTCCCACTTAAATGCTAACTTATACCTAAACATGTATTAATATGTATTCAAATATATAATACAAATTTAATGTTATTATTCCTTTATCAACTAATGGTTTCCTCGAATCAAATGTTTGCAGTTCGTCTATTCGTCTATTCTTAACCTAAATTGCGTGGCGTTCCTTATAGTTTTTATATCGTGGGATAATCGATTCCAGCTGCGAACAGTATGGAAAAAAATTCTTTCTCTGAAACTGACAGTCTGTACTTTTGTTTTTCATATAGGTATTGGGGTTCTTTTGTCCAGAGTATTTTATGTAATAAAACAAGACTTCGCACATCCATCTACGATTGTAGGGGAAAATCAAATATAATACTGGATATGTCAGATATTCTATCAGTTCGTCTTCAATTGTAGATGTACCGGGCTATGTTGTTAAAGGCTACTTGTATTATATGGTTACTTGCTGAGTCACCGTTATTGAATACTTCAACACCATAGAAGAGGACAGAAGTTAGGAGGATCTTGGCTATCAATAAGTGAATCTTGACTGGTAGTAACGTTCCGGCTTCTAAATAGTCCATACAACTTGCCTACAAATCCAACAATATGATTGTTCAATGTGAGAGTTGTGGAAAACACAAATCCCAAATTGCTTGCTCGTTTTACATATTCCATAGCAGAATTATTTATTGTTAGCTGTGGCAATTTGGAGATATTAAAGTTTTGGTTGCTAATTATTAGACACTTTGACTTGAATGGGTTTAATCTCAGACCGTTCCTTTCAGCCCAATCACTTATTCTAGTTCGCTATTACAGACATGAACACACTCATCTATTTTACATAAAGGACTGCTAAAATACAACTGAACGTCATCCGCATACATATGCACATCACACTTTGACAAAACCCTTGATAGGTCATTAACATAAATAGAAAACAAGAGAGGTCCAAAAAGCGATCCCTGCGGAATACCACGTTTTATCGTCAAGAATGACGAAGAAGCCCTTGATGTGACTGAGTCAATTGTGTGATGTATTTTGGCAAAATGGCGGCTATTGAAAAATGAATATTAGATTTCGGGCAGTTTTTTGGTAGTTTAGTGTAAAAAAAGTGAAATTTAATTAGAATTGAGAGTCAGACCAGAATGGATACAATTCTGTGTCGATTGCACTTTAAATCATCAGAATTTGTTTAGTGTATCTGGAGATATCATGGTCGACAGATCGAAAATCGTGGTTTCGAGATAAATAGGTTAAAAGTTTGAAGAAAATTGAAGACATTGTTCGAAAAAAAAGGCTGTATCTTCTGAAGTATTTCGAATTTCGAAAAATCCTTGTGGGGTGATATTGTCAAATATCCGAGCTATAAAAGAGACAAAAAAATTTTGCACATGAAGAAGGCCCCACTTAAGTCACTCAGCACTTTTAATATTTAAAATTGGCACCCATTATTTCTCAGTGTAAAAATTGCATGCATCACACAATCTCTTATCACTTGAACAGGTTTGGTGAGTTTGTATAGCAAACTGATTTGATAACAAATGGTGAGAGGGAGAGTCCGAGTCGAGCTAATTCAGTTGATATTTTCATTTCGAATCAACCAAGTCATGCCGAACATTGCGGTTATCGGAGCGGGTGTTAATGGTGTAGCCAGTGCCATTAAAATTTTAGAGCACTTTCAAAATGAAAAGAAGACTTCAGTACGGGTGACCATTATATCGGAAGACTTTACGCCACATACCACAGGAGATGGTTCTGCCGGGCTCTGGGGTCCCTATCTGCTGGGTGGCACTGAGGAAGCTAAAGTGCAGTGGGTGCTAAACTGAGTTTATTTATATATTTTCAAAGCTAGTTCTGAAAATTTTTCTTCTACAGCAAATGGTCCAAGGGTATGCATGACTTTCTGGAGCAGCTCTGGTTGAGTGAGGATGCTGGTGAGGCGGGAGTATGCCTCTTGCCCTGCATACGCTTGAGTACGTCTGAGCAGGGAGTAGGAGATTTTTGGCGTGACATTGTCTATGGGGCTACGGATTTCACAGCCGAGCAATTGGAGCAATATAATAAAGGAAGAACTAAAAAGTTTACGTAAGTAGACAAAAGTCAAAATACTTTTCCAGTGATTTTTAGTCTATTTTCTATCATCAGCTCGGGTCTTTCCTTTGTCACTTATACCTCAGAGCCGGTAAAACTGTTGCCCTACTTGATGAAGCGTTTCGCACGTAATGGTGGGCTGATCGTACGACAAAAAGTCACAGATCTCGATCATTTTGTAAACACTTCACCCTACGATGTGATTGTTAACTGCTCGGGTCTTGGTTCCAGGCAATTACTAAACGATCAAGAGATGTATGCGGTGCGTGGACAAGTCACTCGCGTCAAAGCCAATTGGGTGTACACGGCCCTACTGGACGAGAGTGATGATGGCAATTATATAATACCCAAGTATGTGGAAAATCAGTTTGCTTCTTTGTTCCAATTCTTATTTGTTCCTTTATATTTTAGCACTGAGAGCGTGGTATTGGGTGGAACACACCAAGAAGGGGACTACAATACCCAAGTCTCTGAGAAGGATAAGCAATTTATTATCCAAGGCTGTGGCCGTTATATGCCTGGTCTTCAAAATACTCAACATTTATTCGATTGGGTGGGCTTACGACCGGGACGTGGAGAATTGCGTCTGGAGGCAGAAAATCGTGGTCAAAAACTGCTAATACATAACTATGGACATGGTGGCAGTGGTGTGACGCTTTGCTGGGGCTGTGCAGACGATGTTTTAGAGCTTTTGTTGGCTGCCAAACATAAATCCAAATTGTAGAGTAGATTTCCAACAAATGCACTATCGCGCTAATACACAGAGTGAATATAAAAGCACATCAAGTGTTTAGTATTTCCTTATCACATTTGCATTATCGCTAAGCGGTTGGTAACGTTTTTCTAAAGTGTTTTGCGATTTTATATTGATTACCATTTATTGTGCACCTCGCTTCATAAAGTTTTTGCTCTGCAATTGATAATTCATTTTGTCAACAAGTAAGCAAGTGGTCTGTATAGCTATTTTAAGGCAAATTTATTAGAAAACTCGACTTCCAAAGAAATTAAAGAGGTAGTGCACAATTGTTTTTTGTAAGCTCCATCTTTTTCGGAAAGCAAGGAATATAAGTTTTTGGGAGCAGTCAAACAAAGCAGTCAAAACGAGAGCGTAAGTTACAGTCGGCTATAACCGACTTCGATATACCCGTTACTCATGAAAATACATGTTTAACAGTGTTCCTGCGTTCCTTAGGGTGAACATCTGAAAAGTATGCAACACTTTTAGAACTCGGCTATTTTTCACATTTTTGCTCATAACTTGAGAACCGCTCATCTGATCATTATCATTTCTTTGGCAAATTTATTCGTTTTTCTAATTACTAACTATCTCTAGAAGGTACGAATCGTCTATCTTTAAAACTGTAGGAGATATAACGTTTTTTTCCGAATTGCGGGGCGGGAGGTTGCGTGGCCAAAATTTGGAATAAACTTGATCTGCCTGCAAGTATAAGAAGCATTTGTCCCATACATGTCAAACCTCTATCTCTTTCCATCTCTGAGATCTAGGTGTTCATACAGACGGACGGACGGACGGACGGACGGACAGACGGACATGGCTATATCGACTCGGCTGTTGATGCTGATAAAGAATATATATACTTTATATGGTCGGAAATGATTCCTTCTGCCTGTTACATACATTTGCACGACTTTAGTATACCCTTTTTACTCTACGAGTAACGGGTATAAAAACAATTCTTATCAGCGAGGGTCGGGTCGAGCAGTGATCCCCACACTGCAATGAGCGCTACTCGATCGCATACACTGCAGTTGCTGCCGAAAGGGGCTTTTGAAACAACAGGAGCGTTCCCATGGTTGACATAGTATAGTGTTAATGCTCTATAATTTTTACTGGAAAGAGGAAAGGAATATTTTAGATTTCAACGAAATGTTTTTGTAAAAAAAAAGAAGAACTTCCCTGCAGTTTAACGTCTCAAATACTGAATTTGTCAGTGCTGAATCAGACCTGAGAAGTAGTAATAACTCCAACTCATGACTGATTTTAGTACCTACTGTTTTCAGTACCACCCATGATGTTTCAGTACTGCAATTATGCCTGAAATCAAGCCTGAAAGATGAAAAGGTTATAACGTAGTAGGCCCTGCCTGTGTTAAAGTCAGGCCTAAAATGTATGTAAGGGCAGCCATGTTTTCAGTACCTACACAGGGGGAAAAAAATGTGTGAAATGAGAACAGAACATTCTCAATCGAATAATATTTACTTTAAGCAACAACAAAACCGGTTTTCAGCTGAGAGATATACAAGAGAGAGAGGGAGTTGGCTCTCTTTCTGAGCTCTCTCTCTCTCTTGTCTGTTCAACAAAGAATAAGTAGCCCTTTCGACGTTGCATTTGCAAAACTTGTCAACGGCTGCATTGTCAAGCGCGTCATTCTAAAGTCCCAGTCAAGCCCGAACTAATTTTTCTGTGCTTTTCTGAAAAACTTAAATGAATCAAGTCAGGTGGATTGGGTCGTTGAAACGATGTTTTTAATTCCTATGGAACATATGGGTGGAGGAAGAAGCAGCAATAACGCATATCCAGGAGTCTTGCCTCCCTTCACTTCCAATCAAAAGAGGTATGCTACCGTTTCCTTATCCATCCAAATGTGAGGAAGAGCCCACACCTGGTAAAGATGAGTTTTGAAAGTCATACAATTACGCAGTGAAGCAAAAGCCAATACAAATCGAGATAATTTAAGTTAGTTAGGCCCAAATACTCAAAAGTCGCGGGTCAAATTTGCCGGACGGAATTAGCTAAGGTTAAGTCTATTGATTTTTTTTGGGATAGGGTGACCAGAACCTGTCAAAAAATCAGCTGCTTGTTTTGGTTTTTCTTTAATGTTATTGTCGTTTCTGGTAATTATTTAGCAATATAGTTTAACAAAATTGCTTTCGATGATAAATTAAAGTGAAACATCGAAAAGACCAAGAGTGAAAACTTTTCTGCAACTGAGGAACATTGTTGAGTCAAACAAATGTACATATTTTCTTCTTAATTTTTAGCACAAATCAATCGGTCAGTGCCTGTTTGTGATCGCCAGTAATGCACTAGAGTGAGACACTTGAATAACTGCACGGTTTGCCGAAGGAAGTCTGAGTCCACAAAATTAACCCGCAATGTCAACATCCATGAATTCTGTTGATAATCCAAATCATAATAAATGAAATCGTAGCTAATGTTATTAATTTTAATTTATTTTGAAATATCATCCTAACGCTACAAGTTACTCAAACATATATATTATCGCAAGGACGAATATTTTTTGGGTATATTTTTTGTCGTTTGGGCAGAATCTGTCAAAAGTATCTTTGCGAATGTATGTGTGTTGCGCCTGAGCATCATTAAACTGAGAGTGTGTATGCGTGGTGTTGTGCTAATTTATTCACATTTCTCTTTTACGTATTAGTGTTGTGTTGTTCTTGAGTGAGTGAACAAAATAGAGTAGTTTTTTAAACTGAACAAGTTCCTAGATTGTCGATTTTGGTTTAGTGCGTCTTGTTCATCAAATGCTCTGTTGAGAGAGTGAGTGGCTTGTCCCTGTCATTTCGGTAAGCAGACAGCATCGGATAAATTGATGGAACATATTTTGCGAGCTCTGGTTTGATTGTCCACAGCGATCAAATCCAATTCTAGCCTGCGAGATCTCAACGACGACTGATTCTCTGCTCCAAAACAACCTTCTCAGCGTAGCGAAGCTCAATAACGACAACCACTTTGTCTCACTCTATCAGTTGCTCGATATTCTGGCTCCATATATTTTAAGGGAGCTTTAAACGCAGTCAGAAATTATTATTTAAAAATTAGATGACACTTTAACTATTTTTTTTTCGATAATAGCGATGCTTTCTACAACCAAATATCAATTTCGAAATGGTTAATTTTCAATAACGAAACAGATATTTTCTTAAAATCCGGCAACTCTTATATAAAAAATGACAGATTATAATCTGTTATAATTTTTTTTCTGTTAAAGCATTTGCCTTATCGGACTCGGATATTTTCCAATTTGTCTGATTTCTCTGATGGCTAGATTTTCCAATTGCTTCATTCAATCCCGCCATTGTTGATCACTTACGAAATTTCATCTTATTTATATTTTTGCAATTTTCGTTTTATTTTTCAAGTCAGTTTCCTTCATCACTTCCATCCAAAATATTTTCCGACACCTTAATAAAGTCCCACAAATATCAACATTTATTATTCTAAAACTCGTGTTCATCTTTCCTATTTTCTCGGGCTTCTTTGGCTAGTTTTAGTTTTAAGTCTTCGTGGAACTGCTCAAATCCAGGCAGCTCCTCATAGTTCGTCAGCGGACTCACCGGCAACTCGAAGAGCAAAGCATACATCTCATCCAGTTCACGTAGAATATCGAATGGTCGTGAATTTCCAACTTTATATATGGAGTAAATAGTTCGACCAATTTCCGAATATTCAGCTAGATTCGCCGCCTCCTGCTCCAAGGTGCTAAGGGCAATAAAACAAACGCGTGGCATGTGCATATGCTGGGCCACTGCTCCAAAAACATCGAATAAGCACATCTGGAAATCCTTATTGAAATATAGATCATCCGGGATGGCTATCTCATGCACATGGAGGGCATCGAAGGCATCGACTTGGAATTTTAGTTTTGTGGCATCCATTAGTTCTTTTTTCATGAGTATCATCTGCTGGAACAGGCTTTTGGGTATGGAAGAAGGCAGAAAGACCCTGAAATAGTAGGAAATTTAGAAAGATTGGTTTTTTGTATAAATGTTGGAATAACACTACCAGGAATGCCACTCCTCGGTCATCCATTCCAGTAGGCCCACGACTAAAATTTCCGTTTCATCTTCACTCAACATCATTACCGAGCACTCATTGCGAAGTATATGACGCACATAGTTGGAATAGATACCCTTCATTTCTGGCAGTTCAAAGTAGCCCAAACCTTCGAATATTAGACTTTTCATGAACGCATTCTCCCACATAAACTCGATGACCACATCATAATATCTGGTACAAAGGAAGAAGATGTTAGATAAAGAAAATGAGTTGTATTTACTTTACTTACTTGACATCGATGTCGGTTATGGGTTGACCCTCAAAGTTATCCCACAATATGTTATATTTAAAGGTTCGCTTATCTTCCATTACAAATAATTTAGGTGCTACAGTTAATTTTGGTAGAAACTTTTATTTAAACTCTCAATATTTCGAAGAACTTTGCAAACACAGCATACTTTCTATATAAAAATATCAAGTCGATGCTGAAGTGTTAGACCATTTTCTTTATCATAACCATAAATGTTTATTTGTATAACAAAATGCAAAGCAGCAGATTACTTCAAACATAATACCCTAATTAAATGCATATAGAAGCGATAACAATCAAGTGAAATAGGTGTAAATTTAATTTGTCTAATGTCTCAATTTGAATAAATATGCAGGAATGGAATGTAAATAATAATCGCACCCATGTTTCAAAAATTAAGGGCGAAAAATCCACCCCCAGGACAACGCATAAGAATTTCCAAATTGAAACACGTTTCCGCACACACACACACATACCTTGGTGATATCCTGAAGTTGAGGGGCAGATTTTAAAATTCAAAGCACTTCGAGTGTCATTTACACAACAACCAATTGACTTTGGGCAATTCGGCTAACTGAATTTCAGGGGATACGCATTTTTAAATGTTTCACATGATATTTAAATACAAGCGACACTTTTAATGGAGCAAGCTTGGTGGTAGCCCCAATGTCACTTGAGCTTGAGCTATTCTGAACACGTATTTCGCCGTCTTGGTCTCATGTCTGTTGATAAATTCAATATTGAAAAGACATAATTGAATTTTCTGACATCTCCCTTTCGGGAGAGTTTTTTGGGTGTCCAATCAATATACGGGACCATTTTTTTTAAACGAACATTTGCTTCAGTTAAAGCAAGGTATTAAAATGAGCCAACTTTTAATATTCCATTTATTTAAGTAAGTGTTAAGTTGAAGAAAGTTAATTTTGAAAAGCTTTATGGAATATTTTGCATAACCATTAAAGTTTGTGTATTTTAAAATGAATTCATAAATGTTGCCTCCATTAGTAAATGTGCCAAAAAGTATGCTAAACTATACAAATACTTGGATAATTCACGGCTCTTTGATAATTCAAAAAAGTTTATAGATCGAACCTATAACATCTTGACTAAGCCATACTTATAGCCAAATTATTCTTTTTTTTTTAAAAAGTGGGTTAGCGTTAAAATCGGTCGAGCTTGGTTTCGATTTGTCTTTTTCTCAGAAACAGAAGTATTTAAAAGCCTTTACATATAAAGAAAGCATTTACTGTGTGAGTAAGCAGACTGAACGCATTCAAACAGCAAAAATTCTTTTATATATTTTTAGTCGGAACTTTGGCTATAAATATACCGATAGTAAATAAAATCTGATTAGTACTGAACATTCCCTAAAATGCACTATGGTCCAAGAGGCCGATTTTTTGGCATAAAGTCGAAAAATTTTTGTTAATGTTTTGTATTTTTGATTTTAAGTTATTAAAGATAATACATCATACATGTAAAAACTTAAAAAATAACGCTTCAAAAGCTTTACTGAAGCTTTTTATGAGCTTTCAAACGTACACAATCGATCATCTGCTTAGGGTTAAGAAATTGGCGCCACATTAGTTTGTTTACATTTGTGCGTGAAAATAAAAATTCTCTCTCCGAACAAAATCACGAAAATAATGGAAATTGAAGATCAAGTTTTGTAGTACTCACTTTATATTGTACATTTTTGTGTAGCCTTAGTCTTCGAGTTGTGTTTAGTGTCCAATTTATGTGTATTTTTGTAGAAAATTAACATGAGTCTCCTGTGTTTCGTGGAATGAAACTAGCGAGCTAACGTCTGCTGACAAAAATTAAGTACGCCAGTTTGTACAAATAAATGTCGTTCTTCATCGCTAATTAACACCTTTTCCCCGTTCGTCCCCCTTCTCTCACAAATTCACAATATTTAGGGACGTTCAAGTTTCGTTGTAGCGATCTCTTCGATATTTGACGCAGCAACAAATGCAAAATATCATTTGTGTCAGATTAAATTTATGAAAAAACGAGAAGGCCAAGCTAAGTTCGTCTTTGCCGAAGTTCTTATACCCTTGCAAATGTTTTAGTAAATCAGAGTTTACGAACGTCAGCATTAAAACAAACAATTTTTCTAAATAAAACCCAATTTTCGACGTATAGTTCCAATGGCAGCTATAAGATATAGTCATCCAATTTTGACCAAAACTTCAAAATTTGAGTAAAAGTGTATAAAACTAATAATTGCTGAAGCAGGAGACGTTTACATTAAAAACAAAAAAGTTTTTCCTCACAAAGACCCAATTTTCGACCGATAGTTCCTATGGCAGCTATAAGATATAGTCATCCGATCCGGTCGGTTCCGACATATTATCAGTGTGCAGTAAAAAGAAGACTCTGTGCAAAGTTTCAGCTCAAAAGCTTTAAAACTGAGAGACTAGTTTGCGTAGAAACTGACAGACGGACGGACAAAGCTCATTCGACTCAGCTCGTCGCCCTGATCAAGAATATATATAGTTTATAGGGTCGGAAATGAATATTTCTGTGCGTTGCAAACTTCTGGGCAAAATTATAATACCCTTTGCAAGGGTATAACAATAAGTTATTTTAAATCCTTTATAAAAGAAAACTTCCAAAATGTAACTATATCTAGAAAAGTTTTAAGTAAGGTAATTAATATATATTACATATATAATATGTATAAAAGATATTTAATCATTCCTAAAATAAATGTGACTTGTCTGAATTCAGAGTCATACCAATTTGTTCTAATAATACTACGAATTTGTTTGTTTGTATGGGAGGCACGAGAGGCCGTGGTCGCACAGACTCAAAAATTTGTTTGCTTACTCTTCGTTCTAAAAACGTTGCAACGTGTGACTTTTCGCGAAAATCGACTTTATTGCACTGAACTCGTGCTTAAGTTAAAGATATTACTCGAGAGAGAGAGTTAAACAAATTTTTCGTTTGGTAGCGACTAACACAAAAATGTTTTTTAAGTCGTATTTAGAGCTATAAGTAAAAGTACGAACCGAATTTCAGTTCAATAGCGTCAAGTTGGTGCAAATCGGACAGATCAGTTATATGGCAGCAATATGAAATAATATGCCAAATCGAACCATATTTAATAAGTCGCTAAAGAAGCTTAAAATACGTGCTCAAACCGAATTTCAGTTCAAAATCTTTAAGACCAACGAAGTTGGTGAATATCGGCCAGTTCGGTTATATGGCAGCTATATCATATAGTGGTCCAAACCTTAAGGATGACAAACCGTTTCAGTTCATAACGTAACAAATTGTTGGAGCTCGCCGTGGTTAAAACAGATTGTGTAAGTCGTAGTAGCAGCTAAAAATACTAGTACATTCTGAATTTAAGTTCAATAGCGTACAAAACAACAAAGTTGAGGCAAATCGGCCAGATTGGTTATATGGCAGCTATATCAAATATTGGTCCAAATTGAGTAAAATTTTCAAAATTGTCTTTGGCGCTCAAAATATGATTATAAACCAAATTTGGGGTCTATAACTTAAAAACTGTAGTTTATGCCAAAAAAAAAGTCCAAAATAAACCACTGTGAAATGGGGAAAAAAGTGGAAGTACTTATTAAAATTTGCTATGCCTATTGGAATACATAAAAAATCAATAGTCCGGATACCACAGTCCATTACCGACTACTACTAGTACATAACAATCATGCTAAATTTAAGACAAATTCATTGCTTGGGTCCTTTAGTCAGCATGTTGGCTTCTCTCTATGGGGACCCTTTTCCTTCTTTGAAAATTGTAATCTGTCGGCCCCGTGGTTACATTGTTATTTTTATATAAAGTTGAGTAATTTATATTTGTGTCTACCAGACCAAATCGTCTTTTTGGTGGTGTCCTAGAAATCTATTGACGTTTTGCCTTTGGAGGGTTTGCAAAATGCCCGAATAATCCGTCGTAGTCACATAACTTCAAGAGATTTCAGTTTCTTATATGAAAATCTAGTTAGAAAGCTTGTGCCCAATATAAAGATCCATCTCTAAAAGAGGGTTGCAACTCCCGAAAAAAATGTCCTATTTTAGTGAAATTAATGTTAAACGAAATTTTTTCATTATGTTAGATATTTTTTGAATTTATTTTAGTTTAACTCATATTATTTTACAATTAAATGCAAAATTTAAAAACAATTTCGCGCCAGTCATGAAATATGGCTTGGCAAGCCTCAGCTTATGTTGGTACACAGATGGCGCCACCATATACATAGATGGAGACAGCAGAAGTTAAGTGCACAGTTAATTTATTTAATGCAATCCTATTCAGAATAATAATGTTGCTTACATTTTCAATATTGATTCTATTTAACGAAATTGTTTGGGTGGTGATTTCACATAAATCTCCCAAATCTAACAAATCACGAGAGACTTAAGACCAACCATGAAAAATTTCTGGCACGTCGAGAATTGGATTTGGGTTGAATTTTGGTTGGAAGAGATTTCCCAAACTCCTCCGTTTTTGGCGATTTAAATTCAACCGGTTTCAACTGCTAAAGCAATTTTGATTTTCCTTCAGCCTGATCTAGTAACTGTAGATTTGCTTGTCACGTTCTATATAGCACTGCTAAATTCAAATTCAATATGGCAACGTTTTCAAGAAAGAAGACTCGGAAACCAGTAAAGCAGGTTCGTAAATACTTTCTTTTAGAATTCTTCTTCTTCTTTATTGGCCCGATGCTTGCATCACAACCGTTTGACGGTCTCGGCCGCTGCAACTAATGTCCGCCAGTCGCTTCTGCTCCGTGCGAGCTGGCACCAGTTTTTCACGCCAAGCTTAGAAATGTCTTTCCGCACCTGGTCGTCCCACCTTAGAGGTGGTCGTCCCACCTTGCCTTGTCCCAGTTCTTTCGCATTCCTCTTGTAGACCATTTTTGCTGGAGCTTGATCATCATACGGGTAACATGTCCCAGCAGCGCGCCGCTGTTGCTTTATGCGCTTGACCAGACTAGTCCCCATAGAGCTCGTTCGTCTTCCTTCGGATGCGAAAGTCCTCGCCAACTTTCAAAGGTCCATAATCCTGCGAAGATCTCCGCTCGAAAACGCCAATCGCCGCCTCTCCGCTGTGATGCCCATGCTTCTGCGCCGTATTGCAGGACTGGGATGATAAGCGACTTATTGCGCTATTTTTGTCTTCGCTTGAGGTTTCTGCTCTTGAGCTCATTAGCCCGTAATAGCTCGGTTTGCGAGCGTGATTCTTCTCGAAGGCTGATGTTGTTGTCGCCGGTTATCATCGTTCCAAGTAGACAAAGTCCTCTACAACTTTAAAGTTGTACTCTCCCATTGCAACGATTGCCCAGTTGTGTGTACTTCTGTTTCGGGACACTAGGTACTTCGTTTGCCTCGTTTACCGCTAAACCCATTGCTCAGACTGCTTCTCAATCTTGAAAACGCATTGCTTACGTGCGGTTGCCGATAATGTCACTCGGATCGGTAGCATACATCTTTATTAAGTGGTGCCCGATCTGTTGGCATTTGGGCACTGGCGCAGTATATACTCCATCAGCAGATTAAAGAGTCACACCTGCCTAAAACCTCTTTTGGTATCAAAAGGCTCGGAGGGTTCGTTCCTATTTTGACGGAGCTTTGAGTGCTTCTCAACGTCATCTGCAAAGTCGAACGTACTTTGCTGGAATATCTAAAGTAGACAAGGCTTCGAAAAACCTTGACCTTATCGGCGTGTCGAAAGCGGCTTTGTAATCGATAAAAAGTGGTGATTTTCGTGTTTCTCTCATAGGTCTTCCAGAATTTGGCGCAATGTGTATCTGGTCTGTGGTGGACTTACCAGGTCTAAAGCCACACTGATAAGGTCCAATCAGTGTATCAACAAGCGGCTTTAGACGTTCACAATCGGGACGACCTTATTGCGTGGGGGAGGGACTGTCCCCGGTAGTTGGCGCAAACTCGGGTCCCCTTTTTTAAAGATTGGACAGAGAACACTTAGATTCCAATCGTCGGCATGCTTTCGTCAACCCATATCGGCACAGAGTTGGTGCATGCACCTTACCAATTCTCGCCTCAGCCTTGAACAATTCGCGGGACCACCGCCGACTTGTTGTCTTTAGCCTTCGTATGGCTAAACGACTTCCTGTTGGGTCGGGGGGTCTATCTCATGTTGTCGTTGGTGGCATCGTTACTTCTCTAGAGGCGGCATCTGTTCGTCATCGCCTCCCAGTAGGTTGGAAAAGTAACTTCTCCATTTGTTAAGCGCCACTTGCGGATCTGTGACCAGATTCCCTGTTCGTCTTTGCTTGTGCGACTCTGGGCTTGAAACCTTCTGTTAATTGCTTAATCTTTTGGTAAAATTTTCGAGTCTCACTCATGCCGAATAACATCTCGACTTCCTCGCGCATGCGCCTTTCCTGCTCAAACTTTTTCTTCAAAAAGGCGTTTCTCCTCTTTCTTTTTCTCCAGGTATCGCTCTTTAGCAGCACGCGTTACTCTGACTGCAGAGTTCTCCTGTAGGCGGCATTTTCTCTGCGTAGCGCGTCGGCACTCCTCGTCGTACCAAGACCGCTTTCGAGTGGGCTCGGGTAACCGAGTATCTCCTTGGCAGCAGTACTCTGGAGTGCGATATACGCTGCCACTGTTCGCATATCGGGGGAATGGGGAGGTTTCCCTGAGCAGTTGGGCGAGTTTAGCTGGTAGGCTTCAGAGGTCCTTGTGATTGCGCTTCTCGACGTTTAGCTTTCGACGTGTGCCAGAGCGTGTGGCAGTGCCACACTGAGCCGCGTGCGTACCTTGGCGCACCAGTATGTCGAGTCATGTTGGCTCCCGAATCGCACGCCGTCAGAACTCGTGATGCTTCGTGATCACAACGTGATCAATCTGTTTGTGTTCGTTGACCAGGGACTTAGGTGCCTTAGGTGTCGAGGTGTTCAAATCTGGTACTACTTATGACAGCGGCAGAAGTCTATTAGCCTTCTCGTACCGGGGTTGTTTCATGAAGGTGAATCGTCCGACTGTCGATCCAAAACTCCTTCTCCCGACTTTCGCGTAAACTAGATCTTTTTCGTGGTCGGGCACGTCGTATGTTGTTCAGGCGCTCATGTTCACTTATCGTGTTCTTGTTTCGGGCGCGTGGCAGTAAGGTAATATTAAAATATTTTGCCTTAAGTCTGGCGCGGCTAGCCGTTCATCAACTGGTGTGAAGCTGATGACAGAGCGACGCAGTCTATCACTCACTCAAAGCCGCACCCAAACTCGTGCTTGGAAGCATGACCGCTGTAGTAGATCTCAGGGGGTGTTTTTGCCTGTCTTATCTGTGGTAGCGCTATTATCTTGTTCCATATCCAATCCATCGCATTTCCTGGAGTGCGGTAACGTCCGATGAATATTTTTGAGGACTTTCACAAGCGATATCATCACCATCTCTGTTGAGGGTGCGGACATTCCAGGTGCTATTCTCAAATCGTGGTCCTTAAAACGTTTGCGTGGGTGTCGTAGGGGGTCCGTTCGGGCTTGTTCTTTTAGAATTATGGGGGAAAATATACCTCGATTTATTGTTGAATACATGCTGATCGGTGAATTAAGGTAATGCGTAAGCAAATTTATGACCTGTTGCCAAAATAATGTATAATAAACTAAGTAAAAAACGACTGTCCAAAACACAGCCCTAGCGAAACTTTTTCAATTTCGCGTGTGGATATTTTTGGACAATTTACTACTCGTTCTTCAAAAATAAATATTTTAACTAAAACAAATTTTGGTTTCGGCCAGGTAATTTGGATCAAGCTAAAGCGTTTTTATGGGACAACCTATGTCCGCTTCCCTTAACCGAAATATTGCTTTCGTCCGAGTAAGGCACCGCATCCTATAACTAAAATCATGTCGGTTTTAGTCAGAGAATGGCTTCGTTCGAATGCAAATCGCTCATACATTGATAAACACCCGAATAAACTGGCTTTGCGCTCAATGCATCAAACTTGCATACACAACATGTTCGTGGTTGAGTTTAATTCAGTCATATTGTTGGCACTCTTGAATATATTCAGGTTTGCTTCATTCCAATAAGTTCGGGAGTTTTGTTCGTTTGGCTCAACGACAATTGATCTGCGCCACAGATGAGAGAAGTATAGATAGCATCTTTGCTCAGTCGCTCTTCGCTGTTAGTTGCGCTGCTACGACGCTCAGGTTCGCTGTTGTACTTTGTTTGCGCCAACGCAAGGATTGGTTGGAGTGAGACAGGGTTCAGACGGTTCGAGTTTGTGTCGAAGGAAATTTATGTTGACTCTTATTCGATCGAACACATAAGTGTCGGATTAAAAAACTCGAGCTCAACCGCTCGATGCGATTGCGGTATGAACTGAATTTATTCAAATCTGAGTTTTGTTCGATGAATAAATGTGAGTAAGAATTTTTGCGTATAAGAAATATATGACATTCTTAGCCCTGCCTTTATGTGAAAAAATAGAACAGATCCAAAAAATGTATTAATCTATGCTTCGACGGGGACTTGAACACACGATCCAAGGCAACAGTCTTGCCATCTACACCTTCGAGCTTCTTGCAAGCCAATGGCTGCACTCTTTACTGACACGCGTATAATCGATAGTCGTCTGCGTCAAGATGCCGCCTTTCCGCTTGATTTTGCAGATTACAAAAATATGTTTTTTCTGATTGTGAAATACTTATATTTACTTATTACTAATGGATATTTGGGGACTATAAGTAAATACTTCGGAAAGAATAAAACAAAAAGAGTTATCATAAAACAACAAAGAAGGAAAAATTGAAATATAACAAAATTAGCTTAACGCCCATAAGAAAAACAAAGCCCGAAATATAATACATATTTGCAAAATTATGTAACGGATTAGAAAAAAAACCCCAATAAACTCGTTGGACTTTATGACATGGCATAAACCGCTGGTCGGGCATAAAAACGTCTCATTTGGGACTCATTTAATCCGCCAAATTGTTTACATGCCCAGGCACACACTGAGTATCTCCCACCTGCATGTGCCACCTACCCCCTTTACCCAGAACTTTGCATTCCCTTTCCGCGAAGAGCAACAATCGCGAATTTCAATTCATTCGAAAATCGTTTAACGGTCGTTGCCTGTTTTTCAGCGACACCTGCGCATTCCCTGAGAAGATTGAGTTGTAGCTGGCGGTGGGGGGTGAGGCTGGTCCCGGGTCCTGGTTACCCGTGACTTGCATACGCACGCAGCATTCGCTCCAAGGGCTTTTTATTTAAAATCGAAAATGCGCAACATACAAAACAAAATGAAATGCAAAACGCGAAACGCGAAACGTTTCTTGATTGTAATGGTCGTTGGATGGTTGAATGGTTGGGCAGGGGCGGGGCACTTGCCAGCCTCTAGGTGTATGGATGCACATCTATCATTTGTTGTCCCGTATTGCAAACAAATAAACAAAGGGTTCAGCAAAAGCAAAAAAGGGACCAAAGTAATGCAAAACAACAGGAATTGTGGAAAAGCTTCAAATTGTCTGTCTCTGTTCAGCTCTGTGGCCTGGTTATACGGATGAGGAGGGATATTGTTTGTTGATTTGCGCTTAAATGGCGAATAATCCGGACTAAAAAGAGTGTAAGTATTGGGGAATTTAGACAGCTGAAAAAATAAGTGTATAATAAGTTGTCAAGTATTTAAATCTTGTCGGGGTCACCAGGAACTTAATTTCCCCCAAGATGTCGGTATGTCTTGAAAAAAATACTATATATGCTCGAAGTTTCAAGAATTTCGTTCCTTAAATCCAGCTTAATTCTTGAGCATGAGTTACTAAGCGAAGGAAATTGAATTGAATAAAAATTGATGTTTAATTGAAGAATGGACAATGGACAACTCTTGATTTAAGGGGGAAATATTTTACTCTTGAATCTTTCAAACTTTGGATTTGATAACGAAGAGTCTTAGTTTTGATTGTGCTTATCTCTTCAATTAAGAATAGACAAGTTTTTATTTGAGTCTGTCCAGCTCTTGATTCAAGTAGAAGAATTTTCCTGATTTACAAAATTATCGTCTCTGTATCAAGTTTTGAAACTCTTGGATCAGAAATTCATTCTTGGATCAAGAAATTCTTTCTTAAATCAAGAAATTCCCTCTTAGATAAAGAATTTTCATTCTTAACGTTCTTCTGGCATCAAACATTCTTGATGCAAGTATAAAATTGTCTATTTTTTCGTTGAAACCAAAATATATAGCGTTTTGTCCCATTTCTATATATTGATATTATGGAATTTTGGTAGAGTTACTTTTCTCACTTTGAACATGATAATTTCGCTTAGCTGATCCGGGTTCAACTTTTAAAATTTTTTTCAAAAACATGTCCATCCTTTTATGTAAGCTTGGACCATTCCAATTTTCGTTTTAAAACAACCAACCACATCGCGTTTGTCTGCGGTTTAACGTTAAGCAATAAGCTTTTTATTACCCATCCGATGGCATATTTTATTGTTCATCGAAAACCGCAGTTGGTTGAGTGTGAATGTCAAATGCCAGGCAAGAGGAAAATGATACAAAAAACAAGAAACGGCAGACAATTTCTTTGGCCAAAGTTGCTCCCCCGGGTATTCGAGAGCGACATAATGAATTACCTTTATTGACAAGTTAATGTGTGTAGGTGGATGCCGCCAGGTTAAGCGCAAGTTAATGGCAAGTGGATAGGCTGTTGATGGCAGTTGCTGGGTTTTTCTCTGTCCCCAAACAGTTTCCCATCGACTTGTGGAATAATTTAGTGCACGAAGGCGAAATAAGATGCGCCAACATTCGCCACCAATTGAAGTCAACGGTAATACATTATTAATAAGCAGGGAGAAAGAATATAACGTGGTAATCAATTGACGTTGACATTTTGGCTGCAGCACGCAATATCCTTAAGCGGATGATATTATGTTGCCCAGGTTCCTTAACAATTTGAATAATTGAAAATGAGTTTCTAATTAGCAGTTAAGTGCCTTCATTTTTGTGAAAAAAGAGTTGGGTGTGTGTGTGTGTGTATTGGCAGACAAAATGT